>CM064883.1:26233782-26335900 GCA_003313485.2 Penstemon barbatus
ACATGCTTGGATACTTCTACTTTTTCAAGACCAAGTCCCTTCTTTGAAGGTTCGGACGCGTACTTTTTGATTGTATGCTTTCTCCATATTTGCTTTAGTGGCTTGTAGGCGTACAGCAGCTTTATCTCTTAAAGCTTCTGTTAAATCAATGTCATTTTCTCTCAACTTTTCATTTTCTTGATCATCGAACATCTCTATTCTTGGCGTTGGGATTAAGGTTTCAACAGGGATAACCTTCCGACCCATATACCAAGCTAAATGGGGTTTCCCCGGTTGAGCTCCTTACTGTGGTCGATTAGCCCATAGTACTCCTGGGAGTTCATCAAGCCATTTTCCTTTGGCAGCTCCTAATCTTTTTTCCAAAGATTTTATTATCTCTCGGTTTGCTACTTCAGTTTGTCCATTCTCTAGGATGTCCTACCGAGGTAAAATTTGTTGAATTCCAAGTTTTGTGCACCATTCTATTATTTGTTTTCCCGCGAATTGAGTTCCATTATCGGAGATAAGGATCCTTGGGATGCCGAATCGATAAACTATGAATTTCCATAGGAAGTTGATAACTTGGAATTGGGTTATTCGCACGAGGGCGACGCATTCTATCCATTTGCTGAAGTATTCTACAGCGACCAGGACATAGGATTTCTTGGATCTAGCTGCTGGGAATGGTCCCACAATGTCCATTCCCCATTGGTCGAATGGCCAACATACCGGAATTGGGTGCATGTTTTCTGCTGGTCGCTGACATATGTTAGCATGGATCTGGCAGTGATGACATTCTTGGACATATTGAGCGGCATCTTTATTGATGGTAGGCCAATAGTAACCTGTCCTGAGACATTTTAAGGCCAATGCCCTTGATCCGCTGTGATTTCCTGCATCTCCTTCATGTATTTCTCGTAGTATATCGATGGTTTGTGATTCAGAGACGCATTTCAAAAGAATTCCTGATACCGATCTTCGGTAGAGTTTTCCTTCTACAAGTGTATACTTAGGAGCTCGATATCTTATTTTCCGAGCTTCATTTTGGTCTGGTGGTAGTTTTCCTTCTCGAAGATAGTCTATCATCGGGGTCATCCAGTTTTCTTCGGCTTCTTCGATTTCCATTATATCGACTACCGGTGTTTCATCGATGTCGATCGCCGACGTATTAGAGATCAACCAGTTGATCACCCGTTCGGTCTTTCCGTCATACGATCCTGTGAACCTGGATAGCTGATCGGCCCATTTATTTTCCGAACGTGGGATGTTCTGGGTACTGAAGCTTTCAAATTTCTCAGCTAGTGTTTTCACTTTGGCGAGGTATTTGACCATATTGAATTCTTTAGCCTCGTATAGGCCTTCAATTTGTCTTTGCACTAATTCTGAATCAGTTAGTACTTTAAGACTTTTTATGTTGGCTTTGATCGCCATCTCCATTCCCGCAATCAACGCTTCATATTCTGCTTCATTGTTTGTTACGATGAAGTCCAATGTTATCGCGTAATTCAAATCTTCTTTGTTCGGTCCGGTGAAGTTGATTCCGGCGCCTCCTCCTTCTCGGCATGAAGCACCGTCGACATGCATTAACCAAGTTTGGTTTTCTACGATCAAGACATCGTCGTTGAGGCAGCTCGAAGATTCAGTAGCCTGTGTCGGTGTTTCTAATATAAAATCAGCCAACACTTGGGCCTTAATTGCGATTCTTGGTTTGTAATCGATTTCGAACTGGCCTAGTTCGATCGCCCATTTAATTAGTCTTCCTGAGGCTTCTGGTTTTGCTAAGACTTGTCTTAGCGGTTGATTTGTCAAAACTACTATTTTGTAAGTTAAAAAGTAAGGTCGAAGTTTACGTGCAGCCACCACTAAGGCCAGCGTGAATTTTTCAATTTCCAAATAATTCTTCTCAGCCCCCTGCAATAATTTGCTTAGATAATAGACCGGCTTATGTTCTGAGCCTTCGACTTTAATTAGTACTGAACTAATTGCTACGTCGGAGATGGAGATGTACATATACAATGGTTCTCCTTCTGTTGGTTTTGCCAACATCGGTGGTGTTGTCAAATATTCTTTGAGTTGCTCGAAGGCTTGATCGCATTCTCCGGTTCAAACAAAGTTCTTTGCCTTTCGGAGAGTTTGGAAAAAAGGGAGGCTTTTGTCTGCTGACTTTGATATGAATTTGTTTAATGCTACGATCTTCCCAACTAAGCTTTGTACTTGGGAGATGGTTTTGGGAGGTTTCATTTCAGTTATGGCTCGGATTTTTTCTGGGTTGGCTTCTATCCGCGTTGGTGAACTAAATATCCCAAGAATTTTCCTGATTTGACACCAAAGGTGCATTTCGCGGGGTTTAACTTCATACGATATTTTCTTAAGATCTGAAAGCATCGATCGAGATGTTTTACGTGATCCGCTTCGTTCATACTTTTGACCAGCATGTCGTCCACGTAGACTTCCATCAATTCTCCGATTAACTCTTTGAACATTAGGTTTACTAACCTTTGGTAAGTAGCTCCGGCATTTCTTAAGCCGAATGGCATTATTATGAAGCAATATACTCCCTGCTCGGTTACGAATGCAGTCTTTTCTTGGTCCCGCTCATCCATGTATATTTGATAAAACCCTTGAAAGGCTTCCATCATGCTGAATATCGCGAAGCCAGCGGTCGAATCGACCAATAGGTCGATCCTCGGGAGGGGATATGGGTCGCGTGGGCATAACTTGTTAAGATCAGTAAAATCATTACACATTCTCCATTTGTTGTTCTTTTTATCCCCTTTTGCCACTAGGACAACATTGCATAGCCATTCCGAGAAATGTATTTCTCGGATTTGTTTCGCTTCAAGCAGTCTTTCTACTTCGGCTTTGATAATCTTATCTTTTACCGGTCCATGATTTCTCTTCTTCTGTCTGGCGGGTTTCGCCAAAGGATCAATTTTTAGGGAATGCTTGATTATTCGAGGATCGATTCCTTCAATGTCATTTGCGCTCCAGGCGAAGACGTCGGCATTGTCTCTGAGGAAGTCGATTAGCATTATTTCCCCTTCTTTGCTCAGTTCTGTACCTATTCTCGTTTTGTACTAGAATTATATCCTTATGTTCTGGAGGTTTCAATGATAAATCTAGCGGTTCCTTTCCCTTTTTATCCATTCGATCGGTACTTGGGATTTCAATTTTATTTCTGATAAGATCTTCTTCGATCTTTCTTTTACTTGGAGTAATCGATTTTGGGTGTTCTTTCATAGTTAACGAGGTACTGTAGCAGTCCCAAGCCATGCAATGGTCGTTCGTTATTTCTCCGATGCCTCTATCGGTCGGAAACTTTATCTTCTGATGATAAGTAGAGACAACAGCTCGGAATAAATTGAGAGCTGGTCGTCCCAATATTGCGTTATAAGCGAAAGGGGTTTCTACCACTAGAAATTTTACTAGCTTCACTGTCCGGTGGGGTATTTTTCCGAGTGATACGCTTAAGGTTATTGTTCCGCTGGGGATGATTTCGGACCCTCCGAATCCTATTAACGGCGTAGCTACTTTCTGCAGGTTTATCTGTCCCAAGTCCATTTGGGCTAAAACTTCTCGGGAGATGATATTGGCTGAGCTCCCATTATCGATCAGGATTCTCTTGACATTGTAGTTCGCTATTTCTAGCGAGATTACCATCGGGAAGTTGGGGTTATCCTCTTTTGTGTCCCAGACGATATTTTTAGGTACTTCGCCTTCGTTAAAGCTGATCGGCTGATCGTTTGATGGCCTGCTTTCCAGGGTCCAAATTTCTTTTGGGTATTTTGAGTTTCTAATTATAGATCGAGCTGTTCTTCGTCGGGCGTTACGACTATCTCCACCCGCGGGCCCCCCGGATATCGTATGGATAGTTCCATTGATCTGGTCGTGATTTAACTCCTGAGTAGGTCGACGTTCAGGTGACCTTCGATGAGAACTTCTCCTTTGATTACCGTTCCGAGGGCTTCTACTTCTTTCCCTTTTGCGATTATCTCGCTCTATGTATTCATCTAGTTTTCCTTGTTCGATCAGTTTTTCAACTTCTCTCTTAAGGTGAAAACAATTCTCCGTTCGATGTCCATGTGCCCTATGGTACTTACAGTATTGATTGTAGTTTCGAGACCCTGGTCTTGGCCAAGCGATTTTCCTCGCCTCGGGAATCCAGTTATTTCTTTCTAGAACTTCCAATATTTCTTCCATTGGAGCATTTAACCTTGGGTGTTCTACTTGATTCACCCTGCTTCTGATTGGTTGTTCAGGGTTTCTTGGTCTTTGGTAGAAATTAGGTTGCCTATCTTGGTCGGCTTTGTTGTATTCCAATCGCTGGAAAACATTACCTCTCCTGGAAGATCGCTCGTAATCCAAAGATTTTTGGGCAGGAAACCTGTCATGCCGTTTGGAGCCTGAAGTTGTGGCTTTGTTTTTGTTTTTATCCTTAAAGGAATTCATCTCTTCTTGGGTCATATACTTAGACGCCAAGCTCATAATGTCGGCAAACGTTCTCGGTTGTTTTCGACTTAGGGCGTTTCCAAACTGCCTGTTTTTAGTGAGGTCGAAGAGGATAGAAATTATGTAATCGATATTCGGATAATCGATTTTGAGTAATTCCACGTTGAATCTTGCCAACCAATTTCTTAGGGACTCTCCCTCTTGTTGGTGTATGGTTCCTAGGTAGCTCATCGGGAGTTTTTGTCTTTTCTGACTGGCAAACTGCTGCGTTAGTTTATTGCATAATTCCCGGAAACTGAATATAGAGTTGGCCGGCTGTTTGGCAAACCAATCCAGCGCGAGTCCTTCGAATGTGGTCACCATTAACTTGGCGGTGAATTCGGCGGAGTGGGCATATAAATCATTATGTTCGTAAAGCTAAAGATATAATCATCCGGGTCGGTGGTTCCATCATATCGGGGTAATCTTCCTGGGACCTGTCCCGTGGATTGTGCCTCTTTTATTTCCCTGCAGAAAGGAGAGCAAGCCGTAAGGCTTTCCTGGAGTTCCGCAGTTCGGGCCCATGGGTTTTGAACAGATCGTAGGCGTTGTTCGAGTCGCTCCTGTACCATCCTCTCGATTTCCCTTTCCGAGAATCGAGTTGCCCGTGGCCGATCTGGGATTGCATCATCTATGTCATCCTTGATAGGGATTATTGTTCGTTCCTTCGATCCGCTGCGACCCGCCTGTGGCTTTCTTCGACCTGGTTTTCTTCAGGGATGGTTATCGGAGGGTTTAGAATTGTCCTGCTGTGGACTGTGTAGCGAGCGTCGCTCACTAGCTGGGCTGTCCGCTTGTTGAGAGGTTTGTTCGTTTGGCCTTGGTACTCCTGGTGCAGGAGTTGTCCTGGCAGCCATAACGTTTCGAGGAATTTGATCTAGTACAAGTAATTCTTCTGGAGAAAGTGATTTGAAGAGCATTGCTATTTGTCGCAGTTTCTCCTGAGCGCCCGGGATAGGAACGGGGACTTCGGGGCCTTCTGGTTCTTCCCGTATGGTACCGGGAAGGCCTCCTTGGGGTCCCTGCTGTCGGGGGTGTGTATCTTGGACATTCTCGTCGGTATTGGGAACGTTGTTATCGTTGTTGTCCTGTATGTCTTCCGATGTGTTATGGCCGGTGGTTGTATTGCTTCTCGCTCCAACACGAGCGCTTTTCCTTGGGCGAGCCATGTGTCAATCGAATAATTAACCTAGCCCCACGGTGGGCGCCAACTGATTTAACCGAATTTGGTCTGGTTAATTGAATATCAGTGAATTTGTGATATCGGGGGGTTTTCGATATTTATATATATATATATAGTAGGGCTCTGTTACTTTATTCCGGATGGATCGATTACAAAGAAAAGCAATATTCAAGAACAAGAAGTAAAACCACAAACAAAGCTAAGAACACACCGATATGGAGATCAAAAGCTATGAATAATATTGAATCTTATTCAGTTATGCTGTAGTAAGCACTGTATAATCATGTATTCTTGGAGTTGAGGGATTTCGTACTTGTCTAATACAATGATTAACTAGGTATTTATATAATGTTAAACCTAGCGTTACAAGGAAACATAGTCCTAATAGGACTCGGCCCAAATGTCCTTCTTGGGTCCGAAGTATTGTCTTTTGATCGAAGAGAGCTGTATTCGGCCTGGTCGATGAGATGATTTTGAACAGCCTGATTTGGTCGAACTGTCCTCAATTTCTTTAGTCGATCGTACAGTATGTAGGGTGCGAAATAGCCCCCATCAGTAATCAGATGATACCATTTGATAAGAGATATCATTGGTAGAGGAGACATTAAGATGGAACGTGTCGACTCAGAAGATAATACCGCTGACCCGCTAACGAAGCCACTGCCTCAAGAGGCGTTCGAGAAACATCTGTTGAAGATGGGACTCAAGAACATAAAAGGTTGGCTTTAGGACAAGTGGGAGACTGATAGAAATAGTGTCCGGCAAGCCAAATAGTGTCCGGCAAGCCAACTGTATGGCTGGCATTTAATCTAATAAATGAAGGAACTATTCAATTTCGATTAATAAATGCACTTTATTATATGGTCAACTTTATCTTATGTAATAATTATCTACGCATAATGATAGAAGTCCTTAGATCACAAAGCTATGGGACAACCCGTGGACTGATCTCCAAGGCCGTGATCTAGAACATATTTAAGACTCGTCGAATCCAATCGAGATAGGACATCACTGGATTAGGTTAGACTCTCACTATTGTGTATACTCCGATGAACTGAAGAACGTTGGGGTCCACGAGCGTGACTGGGATAGTCGATACACATAAGTGGGTGACTTGCTGGGATGGCAAGTGCACTGAATACCCCAATTAGGAAATAACTCACCATGGAAGCGGTACTCGCATATCGGGGTTGAAGTTATTCCAATTTACGATAGTATACGAGGAACGATCCCTAAATACTTGAGGTGATAGGGTTTATCTGGTACGAGAATGTCTATACTTAGATATGAGTCCCGACCGACTGGAGATTACCAAAAAGTCTCTGTGAACTCATGTTGGGTGTAGAGGGACTCGTATGCAGGTTCATATCATCAACAAAGGATCCATTGACCCGACTGGATAGGTTGGGAATTTCTCCTATGGATTTCTGTGAGCAATTAATTCTGGTAAAAATCATTGGCCAAGGTATTTGACGACTATATGAAAGTAGCTCATAAAGATTGAGTCAAAGAGAATTATTTCGAGACCCGAATACATAAGGTCAAGACATAAGAAAAGGGAACTGATGAAAAGTCCATACCCTTAAGTCTCGACTGAGAGATTGATCGATGGAGAGATTATGTCCTATATGGAAATTGTAAATGAGATTAAAAAGTTCACTAAATTATTTCACCAATGATTGGGCTCTATGGGCTTGTGGCCAGACATCGACCATAGAGTGTGGGAGAATTCCAAAATTGGCAGGGGTGCTAATTTTTGAATGAACAGTCGACAGAGTGTTCGACTGATTTAGAGTATTTAATACTCGAATAATTAAATAAATATTTAATTATAACCCACGGCCAATTATATGGTGAACCTACGGGGGCATACATAATACACATGAAGCGAAAGCGAGGAATAGAAGAACAACTGGGTCGACCGAATCGACTGGGTCAATTTAGTTGACTGGGTCGACTGGGTCAACCCAATTGGAGCGAAAGTGATCCGATTGGAATTGGATCAAGATTATAAATTAAATTGAAATTTAATTTGTGAGTTAATTAATTAAGTTGGATTTAATTAATTATAGGAAGATTTAAGTAAATAGACTTAGAGTCTTATTTAATTAATTGGGATAGTAATTAATTAATTGGGCCATTTAATTAAAAATTAAATAAAGCCTAATTAATTTAATTAAAGAATGGGCCTTGAATTAATTGGAATAATCAGTATTCTAATTATAAGGGCCATGCCCATGTAAAAGACTTGGAGCCCTAATCCTAGGAGGATTAGGTTAATGAGATACCTATAAATAGGAGACTTGATGTCATATCTCAGACACACAACTTAAGAGCCAAAACACCAAGTCAAGAAAAACACTCTCCCTCTCTCCTCATAAAATCGGCCGAACCCTATTCTTCTTTGGAAGAATTTTTCGTTTTTGGTTTAAACTCCAATCTTGTTCTCTAACCCTAGATCTTAATATATCCTATGTTCTAGCCGATTAGGATATATTAATTTTCGTGATATTATGGTGTATCAACTCGTAGAGGCGCAACACGTGGGGCGCTACTAAAGAGCTTTGGATCGAACCAACCGAGGGAGAAAAGAAACGACTTTGCTAGTTGACTGGATTTGCAAGGAGACAGGTATAACTTAGATCTAGTTATTAATGTCGGTTTATTTATATTCATATATATACAACCAGTTTAGTATCCTGGCAATATTCCGTAAGAAGCCCTAAAAGTTTTAAATCCACTGCATGTAGGGCTGTTTATCTTACCGAATCCCAACAAATCTTTCATGGACAATGTTTTCAAGCTGCATGGTATGCCACAGCCTATTGTGAGTGACAGAGATACTATCTTCATGAGCATGTTTTAGAAGGAGTTTTTCAAACTACAGGGCACTACTTTACTGCATTCTACAGCTTATCACCCTCAAACGGAAGTGGTCAACAGATGCTTAGAAACTTACTTGAGGTGTATGATTGGGGACAGGCCTAAGACTTGGTTACAGTTCTTACCTCTGGCTGAATGGTGGTACAACACCACTTTTCACTCTTCTATCAAGCTCACTCCTTATCAAGTGGTTTATGGACAACCCCTTCTACTAATTTACCATATCAACCCCTCACTTCCATTGTTGACACTGTGGACAGAAGCTTAGCTGCTAGGGAAGCTACCATTAGGCTTCTTAAAACTCATTTGATTCGTGCTCAATCAAGAATGAAATCTATGGCAGATAAGAAGAGGATGGATAAAGTTTTCAATGTAGGGGATTGGGTGTTTGTGAAGTTACAACCTTATAAACAATCTACTTTGAGGAGTACTCCTTACAATAAACTGAGTCCCAAATATTTTGGTCCTTCCCAAATTTCCCAGAGGATTGGTTCAGTGGCCTATAAACCTGAGCTACCTTAGGATGCTAAGATTCAAAATGGGTTCCATATATCTCAACTTAGAAAAAAACTGGGGTTTGCTTCTGTTTCTCCTGTATTGCCTGTGACTCAAACTCCTCGTGGCCATGTAATTCTGGAGCCTGAATGTATTGTAGATAGACGTCTATACAAAACAATAAAAGGTGTTGGCATTCAAGTCTTCATCAAATGGTGGAATGCATTTGAGGAAGACAACACTTGGGAAGACTTAGAACTGCTGCTCAAAAGGTTCCCTTCTTTCAATCCTTGAGGACAAGGATGTTTTCCACAGGGGGTATTGATGCGTGCTTACAATAATGGAGTGTTGCAATGGAGAGGAATAAGTCAGCTGCGCATGCAAATTGATCAAATGTGCGTATGGGGATTTTTGCAATTTTTGCAAATTGAAGGGGGAATTTGCTAAAGTAATTAAAGGAAGGAAAATGAAGTTGTGTTTAATTGTTACACGCTTTTATTAGTAGCAGTCAGATGGTGCCTTTACACTTAGGATACACGTGGTCCAGTAAGATTGAGCTGACTGGAAAGGAAGGGCTGACAAGGATGCCACATCACCTATTTCGCACTATATATAACGGCCATTCCGAATTTGGCAACCTCATTCAGAAAATTCGCGTGAGTTTCTGCCTCTCCTCCCTTGATTCTTATCCTCCAAGTTTGGTGTTTAATCGGGTGTTCCGTCCTTGTCTCAGGTACCCACGAGGACCCCATCTGATTAGCATGCTTCCAACCATTGATTTATCTTGGTTCTTAGCATGATTATTGTTCATTGAATTAGCTGTGATTATTTGTTGTCCCTAGCTGATAATTAGCTCCACCCATTGCAATAGATTGTTAATTGGTGTTGTTACGGTTGAATTACATTCATTTGTATTGAGCTTGTATTGATTTTGAAGTTAATGCAATCATATCTTCTTGTGGGTGTTATTGGAATCTATTTGACTGTGATTTTGTTTTGATTTGTGTATTTTAGGTACTGGAATTTATCAATAATACACATGGATTGGGCTAAGTCCAACTATATGATTTAAGCCTATTATCATGTTTTAGCCTCAATATGTTGTATGTCACTTACATTTGAAATTGGAGCCAAGTTGCGAATTGTGGATGGCCTCTTGGAAGGTTCGAAACTGATTCGAAATAATGGGATGTACACTTTGCAGTATTATTAGTATTATATATTGCTCTGCATGACCCATTTCTCATTTGACATTCTAGACAAGGTGAACTACTCCAAGAAAGCTCGAAACCGTAAGCCAAACCATCGTAAATACTAGCCAAAGATGAATTATCACTCACAGGCGAAACAAAATACATCCTATCAACTGTACATGAATCTTCTAAATCAAATGCACTATCCAGCCACAACATAACTATGAATTTCAGAAGAATTTGATGAAATCCCACAAAAAGGAGCGTTCAAATATCTCAAATATATCACAGGAGATACACAGTGGATAAACAATACAGCATCATTCCTCATACTAAAATAAATACTATAGAATTCACCCCTGTTTGGGTCAGACAAAGACAAATCAAGATATTCATTTGAACAAACAGGACAGGAAGAAAGATTTACCCTGTTTATGTCAGGATTAACTAGCCCTATCGTAAATTCTTCGTAATCTAACTTTTGGACGTGATAATTTATTGAGTTTAGAGTAAATATGGTGGTCCGATTGTTGTGGCAATCGAGCACAAAATTGGGATAATTGTACCCACATGAAATCTAACTTTTAGTCGAAAGGGGTATCTAATTGGGATATTACCGCAAGATGAAGAAGGGCACGATGAAGTATTGCTCTGAGCTATGGAACTAACTGAACAGAAAAGCAAGAGAATCAATAAGATTCTTGAAAAAGGAGAATACCGCACAAATTATTGCATTTCATGTTATATATGGTAATACTTTAATATCCAAATTAGATCCCAAACAAGACTATTAGAGGAGGGAGAATCAAAGAAGGCCGACATAGCTACATAACAGTGCACGTGCAAACTAATTTCTTTTAATCAATTAGAAAAGTGCACGTGAATATCTACAGTGCACGTGTTTAGCACAGAATAATAATAATAATAATAATAATAATAATAATAATGGGACAAATAATAACTGAATGTGTTGGGATACCTGATGAACATAATAAGAAAGCCGAACAAAATAAGAAAGGTAACTACCCTTTAATTACTTTTTATCTATACCGTGAATAATTTAAGTTTTTTTCTTTTTTTTAAGACATAAATTCCTTAAATTTTCTTATAAAAAATTTGGTAGGAAAATATTTTAAGAAAATTTGTAACTTCCTTTCCTCCTAACCAAGCACCATGAATAATATGGAAGAAAAACAAAAGTATACTCAAATTAGACATAAAATGTTATTATATTTATTTACTACAACAACTCCAATAATTAAGAAATTAACTCTTACATCACTTTTAAAATTTCATTGTTGTTCTCCTATAACATATAAAAATATAAATAAAATATTATTTTGAATAGTTGCTAAAATATACATGTAAAATTATTATAATGAATTATCAATATGTTGTTATGTAAAAAGTATTATTTGTTTCATTTAAAGATTTAGTACAATATGTCACTCCTTAAAAAATCAAATTCTCTTAAATATCATAAATCTATTAAAGTAGAGAATCGCAACTTACCCATAAAAAAAATGCTTATGACTTAGTGAACTTAAGTAACCTATATTTGACATGAGAAACATTACCTCAAATTTTCATGGAAATCTTTTCGAGAAAAACGTGTTAAATAAGTGAAGATATGGATGAAAATCAATGAAAGTTGGTGAAACCGATCAAATAAATTTTATGTAACTGATGAAATCATATGAAATCGGTGTAGATGAAATCTATGAACACTAGCAAAGTAGATGAAAAAATGGGTGAAATCGGTAATAATTAGTCCGGTAAAATTAATAAATACATGTGAAATCGATGAAAATTTGGGTGATATTTGTGAAAACAATGGGAAACAAATTGGTGAAATTAGTAAAAAACGGGTGAAATACGTGAAGAATGGGTTAAATCATTGAAAAAAGGTTAAAGTCTGTGAAATCAATGAAAATTTAAGTGAAATTTATTTAAAAAAAACGTGTAAAATCGGTGAAATATAAGTTAAACTGATAAAAATAAGTAAAATCTGAAAAAGAAAAAAATATTAATTATTACAAACAATGTCATCTAAACCAGTAGAAATTTTTTGTCTTTTTTGTTTCAAAATTAGAAAACAAATGAAATCGATGAAAAATAGGACAAACAATGAACAATATGTTATAAATGATCAAGAATAAGTAACTCATTAAAAAAATGTAAAATCAATGAAAATTGAATTAAACTAATTAATATAATAAGTGAAATGGCTTAGATAGGTAAAGAAATATCTTTCAAATGATAAGGTAAATGAAATAATTTGAGATATATTTAAAAGTAATTGAAGATGTATAATGTATAATTATTTGAGTTGAAAATTCGGTAAATACATGTGAAATAGATGAAAATTCAAGTGAAATTCGCGAAAAAAAAATGGATGACATCGGTGAAACGATGAAATTACATAAAAGATGATGAAACATGTAAAAATGCGTAAAATCGGTGAAAAATGCTAAAGTCAATGAAAACATGTGAAAATTGGTTAAAGTAGTAAAAATAAGTTAAATCAATAAAATGAAAAAAGTTCAAACAACAAAAACAAAGTCAAACCATTAGAAAAATGGTTTAAACCAAAAAAAACTAAAGAAATCGATGAAAATACGATGAAGTTAATAAATTGAATAACAGTCATTAATATGTGCTATTTTATGAAATAATGAAGTTAATTTTACTTTGATCTACAACAAAATACCACTGAAATTAAATAGTCACCTACAACGTATGTGCACTTCAAATCGGTGAAAAAATTGCATGTGAAATCGTAAATACATTTGAAATCGATATAAAAGTCGGATAAAATTTGTGAAAAATTGATGAAAACAGGTGAAATCGGTTAAAATAAAGGTAAAATTGGTAAAAATATGTGAAATCGATGAATATTAATTTGAACGGAATTTCTAAGAAAAATGATGAAACCAGTGAAATACAGTAAAATTGGGTAAAGCGGGTGAAAAGGGATAAAAGCGGTCAAAACGTATAGTTGGTAAGAACATATTTAATCAATGACAAATTCATGTGAATAACATGTGAAATTAGTGAAAAAACATGAAATATAGGTAAAAAGGGGTTAAAATTGTAATAATGAGTGAAATCAGTTAAAAAAAAGAGTTTACCTGGTGAAATCAGAAGAAAAATGGTTAAAATGAAGAAAAAAACAAAAAAAAAATCGACCAAAAATGAGAAAACAAAAAAAGTGTTATAATCGATAAAGAAAAGGATAAATCGCTAAAAAAAAACAGGTAAAAAATATGAGCAGTGAGAATATATGAATAGATGAAACTTTTTTTGATGAAATTTGTAACGAAACGGATAAAATCAAAAAAAGCTTGAAGTCGTTGAAAACTTGTTTAGTCAATGAAAAATTTAGGTGAATAACGAGTTAAACTTTGACTGACAAAAACAATGTGAAATCGAAAGAAAATTGTTTAAATTGCAAAAAAAAGATCGACGAAAAATGGGAAAACATTGAAAAATGTATAATCGATAAAAAAAGCGGAAAAATCAATTAAAAAAATAAACAGTGAAAACATAAGAATCGGTGAAACTTTTGGTGAAATTGGTAACACTAGTGAAGTTGGTGAAAAAACTAGTGAAACCAGTAAGAATAAATGCTCGTGAAATCGATGAAAGACCGGTAAATTTATGAAGAAACGAATGAAGCATGTGTCATCGATGAATAACGAATAAAATTGACATGAAAACTACTATGATTGAATGAACTAAATAATATTCTTATGATCTTATTTTAGAACCAATTTTATAAGATATAATGACTAAATCAATCATCTTTTATATTTTATTACAATTATTCGAAACCATCGTTTTTTTTATAAATCAATAATAATTAATAAAAATAAATTGATCAGTCATAAATATATGATATTCTATGACATAAAAATGTCTAATTTTACTCTAATTTACGAAAAATATCCATGAAATTAAACTAGACACGTACAACGTACGTGCATTTTTCTAGTTTTACTAGAAAAGTGCACGTGCTTTGCACGTGTTTAACTAATTTCTTTTAATCAAATTAGAAAAGTGCACTTTTTTGCACATAACTAACTAATTTATTTTAATCAAATTAAAAAAGTGAACGTGTTTGCACAAAATAATAATAATAATAATAATAATAATAATAATAATAATAATAATAATAATAATAATAATAATAATAATAATAATAATAATAATAATAATAATAATAATAATAATAATAATAATGGGACAAATAATAATGAAACTGAATGCGTTGGGATAACTGATGAACAGAATAAGAAAGGTATATTAAAACTACCCTTTAAATACTTTTTATTTTATTTTATTAATATATGGACCTTTGATTTTAATATCTTAGTTGAGTTTTGATTGGTGTAGTTTGGCATTAGGACAATTTTGTTTTTATTTTAGTTTTTCTTATCGTTTTTTATATTAAGAGTTTAAGCTATTTGTTGTTAGCTAGCTATAAAATATGATTTAGATCAGTGTTAGTTCCTTCCATGCTTTCGGGATTTGCTTCTCGCCTTCGGTTTTCATTGGTATGGAAGGTCCTTCAAGAATTACACTCCATAGATCACAATCAATGGAGATCATGAATTCCTCCATTCTATTTTTCCATATTGAGTAAGCAGTTCCATCAAATAGTGGGGGCCTGTTATGCGATTGTCCTTCTGCGAAAACATCATTGCCAAAAGTAGACATAAGATCGTTAGCTCTCGGGGGTTAACCCGCAATAAATAATAGAGAACCTGGCTCTGATACCAATTGATACCTAAGAGGGGGGGGGGGGTGAATTAGGTATATAACTTTTTTAAAGAGTTTATTTTTAGAAGACAATTAGTAAATAGTTCCAGTAACTTTAAATAAGAGTTGATCGTTCCAATGATTTTAAGATTAAAGTTACGAAAGATGTAAAGTGCAAAAATAAAAGGAGAGAAGGCAAACACAATTTATAGAGGTTCGCTCCCCAACGGCCTACTTCCTCTCTTCCAGCACCCCTGGGTAAAATTCACTAATATATCGTGGCTTGCAGGACGAACCTTCGCCACTCGAGATTACAAGATTAATTCTTTCTCTCGAAACGAGCTTGCTAGGCCTAACCTATCGCTCAACAAAAACCGTGCTTGCTAGGTTCCTACCTATCGCACAAAACAGTGCTTGCTAGAACACTCAGTCCTATCGCACTACGAGCTTGCAAGTACAAAACTTTCGCTCAAAAACAGTAGTAAAATTTTGATTACAAATATATGCTCCAAAATGAGCTGATTTTGCAAAGTAGTAAGCGCTGATCTTTTTCTTCTATAGCTTAGAGTATATTCAAGATTTCAAGAGCAAGAAGAAAAGATTTAAAAAGCCTTTTTGAGAAAAACGATTTTGACAAAATTCAAAGAACTCAAAGACTTTAACTAGGAGGAATGATTTTGCAAGTGAGAAATGTAGAGAATTGAGTTGTGTTTTAGCTTTGAGAAATGATCCACTATTTATAGTTGAGTGGAGTTGGTTCAATAGGGGATGATTTTGAAATTCAAAAATGATTTTGTCACAATCAAAATGATTTTGCAAGATTAAACCATGTGACTAATTTTCCAATGAATGTGGACAAGGTTTAGTAATTAGGTGGAGATGAAATCTTTCCAAAAGAATTGATTTTAGAAATAATGGTAAGATATTTAGCTAGACAAATTAGAGACAAATTGGAGACAAAATGGAGACAAAATGTTTTGCTAGCTAATCAAGAATTTGAAAGAAATCATACCTTTAAAAATTGATTTGATTAATAATTCAAAAACAATGGCCAAAATTAAATAAATTTACAAGATAATTAGGCTTGATTAAAGAGTAATTTTCGGCCATAGTTGAAAACAAAGTCACGGCTCATTAATTAAAAAAGATAGTCAGGCCATTTGGATAGAAACATATTTTAGAAAAGGGCCAAAAAGGTTGGACTAAAAGTATTTAAAAAGTTTGGGCTAGGAATTTTCTTGCTCTTTTAATCAATTGAAAAATACTTACTAAGTAGACCACAATTTTCTTGAATAAAAAATTGGGCCCTTCAGGGGTGCTAGGGGCTTCGATCTTGATCTTCATTCGTAACGAGCCTTTAGCTAAAATTGGCCTTCTCATGATCTTCCTTCATAATTTGCATAAGCCTTTTTATATCAAACTTGGGCCTTCTTCATTGTTTTGGACTTATCTCAACCTCCAAATAAGTTGCTCTTTCATAAATAGAACCTGTCCAAATCATAAAACTAAAGAGCACCAATATATTAAAAGTTCGTTTGTTAATCATCAACTATTCGGCTAACAATCTCCCCCTTAATTGACAAACAACTTTTGATGCGAAAAAGATTTTAAGGGAACTCCCCCTAACTTTATGCAATTTTGAAAATTTCAAACTCCCCCTCAATAGAGGCATTTTCAAAAAAATATTTCTTGGGAAATATAAGAGGCCTTAACATTAATTGTTAAGTCTCTTTGACCAATGAATTTTTGAAACAAGATTTTTATGCAAATTTTCAAAATCATGCAATGCCAATGTATACATGAGCAAGTTAAGTCCAAAGCTTACTATCAATAAGCAATAATCAAGGGATAATATTTAAAATATAAACAGATCTTTGAACAAGCATCAAATTACTTCTTCTCCCCCTTTTGTCAATCAATCAGTTCACTCTTAAGTTAAGCAATATTCGCAATCTAAGATCAGAGTTTCACGAATAATTAGGCGGAAGCATAATCTTTTCAAATTTCATTTTCACTTAAAATGCCCAAATTTTTTCTATTCAAACAAAATTGATCTTCAGCGACTGCCTTTGTAAAAATATCTGCAAGTTGATTTTCAGAGTTCACAAAATTAACACAAATATTTCCTTTTTGCACATTGTCACGTATGAAATGAAATTTAATATCTATATGCTTAGTACGAGAATGTTGCACTGGATTCTTGGTAATACTAATGGCACTCGAATTATCACATAATATTTCCATATTTTCAAACATTAAACCAAAATCACGCAAATAACTTTTCATCCACAAAATTTGAGCACAACAATTAGATAATGCAACATATTCCGCTTCAGCGGTTGAAAGTGCAACAGAGTTTTGTTTTTTACTATGCCATGCAACAAGACAATTTCCCAAGAGTTGACATGTGCCACTGGTACTTTTACGGTCTAGCAAGCATCCTGCTAAGTCCGCATCAGAGTAGCCAGTGAGATTAAAAATTTTGTTAGTTGGATACCATAGACCAAAATTTATGGTTCCTTTTAAGTACCGAAAAATTCTTTTGACAGCGACAAAATGCGACTCTTTTGGTGCAGATTGAAAACAAGCACAATAACAAGTGGCAAACATTATATCGGGCCTACTAGCAGTTAAGTAAAGAAGACTTCCGATCATACCTCGATACCTTGTTTCATCAAAGGGTTTACCTTTCTCGTCCTTATCAAGTTTTGTGGTAGGGCTCATGGGAGTACCCATTTCTTTGCACTCGTCCATTCCAAATCTTTTGATGAGTTCCTTTGTGTATTTCGTTTGGCAAATAAAGATTCCCTTTTCATTTTGTTTAATTTGAAGCCCAAGGAAATATGTTAGTTCGCCCATAAGACTCATCTCAGATTCATCCTGCATACACTTCGCAAAGTCTCGGCAAAGAAGATCATTAGTAGCACCAAATATTATATCATCAACGTAAATTTGAACAATTAACAAACCATTTTCATTTGCTTTTAGAAAAAGTGTTGTATCAACAGTACCAATAGAAAAACCATTTTCTAAAAGAAATTTACTTAATCTTTCGTACCAAGCCCTAGGGGCTTGTTTTAATCCATAAAGAGCTTTTGACAGTTTAAAAACATGGTTAGGAAATTTTTCATTTTCAAAACCCGGGGGTTGCTCCACAAAAACTTCTTCATTCAAAAAACCATTTAAAAAGGCACTTTTAACGTCCATTTGAAAAAGAGTAAATTTTCTAAAAGAGGCATAAGCGAGTAACATACGAATAGATTCAAGTCTAGCAACAGGAGCATAGGTTTCATCGAAATCGATACCTTCTTGTTGATTGTAGCCTTTAGCGACTAATCTCGCCTTGTTTCGAGTAACCTCACCTTCTTCATTGAGTTTATTTCTAAATACCCATTTTGTTCCAATGATGGTGTGCTTACTCGGCCTTTCGACTAGAGTCCATACCTGATTTTTATCGAATTGAGCGAGTTCATCTTTCATAGCGGCAACCCAAGATTCATCCCTTAGTGCTTCATTAACGTCTTTTGGTTCGGTGATTGAGAGTAGGATGAAATTGGCACTTTGATGTTGTTGTACCTTTGATCTGGTTTGAAGTCCACTCCTTAGATCACCAATCACTTGTGTAGTGGGATGGCTAGATGCATGTTTGAACTTTCTGACGGCTGGTTCATTTTTGGTTCTGGAACTTCCTTCTTCAGTTTCTGTTTCTGCTTCAGCTTCATGTTCCGAATCCTTTTCGGAACGTTCTTCTATTTTGGTTACTTGTTCCAGTACTGGTTCCGGCAGTTTCTGTTTTTCGATTGTGATTTCGTCTTCAACATCTGAAACATTATTGCTCAAGGATTTCTTGGCATCAAAGGGGTTAGTTTCATCAAAACGAACATGCATAGATTCTTGTATAGTTTGTTTCCTTTTGTTATAAACACGATATGCTTTACTAGTCACAGAGTATCCAACAAACATGCCTTCATCAGCTTTAGGATCAAATTTAGTAAGATAATCACGATCATTAAGAATATAACATTTGCAACCAAAGACTTTAAAGTAAGCAATATTAGGAGTTTTTCCATTCCAAAGTTCACACGGAGTTTTATTTAAGATGGATCTAATAAAAACACGATTAGATATATGGCATGCAGTACTAACGGCTTCAGCCCAGAATGATTTAGGCACACTATATTCATGTAAAAAAGTTCTTGCCATTTCTTGTAAAACACGATTCTTTCTTTCAACTACCCCATTTTGTTGAGGGGTCTTATGTGCAGAAAAATTATGAGAGTAGCCATTTTCATCACAAAATGAAGCAAAGTATTTAGAATCAAATTCAGTACCATGATCAGTTCTAATCGAATTAATAAGATAACTCTTTTTATTTTGCAACTTTTTAGTCAAAGAAATAAACGCATCTAAGGCTTCATTTTTGTGCACAAGAAATAGAACCCATGTAAAGCGAGAATAATCATCAACAATGACGAAAACAAATCTTTTACCTGCTAGAGTTCTTGTTTTAATAGGACCGAAAAGATCAAGGTGCAGTAGTTCAAGAGGTCTTGTTGTGGTTACTACCTTTTTGGGTTTGAATGAGCTCTTGATTTGTTTGCCCATTTGGCAAGCATCGCAAAGTCCTTCCTTTTGATAAGTGATTTTTGGTATTCCTCTCACAAGGTCCGACTTGGCAATTTTTGATATTAAATCAGTGTTTACGTGGCCAAGACGTCTATGCCAGATTGATTGGGAGTTATCACTTACTGCTAAACACTTGACATTTTGGTTAGATAAATCAACAAAATCAATGCAATAAGTATTACCTTCTCTTAAAGCTTCAAAAACAATTTTTCCATCCCTTTTAACAATGCACTTGGATGTTTCAAAATAAACTTCATAACCGTTATCACAGAATTGGCTAATACTCAATAAATTATATTTTAGTCATTTAACAAACCAAACGTCTTTAATGCATGTAGATGAATTCTTACCAACATTTCCACGTCCAATCATTTTACCTTTCGTGTTGTCCGCAAAAGTGACATAGCCTCCTTCACATTTATCAATTTCACAAAATATTGATAGATCTCCCGTCATGTGACGAGAACAGCCGCTATCAAGAAACCATTTGTCTTTTCGTGAAGAAGTCTTTTGTACCTATTCAAAAATGAGACAAGGTTTGCACTTTAGGTACCCAGATTTTGGGTCCTTGCAAGTTAGTCACAACATTTTTAGGTATCCACATAAGTTTATTGGCATTGTTCCTTTTGTAGATGCAATTAAATGATTTGTGACCGGTTTTTCCACAGAAATTGCAAGTATGGTATGACAAAGAAGAATTTTTTGCAGGTTTGCTTAATTTGTCAAAAGAATGCTCATATCCAATTCCGGCTCTATTTAATGACACATTTTGCATTCCTAGAAGTCTATCTAGATTCTCTTTTCCTTTAGTGAATTTTTCTAGACATCTAGTTAGATCAACAACTTTGGCTTTAAGAAAAGCATTTTCTTTTGAAATACGAGAATTTTCATTTTCAAGTTTTTCAATTTTCTCAAGGCTTTCTTTCATTCTAGTGTCAAATTCTTCTCTTTCTCTATTTAGCAAAGTTATCTTTTTCTTGAGTTTTTCATTTTTAGAAGCAAGATTTTTAAGATCCTTTTTGCATTCATTTATCATAACGGTCCATTCATCTTCACAATCTATTTCATTATCTAAATCATCACATTCATCAAAATAGTATGAAGGTAATACCTCATTTCGAGTCATGAAGCAAAGATTTCCGAATTCGTCTTCTGTTTGTTCTTCTTCGGAGTCCGGTTCATCCCAAGACGCGATCATTCCTTTGCTTTTGGTTTTCATGAATGCCTTCTCGGATTTCTTTAATTTTGGACATTCAGGACGTATGTGTCCCGTTTCGTGACATTCGTAGCATCTCACTTTATTCTCGGCTTTGAATGGCTTATTATTGTTTTTCGAGAATCTTTTTGTGAACCTATTTCTTGAAAGTTGGTTAAGCCTTTTGGTAAGCATGGCTATCTCTTCATTCCGCTCATCTTCGTCTAGTTCCTCAATGTCACTATCATCGTCCTGCAAAATATTTGAGTTAAATGCAATAGATCTTCTATCTTTAATTGCGCTTACCTCATCCTTAGACAGGATGGTGAGTTCATGTGATGTGAGCGAGCCTATGAGTTCAGCCATAGTCATTTTGTTGAGGTCCTTGGCTTCTTGTATGGCAGTGACTTTTGGTGTCCATTCTCGTGGGAGAGATCTCAGAATCTTCTTGACTTGCTCACTTTGAGGGTATATTTTTCCAAGTGCAGTCATGGGGTTAATGATCTCCATGAATCGAGCATACATTTGACTTATGCTTTCATCCTCTTTCATGTTGAACATTTCATATTGATGAACCAATATGGTGATTCGTTGCTCTTTGACTTGACTTGTCCCCTCATGAGTTACTTGTAACATATCCCACATGTCTTTTGCCGTAGCGCACGAACATACACGATTGTATTCGGATTTGGTGAGGGCGCATGCTAGTAGATTTTTGGCCTTTGAATTTAGTGACACCAGTTTCTTGTCAGTGTCGGTTAGTTCCTTCCATGCTTTCGGGATTTGCTTCTCGCCTTCGGTTTTCATTGGTATGGAAGGTCCTTCAAGAATTACACTCCATAGATCACAATCAATGGAGATCATGAATTCCTCCATTCTATTTTTCCATATTGAGTAAGCAGTTCCATCAAATAGTGGGGGCCTGTTATGCGATTGTCCTTCTGCGAAAACATCATTGCTAAAAGTAGACATAAGATCGTTAGCTCTCGGGGGTTAACCCGCAATAAATAATAGAGAACCTGGCTCTGATACCAATTGATACCTAAGAGGGGGGGGGGTGAATTAGGTATATAACTTTTTTAAAGAGTTTATTTTTAGAAGACAATTAGTAAATAGTTCCAGTAACTTTAAATAAGAGTTGATCGTTCCAATGATTTTAAGATTAAAGTTACGAAAGATGTAAAGTGCAAAAATAAAAGGAGAGAAGGCAAACACAATTTATAGAGGTTCGCGCCCCAACGGCCTACTTCCTCTCTTCCAGCACCCCTGGGTAAAATTCACTAATATATCGTGGCTTGCAGGACGAACCTTCGCCACTCGAGATTACAAGATTAATTCTTTCTCTCGAAACGAGCTTGCTAGGCCTAACCTATCGCTCAACAAAAACCGTGCTTGCTAGGTTCCTACCTATCGCACAAAACAGTGCTTGCTAGAACACTCAGTCCTATCGCACTACGAGCTTGCAAGTACAAAACTTTCGCTCAAAAACAGTAGTAAAATTTGGATTACAAATATATGCTCCAAAATGAGCTGATTTTGCAAAGTAGTAAGCGCTGATCTTTTTCTTCTATAACTTAGAGTATATTCAAGATTTCAAGAGCAAGAAGAAAAGATTTAAAAAGCCTTTTTGAGAAAAACGATTTTGACAAAATTCAAAGAACTCAAAGACTTTAACTAGGAGGAATGATTTTGCAAGTGAGAAATGTAGAGAATTGAGTTGTGTTTTAGCTTTGAGAAATGATCCACTATTTATAGTTGAGTGGAGTTGGTTCAATAGGGGATGATTTTGAAATTCAAAAATGATTTTGTCACAATCAAAATGATTTTGCAAGATTAAACCATGTGACTAATTTTCCAATGAATGTGGACAAGGTTTAGTAATTAGGTGGAGATGAAATCTTTCCAAAAGAATTGATTTTAGAAATAATGGTAAGATATTTAGCTAGACAAATTAGAGACAAATTGGAGACAAAATGGAGACAAAATGTTTTGCTAGCTAATCAAGAATTTGAAAGAAATCATACCTTTAAAAATTGATTTGATTAATAATTCAAAAACAATGGCCAAAATTAAATAAATTTACAAGATAATTAGGCTTGATTAAAGAGTAATTTTCGGCCATAGTTGAAAACAAAGTCACGGCTCATTAATTAAAAAAGATAGTCAGGCCATTTGGATAGAAACATATTTTAGAAAAGGGCCAAAAAGGTTGGACTAAAAGTATTTAAAAAGTTTGGGCTAGGAATTTTCTTGCTCTTTTAATCAATTGAAAAATACTTACTAAGTAGACCACAATTTTCTTGAATAAAAAATTGGGCCCTTCAGGGGTGCTAGGGGCTTCGATCTTGATCTTCATTCGTAACGAGCCTTTAGCTAAAATTGGCCTTCTCATGATCTTCCTTCATAATTTGCATAAGCCTTTTTATATCAAACTTGGGCCTTCTTCATTGTTTTGGACTTATCTCAACCTCCAAATAAGTTGCTCTTTCATAAATAGAACCTGTCCAAATCATAAAACTAAAGAGCACCAATATATTAAAAGTTCGTTTGTTAATCATCAACTATTCGGCTAACAATCTCCCCCTTAATTGACAAACAACTTTTGATGCGAAAAAGATTTTAAGGGAACTCCCCCTAACTTTATGCAATTTTGAAAATTTCAAACTCCCCCTCAATAGAGGCATTTTCAAAAAAATATTTCTTGGGAAATATAAGAGGCCTTAACATTAATTGTTAAGTCTCTTTGACCAATGAATTTTTGAAACAAGATTTTTATGCAAATTTTCAAAATCATGCAATGCCAATGTATACATGAGCAAGTTAAGTCCAAAGCTTACTATCAATAAGCAATAATCAAGGGATAATATTTAAAATATAAACAGATCTTTGAACAAGCATCAAATTACTTCTTCTCCCCCTTTTGTCAATCAATCAGTTCACTCTTAAGTTAAGCAATATTCGCAATCTAAGATCAGAGTTTCACGAATAATTAGGCGGAAGCATAATCTTTTCAAATTTCATTTTCACTTAAAATGCCCAAATTTTTTCTATTCAAACAAAATTGATCTTCAGCGACTGCCTTTGTAAAAATATCTGCAAGTTGATTTTCAGAGTTCACAAAATTAACACAAATATTTCCTTTTTGCACATTGTCACGTATGAAATGAAATTTAATATCTATATGCTTAGTACGAGAATGTTGCACTGGATTCTTGGTAATACTAATGGCACTCGAATTATCACATAATATTTCCATATTTTCAAACATTAAACCAAAATCACGCAAATAACTTTTCATCCACAAAATTTGAGCACAACAATTAGATAATGCAACATATTCCGCTTCAGCGGTTGAAAGTGCAACAGAGTTTTGTTTTTTACTATGCCATGCAACAAGACAATTTCCCAAGAGTTGACATGTGCCACTGGTACTTTTACGGTCTAGCAAGCATCCTGCTAAGTCCGCATCAGAGTAGCCAGTGAGATTAAAAATTTTGTTAGTTGGATACCATAGACCAAAATTTATGGTTCCTTTTAAGTACCGAAAAATTCTTTTGACAGCGACAAAATGCGACTCTTTTGGTGCAGATTGAAAACGAGCACAATAACAAGTGGCAAACATTATATCGGGCCTACTAGCAGTTAAGTAAAGAAGACTTCCGATCATACCTCGATACCTTGTTTCATCAAAGGGTTTACCTTTCTCGTCCTTATCAAGTTTTGTGGTAGGGCTCATGGGAGTACCCATTTCTTTGCACTCGTCCATTCCAAATCTTTTGATGAGTTCCTTTGTGTATTTCGTTTGGCAAATAAAGATTCCCTTTTCATTTTGTTTAATTTGAAGCCCAAGGAAATATGTTAGTTCGCCCATAAGACTCATCTCAGATTCATCCTGCATACACTTCGCAAAGTCTCGGCAAAGAAGATCATTAGTAGCACCAAATATTATATCATCAACGTAAATTTGAACAATTAACAAACCATTTTCATTTGCTTTTAGAAAAAGTGTTGTATCAACAGTACCAATAGAAAAACCATTTTCTAAAAGAAATTTACTTAATCTTTCGTACCAAGCCCTAGGGGCTTGTTTTAATCCATAAAGAGCTTTTGACAGTTTAAAAACATGGTTAGGAAATTTTTCATTTTCAAAACCCGGGGGTTGCTCCACAAAAACTTCTTCATTCAAAAAACCATTTAAAAAGGCACTTTTAACGTCCATTTGAAAAAGAGTAAATTTTCTAAAAGAGGCATAAGCGAGTAACATACGAATAGATTCAAGTCTAGCAACAGGAGCATAGGTTTCATCGAAATCGATACCTTCTTGTTGATTGTAGCCTTTAGCGACTAATCTCGCCTTGTTTCGAGTAACCTCACCTTCTTCATTGAGTTTATTTCTAAATACCCATTTTGTTCCAATGATGGTGTGCTTACTCGGCCTTTCGACTAGAGTCCATACCTGATTTTTATCGAATTGAGCGAGTTCATCTTTCATAGCGGCAACCCAAGATTCATCCCTTAGTGCTTCATTAACGTCTTTTGGTTCGGTGATTGAGAGTAGGATGAAATTGGCACTTTGATGTTGTTGTACCTTTGATCTGGTTTGAAGTCCACTCCTTAGATCACCAATCACTTGTGTAGTGGGATGGCTAGATGCATGTTTGAACTTTCTGACGGCTGGTTCATTTTTGGTTCTGGAACTTCCTTCTTCAGTTTATGTTTCTGCTTCAGCTTCATGTTCCGAATCCTTTTCGGAACGTTCTTCTATTTTGGTTACTTGTTCCAGTACTGGTTCCGGCAGTTTCTGTTTTTCGATTGTGATTTCGTCTTCAACATCTGAAACATTATTGCTCAAGGATTTCTTGGCATCAAAGGGGTTAGTTTCATCAAAACAAACATGCATAGATTCTTGTATAGTTTGTTTCCTTTTGTTATAAACACGATATGCTTTACTAGTCACAGAGTATCCAACAAACATGCCTTCATCAGCTTTAGGATCAAATTTAGTAAGATAATCACGATCATTAAGAATATAACATTTGCAACCAAAGACTTTAAAGTAAGCAATATTAGGAGTTTTTCCATTCCAAAGTTCACACGGAGTTTTATTTAAGATGGATCTAATAAAAACACGATTAGATATATGGCATGCAGTACTAACGGCTTCAGCCCAGAATGATTTAGGCACACTATATTCATGTAAAAAAGTTCTTGCCATTTCTTGTAAAACACGATTCTTTCTTTCAACTACCCCATTTTGTTGAGGGGTCTTAGGTGCAGAAAAATTATGAGAGTAGCCATTTTCATCACAAAATGAAGCAAAGTATTTAGAATCAAATTCAGTACCATGATCTGTTCGAATCGAATTAATAAGATAACCCTTTTTATTTTGCAACTTTTTAGTCAAAGAAATAAACGCATCTAAGGCTTCATTTTTGTGCGCAAGAAATAGAACCCATGTAAAGCGAGAATAATCATCAACAATGACGAAAACAAATCTTTTACCTGCTAGAGTTCTTGTTTTCATAGGACCGAAAAGATCAAGGTGCAGTAGTTCAAGAGGTCTTGTTGTGGTTACTACCTTTTTGGGTTTGAATGAGCTCTTGATTTGTTTGCCCATTTGGCAAGCATCGCAAAGTCCTTCCTTTTGATAAGTGATTTTTGGTATTCCTCTCACAAGGTCCGACTTGGCAATTTTTGATATTAAATCAGTGTTTACGTGGCCAAGACGTCTATGCCAGATTGATTGGGAGTTATCACTTACTGCTAAACACTTGACATTTTGGTTAGATAAATCAACAAAATCAATGCAATAAGTATTACCTTCTCTTAAAGCTTCAAAAACAATTTTTCCATCCCTTTTAACAATGCACTTGGATGTTTCAAAATAAACTTCATAACCGTTATCACATAATTGGCTAATACTCAATAAATTATATTTTAGTCATTTAACAAACCAAACGTCTTTAATGCATGTAGATGAATTCTTACCAGCATTTCCACGTCCAATCATTTTACCTTTCGTGTTGTCCGCAAAAGTGACATAGCCTCCTTCACATTTATCAATTTCACAAAATATTGATAGATCTCCCGTCATGTGACGAGAACAGTCGCTATCAAGAAACCATTTGTCTTTTCGTGAAGAAGTCTTTTGTACCTATTCAACAATGAGACAAGGTTTGCACTTTAGGTACCCAGATTTTGGGTCCTTGCAAGTTAGTCACAACATTTTTAGGTATCCACATAAGTTTATTGCCATTGTTCCTTTTGTAGATGCAATTAAATGATTTGTGACCGATTTTTCCACAGAAATTGCAAGTATGGTATGACAAAGAAGAATTTTTTGCAGGTTTGCTTAATTTGTCAAAAGAATGCTCATATCCAATTCCGGCTCTATTTAATGACACATTTTGCATTCCTAGAAGTCTATCTAGATTCTCTTTTCCTTTAGTGAATTTTTCTAGACATCTAGTTAGATCAACAACTTTGGCTTTAAGAAAAGCATTTTCTTTTGAAATACGAGAATTTTCATTTTCAAGTTTTTCAATTTTCTCAAGGCTTTCTTTCATTCTAGTGTCAAATTCTTCTCTTTCTCTATTTAGCAAAGTTATCTTTTTCTTGAGTTTTTCATTTTTAGAAGCAAGATTTTTAAGATCCTTTTTGCATTCATTTATCATAACGGTCCATTCATCTTCACAATCTATTTCATTATCTAAATCATCACATTCATCAAAATAGTATGAAGGTAATACCTCATTTCGAGTCATGAAGCAAAGATTTCCGAATTCGTCTTCTGTTTGTTCTTCTTCGGAGTCCGGTTCATCCCAAGACGCGATCATTCCTTTGCTTTTGGTTTTCATGAATGCCTTCTCGGATTTCTTTAATTTTGGACATTCAGGACGTATGTGTCCCGTTTCGTGACATTCGTAGCATCTCACTTTATTCTCGGCTTTGAATGGCTTATTATTGTTTTTCGAGAATCTTTTTGTGAACCTATTTCTTGAAAGTTGGTTAAGCCTTTTGGTAAGCATGGCTATCTCTTCATTCCGCTCATCTTCGTCTAGTTCCTCAATGTCACTATCATCGTCCTGCAAAATATTTGAGTTAAATGCAATAGATCTTCTATCTTTAATTGCGCTTACCTCATCCTTAGACAGGATGGTGAGTTCATGTGATGTGAGCGAGCCTATGAGTTCAGCCATAGTCATTTTGTTGAGGTCCTTGGCTTCTTGTATGGCAGTGACTTTTGGTGTCCATTCTCGTGGGAGAGATCTCAGAATCTTCTTGACTTGCTCACTTTGAGGGTATATTTTTCCAAGTGCAGTCATGGGGTTAATGATCTCCATGAATCGAGCATACATTTGACTTATGCTTTCATCCTCTTTCATGTTGAACATTTCATATTGATGAACCAATATGGTGATTCGTTGCTCTTTGACTTGACTTGTCCCCTCATGAGTTACTTGTAACATATCCCACATGTCTTTTGCCGTAGCGCACGAACATACCCGATTGTATTCGGATTTGGTGAGGGCGCATGCTAGTAGATTTTTGGCCTTTGAATTTAGTGACACCAGTTTCTTGTCAGTGTCGGTTAGTTCCTTCCATGCTTTCGGGATTTGCTTCTCGCCTTCGGTTTTCATTGGTATGGAAGGTCCTTCAAGAATTACACTCCATAGATCACAATCAATGGAGATCATGAATTCCTCCATTCTATTTTTCCATATTGAGTAACCAGTTCCATCAAATAGTGGGGGCCTGTTATGCGATTGTCCTTCTGCGAAAACATCATTGCTAAAAGTAGACATAAGATCGTTAGCTCTCGGGGGTTAACCCTCAATAAATAATAGAGAACCTGGCTCTGATACCAATTGATACCTAAGAGGGGGGGGGGGGGTGGGTGAATTAGGTATATAACTTTTTTAAAGAGTTTATTTTTAGAAGACAATTAGTAAATAGTTCCAGTAACTTTAAGTAAGAGTTGATCGTTCCAATGATTTTAAGATTAAAGTTACGAAAGATGTAAAGTGCAAAAATAAAAGGAGAGAAGGCAAACACAATTTATAGAGGTTCGCGCCCCAACGGCCTACTTCCTCTCTTCCTGCACCCCTGGGTAAAATTCACTAATATATCGTGGCTTGCAGGACGAACCTTCGCCACTCGAGATTACAAGATTAATTCTTTCTCTCGAAACGAGCTTGCTAGGCCTAACCTATCGCTCAACAAAAACCGTGCTTGCTAGGTTCCTACCTATCGCACAAAACAGTGCTTGCTAGAACACTCAGTCCTATCGCACTACGAGCTTGCAAGTACAAAACTTTCGCTCAAAAACAGTAGTAAAATTTTGATTACAAATATATGCTCCAAAATGAGCTGATTTTGCAAAGTAGTAAGCCCTGATCTTTTTCTTCTATAACTTAGAGTATATTCAAGATTTCAAGAGCAAGAAGAAAAGATTTAAAAAGCCTTTTTGAGAAAAACGATTTTGACAAAATTCAAAGCACTCAAAGACTTTAACTAGGAGGAATGATTTTGCAAGTGAGAAATGTAGAGAATTGAGTTGTGTTTTAGCTTTGAGAAATGATCCACTATTTATAGTTGAGTGGAGTTGGTTCAATAGGGGATGATTTTGAAATTCAAAAATGATTTTGTCACAATCAAAATGATTTTGCAAGATTAAACCATGTGACTAATTTTCCAATGAATGTGGACAAGGTTTAGTAATTAGGTGGAGATGAAATCTTTCCAAAAGAATTGATTTTAGAAATAATGGTAAGATATTTAGCTAGACAAATTAGAGACAAATTGGAGACAAAATGGAGACAAAATGTTTTGCTAGCTAATCAAGAATTTGAAAGAAATCATACCTTTAAAAATTGATTTGATTAATAATTCAAAAACAATGGCCAAAATTAAATAAATTTACAAGATAATTAGGCTTAATTAAAGAGTAATTTTCGGCCATAGTTAAAAACAAAGTCACGGCTCATTAATTAAAAAAGATAGTCAGGCCATTTGGATAGAAACATATTTTAGAAAAGGGCCAAAAAGGTTGGACTAAAAGTATTTAAAAAGTTTGGGCTAGGAATTTTCTTGCTCTTTTAATCAATTGAAAAATACTTACTAAGTAGACCACAATTTTCTTGAATCAAAAATTGGGCCCTTCAGGGGTGCTAGGGGCTTCGATCTTGATCTTCATTCGTAACGAGCCTTTAGCTAAAATTGGCCTTCTCATGATCTTCCTTCATAATTTGCATAAGCCTTTTTATATCAAACTTGGGCCTTCTTCATTGTTTTGGACTTATCTCAACCTCCAAATAAGTTGCTCTTTCATAAATAGAACCTGTCCAAATCATAAAACTAAAGAGCACCAATATATTAAAAGTTCGTTTGTTAATCATCAACTATTCGGCTAACATATCGAATTGCACATAATTTCATACCATAATTTAACACATGATTGTGTATTTCATACCACAATTAATTATTTGGTCAAAACTGGTCACGTGCGTTGCATGTGTTGGTTACCTCGTCATATTTAAGATAAAAGTCACACTAACACGGCATTTCTTGATCATATATATTGTTTGTTCTATATATTAGTTTATATACAACTAAAGAAACGTGAATTTTTCCTCCAAAATGCGATTTAGCGGCCACAGGTGACACACATGATCAATTTTGTCCAAAGGCATAAAATGTGCAATAATGTATTAAATTAGGTATGAAATGTGCAATTTAATTTGTCTTTATACCAAAGCTGCAAGTCAACCTGCTATATGATAACCAAAAAAATTAATTTGCCCATTTTTTTATCAAACATGTATGACTAGTAATTGAGTTGATTTTATATGTTGAGTTGTAAAAATTGTGACATTTTCTATCCAATGTACGTACTAGCTTCATATTGTAAAAAGTGTAGGTCATTTTATAACCTACACTTTGTATTTGAAATTCAAGGCCTATAAATAGTGCCTATGTATGATGCTTGTAAAATCAATTCATATGAATAAGAATGAATAAAATTCTCTCCCTACTTCACTTTCTTCTCCACAATTACATTTTAGTTTTTGTTTGTTATTCTTTTAATTTCATAACACGTTATCAGCACGATATGTTCTATATTTTGATTCAAAGTTAGCTAATCGGATCCATAAGAAAGTTCATATTTCTCACTTCAAATGGTAAGATCGAATCGACGAATGGGTAAGACGGTGAGTTATTTATTTTATTATATATTATATATTAAATATGTTATGCTTATACGAACATTAATATATTAACGAAAGGAATCAATTGGAATATATGTTACATTATATGATCCTATGTTATTTGGCATCTATATCAATTCCCCGTGTATAAGTTTTCACAGAATCAAATAAATATTGATGGCTACTTCAACTTTTAGATTGAATTAAATTTGCACGGAGGTGATGGTTATTTCAACTTTTGGATTGATTTAATTTTGGTGTAGTTGAATATTTTTTATTATATCAAGAACTTGAAGTTCTTAAAGTCAAATAATATGTTAGGCCGGAAGCCTAAATGATACAAATGAGAATTTAAACATTTTGGTACATTTTTATGTTAGGCTCGAAGCCTAGGTTATAAACTCAATCCTGAAGATTTGAGTGTATTTTATTTGTATATCTTATTTTAGGCCTGAAGCCTAGATGACAAGGGCCTATAGCTCAAAACATATGTATTCAAACCCATAACTGAATATTCGCATGATAAATGAGAAGAATGAAAAGCCATGATTTATATCTTGTTAAATTAAAGAAGTTATCAATCTTTGAGTTGATGAATCAAAATTGGTTAAAATATGTTAAATCAAAAGGTTCTTGCAGTGCCTATTCATTGTCTCTTTAATCAATTCATAAAATTGAGAATTGATGATAGTGCCTACTAAGAGAATAGCATTTGTATGTAAAATTGTACAAATGGGGTACATGTTATTATATTAACAAATATTTAACAAAGCTCAGTAAGCTTGTAAGACTACTGGTTTGAATTCACTGGAATGTAAAGAGTCTCAAAATACAGTCATAAAATGGGACATATGATAAAGATAAAGTGAATGCAATGTTTCATTCGTAATTTCCTCCTTGAAGGATTGAAATCCAATATATATATTTGAGTAGATGACCCATTTGTCCTAAAATATTTGGAGGAATTATTTGAACACCAAAGTTGTGATTGTTTCCACTTGAGTAAAGCTATATTCATGTGAACTAAATTGTCTCTATTCTAGTCCCAGCTAAATGGTAAATTTAAACTCATGTTCACATTTGGCATGAATTGATAATTTGTTTTTAAGGTATGCATTTTATGGATGAATTTATGGATAAAAGCATGTGTTGCCATTTAGAATTCTTTTAAGAATATCTAGTTTAATATTTTGTCATATCTTTTGACTAAAATTCAGAACCTTCGAAGGTCGAAATTTTTTGTATCAGCAATTTGAATATTTACAATTATTGGACTAATACGAACTTGAATAAAGAGAGTTCAACTATCTAAATGACATTTTTCTTTAAAAGCTTGTTATTTAAGTTCGCACCTGAAGTTGCGAAATTCGCATGAAATCCACGACTAAAAACTAGTTATCAATTTTGTGATATAGTATTACAACTTTTGGAATCTCAAATTCTTATTAAATAACGATAATGTGGAGAGATTTTAAGAAATACTATCAATTTGATAATGATAGTTGGAAAATGAAACATTGATGAAAAATCATAACTCCTATTATGATTGATAAGCATTCCCCGAAATGGATGCAAATGTGAATATAAATAATGTATTCCCAAAGGGAGCATTTCTCATGGAATATACGATGGACATTGACATTATTTAGACATGATCAAATTATTTTATGAATTTCATATATTGATTGCATCATACCATCCGAAACGAAACGAAATAGTGGTAAAACTTGAGAAAAATAAAGGTATGCAAATTGATTCTACAAGGTGTCAAAATGACACTTATTGAAAGAAATATTCATCAAGAAAAAATGAATTACTACGATGTAAGTGACATTCTTGATGGTAATACTAATTTCGATTTTGATAATTTCTATTGAGATAAGTAGAGCTAATAGTGATAATAAAATAATCATTAATATGAAATTAAGTTTACGGCTTAACATTTTGTGATTAAATATCTGAATTTCTAATATGATTTATTATATTTCAATTATGTATTTAGGTCTGATTTGAGTAAATGAAAAAAAAAAAAAAAAACGTAGAAATATATATGATATTCTTTATGCCTTTATTTGTATCAATTTATCTTATTTTATGTCGTGATTAAAAGTAAAATGAGAACTAATTAATGTAATAATTATTTCATTTTGATTAATTATTCACCAAATCATGAGCTATATGAGGTTACTTTGATGAGATTCTTGAGCTTATGAATCCTTCATAAAAAGTAAAGACTTATTATTTTCATTTATTTAAGACTTCAAATGAGGGGATTTTATAGAAAGAAATGTGTTTGTACAATTGAAACACATATTACAGTAAACCAGAAGTTTATTGATCAAAATAAATTTGGCATAACCGGTTAGACCATCCCGGATAAACTATGATGCAGTTCATATGGATCTTCTCTGAAGAACCAGATGATTCTTCAAATCAAAAGATCATTTTGTGCTGCTTGTTCTCAATGTTAATAGATTACTAAATCATTTCAATTAAGAATGAGTTAGAATCTCCAGCATTTTTGAAACACATTCAATGTGATATATGTGGGCCCACTTATCCTCTATGTGGATTTTAATAGATGCATCTACTACAAATGTGACATGTGTAATCTCCAGCATTTTTGATACACATTCAATGTGATATATGTGGGCCCACTTATCCTCTATGTGGATTTTAATAGATGCATCTACTACAAATGTGACATGTGTGTCAATCTGCAATCTTGATGTTTGCGGGATTATTTGCGCAAATAATTAAATTAAAAGCACACTTTTCAGATTATGTAATGAAGACGTCTCAATAATGCTGGTGAATTCATATATCTGACTTTCAATGACTATTGAGAGTCATGTTGCCCATATTCATACACAAAATGATTTAATAGAATTATTCTTCAAATGCCTCCGGTTAATTACTAGAAGATTATTAATGAGAACAAAATTTCTTGTTACATGTAGCAGCACTTGTCCATGCCAACAAATTATGATAAATTCTCCCTGATGAAAATAAGGTTTGGTCAGGAGCCAAACATTCACCATCTTAGAATTTAAGGGTGTGCGACATATATTATAATTGCTCCACCACAACGCACAAAGATGGGTCCTCAAAAGAGGTTGGGAATATATGTTGGATATGAATCCCCATCCATAATAAGTATCTTGAACAAATGATTGAAATTTTATTTACGGCATGGTTTGCTGATTGTCATTTTGATGATATAATATTCCTAACATCAGGGAGAGGTAATAAAGAGCTGGTAAAAGAAATTACATGAAAAACATCAATATTATCTTCTCTAGATCCTCAGAAAAAAAAAAACAGTGTACACTAGAAGTTCAGAAGATAATTTATTTACAAAATACTGCAAATCACCTGCCAGATGAATCTACTAATATAAAAAGAGTTACTAAATCTCATATACCAGCTAAAAAATGCTCCAATTCAAATGAAAATAAGCTAAGCTTAAACGTGATAAATCAATCGGTTCCAATGATAAAAATCCTCCTAAAATAAAAAGGAGCTAACACTGAAGATGGTCATATTATGGAGGCGAGCACTCATGAAGAGTTGCATGACATAACTAATAGATAATACCCCAGAAAAGGTTCAGGTACCTGAAAATAATAAAATAAAGAGATCTCTATAAGTTATGTCACTACGAGAAAAAGATGGAACCGAATTAAAACAGTTGTCGACAACACTTTTGCATATAATTATAATAAAATGAGGATCTTGAAATTAAATTTGTTATAAAAATATAAACATTTGGCCAAAATAGAAAGACGCAATTCGAGCAGAATTAAGTTAACTTTCAAAGTAGTTCAAACACCTAAAGGTGTAAAGCCGTTTGGATATAAATGGGTATTTGTGCGAAATCCAAATGAGAAAATTGAAGTTATATAAAGCACGACTAGTGGCACAATGATTTTCATAGAGACCCGATGTTGATTATGAGGAGACGTAATCTCTTGTGGTGGATGCAATTATTTTCACATACCTTATTAGTCTGGCAGTACGTGAAAAACTTTATTTGCGTCTAGTGAATGTTGATACAACTTATTATATGGCTCGCTCGATATTAAAATTTATATGAAAATCCCTGAAGGGTTTAAATTTCATATGCATTTGGAAACTCCGGAGAAAACTATTCAATACGCTTGCATAAATTTTTGTATGGATTAATACAATTTGGACGTATTTAGTACAACTGTATTAGTGAATACTTGTTAAAAGAAAGTTATAGAAACGATCCAATTAACCCATGTGTTTTATGGAAAGATTGAGATCAGGATTATTGTTATATATATATATATATATATATATATATATATATATATATATATATATATATTGATGATCTAAATATTATTGGAACTTCCGAAAAGTTTTAAAGGAAGAATTTGAGACGAAAGATTTTGAAAAATAAAATTTTATCTCGACCGGCAGATCGAGCATTTAACAGATAAAATATTTGTCCATAAATTGATACATACAAAATCAATCATGAAAAGATTTTATATAGATAAAAAGCTCAATCATTGAGGGCAATTTCATGGTCGTTTCAATCTTTAGATGTAATAAAAGATTATTTTTGTCCTCAAAATGATCGAACAATGAAAAAGTTTTGGGACCTGAAATACCTTTATCTAAGTAAAATTAGATACTTAATGAATCATTGCTAATTGTACAAGCATAATTTAATATTTTCGTTTAATGTAATAGCAAGATAAACTTTGTACCAACACGAAGGCATATGAATGACGTTAAGTATGTATTTTTGATATATCAAGATATTGCCTTCAGAAAGATGGTCCAACATTGGAATGCGTTAACTTGTGGACATTGTGTTGACGTCAGGGGGAGCGTGTTTTTAATAATAATATGCACACTGTACTCTTTTTCCTTCGTCCAAGTTTTTTGTCCCAATGGGTTTTTTCTTGGCAAGGTTTTAACGAGGCAGTATTACACGCTTATTAATTTCATATGGATATGTACTCTTTTTTCCCTTGTCCAGGTTTTTCCTACTGGGTTTTTCTGGCAAGGTTTTTAACGAGGCATATTATATAAGCAATGGACATCCAAGGGGGAGTGTTATAAATATTATGTTAGTGGATGCCCATTTTATTGTAATATTCATGACAAATTGTAATGTGTTGTAAATAATTTATAATTATATGAATGTCCATAACTCCCAAATAATATTCTCACAATTAAGCATAATCTTGTAACCCCCAATTTTGTAATCCCCAACTTTGTAACCCCCTAATAAATTGTATATTCTCATTTATGTCATTTTATAACCTACACTTTGTATTTGAAATTCAAGGCCTATAAATAGTGCCTATGTATGATGCTTGTAAAATCAATTCATATGAATAAGAATGAATAAAATTCTCTCCCTACTTCACTTTCTTCTCCACAATTACATTTTAGTTTTTGCTTGTTATTCTTTTAATTTCATAACAGGATTAAATATATTTATATTGGAAAAAAAGAAAACCAATTGTACCGCAAACGTCAAAGTCAACGTCTAAGTCGTTTAGTCATTGGATTGGATGATTGAGGTTTTTATTCACTTTGCACCCCCGAATATGAAAAATAGGAACTTTGCTTCCTTAAAACATAAATTTAATACATTGCACCCCATATGAATAATTCAACATTTTGCACCTTCTTTTATCTTCCTCAAAAAATGTAGGGACAAAATAGGTGTTTTTAGATCTTTGGCATTTTAAACACCCAAAATACGAGAAATGGTCATTTTGCACCCTCGAAATAAATTAGCACTTAGCACCCTCAAATTAAGATTTACTTAATTTGCACCCCCGAAACACTAGAAAATGACACTTTGAACCCCCTAAACACAAATTTAGCACTTAACACCTCAAATTAAGAAAAACTCAACAACTAGCACCCCTTAATTTTATTTCGGCAAAGTTGACCACCCGGGAAAAAAATCTAAGGGAAAAATAGGTAATTTATTTTCTTTTTTCTTAAAATTTGCAAAATACGATACGAATACTAAAATATGCATCCGCAAAATCTATTTTAGCATATTTTTTTAATTATCAATTTTTCAAATGTCCTCAATATATCCAAAAGAATTTAAAAAATTTCAAGAAAGTTAATACATATAATTGACTGAATCGTATCACATAACAAATATTATGATTGAGAGAGAAATGAGTATTCTAGTATTCATAATCGTATTTTCAAATTTAAGGAAAAAAGTGAACTACCTATTTTTCCCCTAGATTTTTTGTCCCCCGGTGGTCAACTTTGCCCCAAAAAAAAAGAGAGGGTGCTAGTTAGAAGTGATAAGTGCTAATTGTGTTTAGGGGGTTCAAAGTGTCCAAATCTCGTGTTTCGAGGGTGCAATTAATTGTTCTTAATTCGAGGATGTCAATTGCTAATTCTATTTCGGGGTTGCAAAATACCAATTTTTCATATTTTGAGGGTGCAAAGTGTCAAAATTCAAAATTGAATTACCTATTTTATCCCTAGATTTTTTTGAGAAAAATAAAAAAGAGTGTAAAATGCTGAATTATTCATATCTCGAGGATGTAAAATGTTAAATTAATATTTTGAGGATATAAATTATCTATTTTTCATATTTCGAAATTGCAAAGTGAAAAATATCCGACGACTGGCTCTGATTATTTAAACATTCCAACAATATTGTTGACTGAAAAAGTTGTATATTCACCATTTACCCACTCTTGTTTTTCTCTTTAAAAAGTCTTATTATAATACGGGTGAATATGATAACTTTTTCAGTCAACAATTTGTTGGAAAGTTTCAATAATCAGTGCCGGTCGTTCGATGACTAGACGACTTTGACGTGGACTTGTACGTTTATGGGGCAATATATTATTTTTAAATATAAATTACTGAATGGTATATATAGATTTTTTCCTCCTATCATACGTAGATGATATATAAATAGAATTAAGGTGAAAGAGTAAAACAATGCACTGTTTAATCTTTCTTTTACTTTTTTTTTTCTTTTTGGTAAAAAATATTTGTTACTTTTATTTTTTGTCTAAGGAGTTCAATGTATAATTAATTATTTTCTATCAATTTTACTGTTTTTATTGATGGTTATAATTAATGCTGTAATTATTTGATTAAAATGGTGTTTTGACAAATAAAAAGAACAAAGGAGTATTTTTTAAATTGAATTTGAGACGGAACAGATTTCCTATCACACATCGGTGTCACACAAATATGTGATTGACACTGTCTCCCTCATGAAAGTTATTATGTATCAAATAACTTACACAAACACTTAATAGATTTAAAAAAGGAAAATAATTAAATTAGGTTGTAAATTAAACAAAAAAGGAAATGACGAAGAAGAAAAAAAAATAAAGGAAACAAAATCTCTGGTTTTTAATGATAGAGACCATGGCTCCACTTTTCTTATCAAATATCTCAACCAAAATTAATATGAAAGGTCAGTTTCATTCATTTCACACATCATAGTACAAGTATTTTGAGATATTAATGGACATAAATGGACTTAGAAAGGTTTAACTTCTATGATTGAAACAAGTATACAATAAAATTTAGAATGAGGAAATGAATTTCCATTAAGAAAAGGTAGATTCGCACATTTTACCCAGCTCAGTTTCATATTATTGGTAAAATGATCCAGAATAAAACAAGATCTTTATCAATCAAATTTTAATTTAAATCTTAAATATCGATTACTTAATTAAATCCCCCTTGAGTTTATTGGTAATTTGTATCAAACACTTTTCTTGAGGCCTTTCTTGTTGTTTCATAGCAAAATTGCTCTTTTTTTGTTGTGTTGCTTATATACAATTAAATCTATTGCTTCTATTATAACCTTTGATATGTGAAGTTTAACATAATGCATAAATAGAATGTCATATTCTTGAAGCATTCAGATATTGATATTGCAATTTTGAATGATGTTCGTTCCAATTGCCATCTACAAATACTCATGACATGTTTCTATTGACAATGGTGTAATAACATTTTCATCTCAATCACCATTTATTATTTCTAGTTTAAGTAAAAGATAATATATTACACAATAATATATCGTATTAGATAACGAAGGTTAGACGAGAGGAGATTCACTTATTCCATGATCCTCTGCTATTTCCCGAGGAGCCAAGAAAGGCTTTGGAGGCATCTGCAACTCAGAATCACCTTCAAGCATTTCAACTACTTTGTTCATCGATGGTCGATCAGAAGGTTTCATTTGTATACACCATAAAGCCACTATGACAATCTTCTTTACGATCTTCCTCTCTTCATCTTTCGCATCCACAATCTCTATTTCATTTCCGGCACAAATTTGATCGTATACCCACAAAGGGAAATATATTTGACTTTCGTCCTCAGCAAACGGATTCATATTTTTCCTTCTACCCGCCATTTCCATCAACAACATCCCAAAACTATAAACATCCGCCTTATACGAGACACCTCCGATATTCTTATAGAACATTTCTGGTGCCATGTAACCCATTGTTCCTCTCGCTGTTTTCAAACTTATAAAACTATTGTCAGTTGGGTAGAGCTGAGCAAGCCCAAAGTCGGAGATTTTTGGATTGAATTTCTCGTCTAGTAAAATGTTGTGAGGTTTGATATCGAAATGCAAAATTTGCATGTCACAGCCACTGTGTAGATAGTTGATCCCACGTGCCACTCCAAGAGCAATTTCAAATATTTTCGAGTACCGCAATGCAAAGTCCCTTTGGCCAAATAGGTATTTGTCTAGGGAGCCATTTGCTAAATACTCGTACACCAAAGCGCATTTTGAACCTTCTACGCAGAAACCAATGAGTTGTACTATATTGAAATGGTGAATCCTCCCTATTGTACCAACTTCACTGATAAATTCTTGAACATTAGCCACTGACTGGTCCAACATTTTTATTGCAACATAAGGATCACTTCGAAGCTTTCCTTTGTACACTGTTCCATGTCCCCCTTCACCTAGTTTCTGGTTGAAATTGCTTGTCATTTTCTTGATCTCGGAGTAAGTGTATTTTATTGGCGTGAGGTTGTTTTGACCTTGTAAAAAATCCTCAATCGTTTGATCCATTGACAAATGTCGCCTTCTCCATTTAAATACTACTAACCCAATCAGAAACGGGAACCCAGACAATAATTTTAGAACTAATATTGGAACTGCATAATAAAATGTATAATAATAGTGAGCTACAATTTTGAAGAAGCAATCTGTCTAAATGAATTTGTAACGTAAATGCGTATATGAACCTTACCAACAACCATTGCACCATAGATTCCAGTTTGCACTGTCAAGAGAGGAAAGTAAGAGATTATTAATAGTAGTAATATAGTAAATATGTGAAGGAAAAGCTCACAAGAATAAGGAAAATCGATATTGAAAGATCAAGTACTCACTTCCCCTGCACTTAAATTGACCTGCATTGTCAAGTGAATTAAAAGAGAAAAGTGTTAGCTAGAAAACAAAGGTGTTGGTTAGACTCGAAAAATTTAGACATGAATCACTAAATCTGTTCCTAATTATAAATCAAGAACAAGTAAATAATGTGTTTCTTATAATACCCATGAATTGGGCTAAGTACAACTAAATGTATGTCACTTACAATTGGAGCCAACATGCGAATGTTGGATGTCCTCTTCGCAGTCTTGTTCGAAACTGATTTGAAATAATGGGATGTATAAATAGCAGTATTGTAGGCAAAATGGTGCATAATTAAATCCATATCTAGTATAGCAAGTCCCATTTCTCCTGTTACATTCTAGTAAAGCAGTATTGTCACAAGTTTGATCAAGCCAAGAAACATCAAACCCATAAGCCAAAGCATCATAAATAGTAGCCAAAGAGGAATTATCAATCATAGGCCCATCCATTGTCTGAAAAAAATACACCCTATCAATTGTACATGAATATTCTAAATCAGATGCTAAAATATCTCCAGCCTTAACATAACTATGAATTTTAGAAGAATTTGATGAAATCCCACAAAAAGGAGCATTCAAATATCTCATATATCTCGAAGAAGTCACAGGAGACACAGGAGACAGACAGTGGACAAACCATATAGCTCTATTACTAAATAGATACCGAAAATCGTTTGAGTCAATATAAAAATCATGATATTCATTTGAATATACTGGACAGGAAGAAAGATGTTTCCTGTTTATGCCAGGAGTAACTAGCCTTATCCTATTGTCTTCATAATTTAACTCTAGCACATGATAATAATTTATTGAGTTTAGAGTAAATATGGTGGTCCGATTGTTGAGGCAATCGAGCACATAACCGGGACGATTGAACCTACAGGAAATCGGATCGCCTTTTAGTCGAAAAGGGTATCTAATTGGGATATTCCCACAAGATGAAGAAGGGCATGATGAAGTACTGCTCTGAGCTATGGAATTAACTGAACAGAAAAGCAAGAGAATCAATAAGATTCTTGAAATTCCTAAAACAAATGACATTCTATTTGCTTAGAGGATACTGATAGATTATTTTTTTCCTAAAAGAAAAGAATTAAAGAAACTACCATGCCTAGTAGAATATGAGGAAGAGTATATAGTTTGGCCCGTGACTTTTCATATATAGTTGTACTTATGTGCTACGGAGTTTTTCTTATTGTTTTAATTTTTGTTTTCTTATTCTTTAATTTTCAGCTTCACATATTTTCTTCTCCAGAAAAAGTATTCTTTATGTCCAATTAGGGCTGAGCCCCCGGACCGGACCGATTGATTCGGTCCGGACCGAGTACCGAACCGAAAAATCGGTTCGGTAGCCGGTTCTTGCCTTAGAACCAACCCTTTATAGAGGTCGGTTTTCGGTAAAACCGGTCGGTTCCCCGAACCGAACCGGTGAACCGATTTTTTTTCTTTCCCTATTATGTTACTCAATTCCAGCAGCCCTATTTATTTCAACAAAACCGATTGAGCAGCCCTAACACAACATTCCAGTCCTAGATCTCCAACTCCAACCTCCTTACTCCTTCTCCAGCCCGACCAGCCGCCGCCGCCGCCTCCACCGCCTTCTCTTCCAGCACCATTTTTCTCCAATTGTGTAAAGACAAGCCACAAAACAAAGAAATTGAGAAACAATACAATATATACATACACTGCCTATATACATACTGCCAATATATATACACATATAGAAAGAGAAATTAAAAGGTCCATGGGAGAGAGAAGAAAAGCAAGTTTTTACTCTTCCCAAGGTTGTGCCACCAAAAGTTGTCTCTCTTTACAAAAGAAAGGTTTAGTATTTTACAAAAACATTTCTTAAAACTCTACCCCTTCATCTTCTCACACTTCTTGCTTTTCTCCCATTTTTTAATGGAAAAATTGAACCGATTCGGACCGAATTGGATCGAATCGAACCATTCTGAACCGAACCAGACTAAATTTTCAAGATTGGGTATCCGAAAAAATGGTTTAGCATAAAATTCGGTACATATTGGATCGAACCGAACCGATCGATTTTTATACCAAACCGAACCGAATATTTCGGTCCGGTAAACGGTCCTCGTTTTTTTAGGACCGAACCGGTCTAGAACCAAAATTCGGTTCGGTTCGATTCGGTCCGGTTCGGACCCAAGTCCAATTGACATCCCTTGCGAAAATACCCTGTGTTGTCCAATTGACAAAAAATCATTTTATTATTTAATTAGCTAAAATCCATATTTGAAAAATTCTTGATAAATTAATAAGGAGGTTAATGTCAATTTCTTTTAATAAATGGGAATGTTATTTGCAAATTTTTAAAGTTAATAATGAAAAAATTGTCAAATTTTTATGTAAACGAGGGAAAAACACTTTTAGTCCCAAACTTTACCCCAAAAAACATACTTGGTACCATGCTTTGCAGAAAAACAGATTTGGTATCACAATTTAGAAAGTCTTGACACATTTAGTCATTCCGTTAAATTTTGGACGGAATTTGCGCGCGTGACCGTCACGCGCCCGTTAAGTTCACGAGTTTTGCACGTGACAAATCGGTCAAAACACTTTTCGTCCCAAACTTTACCCCAGAAAATACATTTGGTACCATGCTTTGCAGAAAAACAGATTTGGTACCAAAATTTACATACTCTTGACACATTTAGTGTCCCTATTAAATTGATAAAAATCACATATAATGAACAGACAACAATTTCTCTAAAATATTTGATAAAAATCACAAAGTGTACTTAAATCTTTGAAAATATTCTTAACAAAAGTACCTTGGATACCTGACTTGGTGCACTTTGACTTGCACTTGTATCAATGGATCAAAATTTCGTTTCGAATGTATGTTTCGGAGAGCCAAATATTGAAAACTTTTCGAGACTGTTCGGAAATATTTCAGAAACACCAAGGAAAATTTGTAAAAAAAGTTACTAAATTTAGGAAAATAACTGAGTTTAAAGCAAATAAATAGTTTCGAAATTACATCTTGTTTAGTTCGCCTGATTCAAAAATGGAAACTTTTCGATGTTTTCGATGAAAAAGATGGAACTTTTGATCGGTGCTTGTATCAACATTGGAATACAAGTGCAAGTCAAAGTGCACCAAGTCAGGTATCCAAGGTACTTTTATTAAGAATATTTTTAATGATTTAAGTATATTTTGTGATTTTTATCAAAATTTTTAGAGAAACTGTTGTCTGTTCATTATATGTGATTTTTTTATCAATTTAACAGGGAGACTAAATGTGTCAAGAGTATGTAAATTGTGGTACCAAATCTGTTTTTCAGCAAAACATGGTACCAAATATATTTTCTGGGATAAAGTTTGGGACCAAAAGTGGTTTGACCGATTTGTCACGTGCAAAACTCGTGACCAATTTGAACTTGACGCGCGCGTGATGGTCACGCGCGAAATTTCCGTCCAAAATTTAACGGAATGACTAAATGTGTCAAGACTCTCTAAATTGTGGTACCAAATCTATTTTTCTGCAAAGCATGGTACCAAATGCGTTTTTTGGAGTAAAGTTTGGGACCAAAAGTGTTTTTTCCTCTTAAGTAAACGGGATATCTTTGTATTTTGTGATGGGAATATAATTATCATTTTTTCTACAAATATTTAATATGGCTTGGGAGAGAGTTTCTACTAATAAAAACGTAGCACATAAAAGTTTTTGCTTATAAATTAAAAGGGGAAAATTGCTTTTTTGGTACCATAGGATAGGCTGACTTACACTTTTGGTACCATTGGATATGAAAATGCAAATTTGGTACCATAGGATAGGTTTTTATTGCACTTTTGGTACCATTGGATATGAAAATGCAAATTTGGTACCATAGGATAGGTTCTCATTGCACTTTTGGTACCATTGGATATGAAAATGCAAATTTGGTACCATAGGATATGTTTTCATTGCAATTTTGGTACCAAACCCAATTTTTCTACAAAATTAATGGCAATTTACCCCCTATTAAATGCATAATGTTCAATTTAACCCCTCGTGGTTTAAAAAAGAGCATTTTACCCCCTGAAATTTTGTAAAAATTTCACATCGCCTCCCTGATATTTTTATAGGCGGCACTTAATCCACTTTTATTATGATAATGTGATATTTTACCAATTGTGTTATGATAAATATGGCAATTTACCCCCTATGTTAAATAAAATAGTTTGCATGCATACTCTCAATTTCGGCAAGTGAGTTACAATCTCCGGCTAAAGGGGGTAAATTACTTCATTAAAATTTTACAGGGGGTAAATTGATTTCTTTCAAATTATAGAGTGATAAATTGAACATTATGCATTTAATAGGGGGTAAATTGCCATTAATTTTGTAGAAAAATTGGGTTTGGTACCAAAATTGCAATGAAAACCTATCCTATGGTACCAAATTTGGATTTGCATATCCAATGGTACCAAAAGTGCAATGAAAACCTATCTTATGGTACCAAATTTGCATTTTCATATCCAATGGTACCAAAAGTGCAATGAAAACCTATCCTATGGTACCAAATTTGCATTTTCATATCCAATGGTACCAAAAGTGCAAGTCAGCCTATCCTATGGTACCAAATAAATAGTTTCGAAATTACATCTTGTTTAGTTCGCCTGATTCAAAAATGGAAACTTTTCGATGTTTTCGATGAAAAAGATGGAACTTTTGATCGGTGCTTGTATCAACATTGGAATACAAGTGCAAGTCAAAGTGCACCAAGTCAGGTATCCAAGGTACTTTTATTAAGAATATTTTTAATGATTTAAGTATATTTTGTGATTTTTATCAAAATTTTTAGAGAAACTGTTGTCTGTTCATTATATGTGATTTTTTTATCAATTTAACAGGGAGACTAAATGTGTCAAGAGTATGTAAATTGTGGTACCAAATCTGTTTTTCAGCAAAACATGGTACCAAATATATTTTCTGGGATAAAGTTTGGGACCAAAAGTGGTTTGACCGATTTGTCACGTGCAAAACTCGTGACCAATTTGAACTTGACGCGCGCGTGATGGTCACGCGCGAAATTTCCGTCCAAAATTTAACGGAATGACTAAATGTGTCAAGACTCTCTAAATTGTGGTACCAAATCTATTTTTCTGCAAAGCATGGTACCAAATGCGTTTTTTGGAGTAAAGTTTGGGACCAAAAGTGTTTTTTCCTCTTAAGTAAACGGGATATCTTTGTATTTTGTGATGGGAATATAATTATCATTTTTTCTACAAATATTTAATATGGCTTGGGAGAGAGTTTCTACTAATAAAAACGTAGCACATAAAAGTTTTTGCTTATAAATTAAAAGTAACACATTGTGAATTATGCTAATTAAACAAATAATAAGAATATTTTTGCATTCATTCTATACAAAACTCTTTTCATTGGGTTGATAAGTAATTACATGGCAGGGTTTAATAGGACAAAACATGTTCAATCCATTTAACATTCAAATGGTCTATTCCCCCCTCTCCCATCGGCTCTTCAATAGTTAGGGATATCAAAGTATTTTTTTTCACTATCATTCTCACCAATAATAATAATAATAATAATACATAAATGCAATTACTAATAATAAATATGATCGATAGTAGCCATTAACTCCGAAACGACTTGATCGCCAAAAGGGGTGAAGACACACTTGATGATTTAATAAGGATGTTTCTAGTATGTATTCATATTTTTTAAGTGTTCTAAAATGAATCAATCAAGTTTTTAACATATAATTTGTTAAATCAAATGGTAGTACCGTAGTTGTATTAAAACATATAATAATTTTTTTTTAAATCTTAATCAATTATATATATATATATATATATATATATATATATATATCAAGTTATACTTGAGTTTGAATCGTATTAAAGCCCATTTTATTAGATTAAAAATATTATAAAATTCGATTAATTTTTACATTTGTCCAAAATATTAGACAAATTTAAAATATCAAAATTAAACTAATAATGTTAAAGATTTAGTTCAAAATATAGATAAATTAAGTCATACATATAATTTAAAAATCAACTTTTGCATTTTAAGTTAGATTTAAACAAAAAAGAAAAAAAAGAAAGAGATAATTGAGACAAGTAGATGGCAGCATATGCTTAGCTGCACAGGCGTGTGAGTGAGCTCGGCCAGGGGGAATGGAAGTCAAGAATCCTCCCCTCCCTTTCTCAACCCCTCACCATTGAAGACCATCAAGCTTTTCCTATCCCGATTCCCTTCCCCCTATTGATTGAAGATGCTCTTACGCGTTTTTTCTATTTTGTCTGAAAAGAAAAAAAATATTAAAACAAAGAAAATATTCCATAAATTTGCTAGAAAATAGTAAGTGGGGTAATTTGCATAGAAATTAGGGGTCTAATGTTTGACTCATCATTACGGTTTCATGAAATTTAGGTAAAATAATTTTAAATCAAGATTGAGTACATATTTAGTATACTCGGTTTTTTTTTTGGTTCCCCAAGGGTTTAATCCCTTTCGAGGCGCATCGGACACATAAAGTGGGAACCTCTCCCAACAGGGATTCGAACCTGAGTCCGTTACTTTGTATTGACTAGCCCCTTCCACTAGGCCAATCACATGTTGGTTATACTCGGTTTTTTCAATTATACATAATCAAACATAATTAATAATTCATTTCAAACCTATAAAATACTTAAATTTTTATCACTTATTTTTTTCTAAAAAAGATATTGATTTCACATTTATTATCTACTTTTTTGCTTTAAACTCCAACATTCAGTCCCAATCCGACTCAAACCAATTTTTCGAAACAAAAATCTAGTGAAACCGGGCGAAAATGTAACCAAAATAGACCTTAAATTATTTTACAGTAACAACTTTGTGGTGGCTTAATTAGCGTTGAGCTGCTTCTGCACCACTATTGATTTTACCATATTTCGTAATAATGCGTAAAAACAGTAAATAAAACAATATGAAGATAATCATATGAGTGACTCGTGCTTTATTATGTAATATTGATCTGGTTACAAAGTGTGAGGGGCCTGGCTAAGCTACTAAGGATGTCGCAAAACAAAAAATTATAAAAGGTGTAGAATATTAAGCTAGAGTACTGATCTGAAGATGTAGGATTTTCTCTAGAATTCCACAAGGTCCTTTACATCATTAATTGTCCTCATATTTATAGCCTAACACGTGTCTTCACGATAGAGCACTAGGGCCCATAGAAAAAGGAGCACGGCCCACAGACTAGTCGGCAGATCCAGGTCGGATAGTCAGACCAAAGCTAACACAACCAAATTAGTTGAGGTCTCGGTCGATGTTGGATAAGGATGAAGATGAAGAAGCACTGAAGACAATAAGTAAAGGGAGGTTTTGATGATTTCCAAAACTTCAAATCTGCTAAGTATAAATCAACTTAGCTGATATCCCTTTGAAGAATTTTTGACTAAGTAAAGAAGATATCAGAAGAGTCACAATTCAAGGTCCAAGGCTACTGATCTGCTGAAGGAAAGAAATCAGACTGGTGAAGATCAGCCGACTCAAAACAGATTTGTTCATCCTTGAGATCAGCTTAGTTCGCCATCAGACTTGACCTTTCGTCAACCAAGTAGAAAAGATCAAGAAACCTTCCCAACGGTAATAAATGCCCCTGGAAGTAATAAATGCTGAAGTACAAGGCTATTAAAGACAAATGATTGAAGAAATACTTCGCATCAGCTGGGTGCATTTAATGCTACCTGCAGAAAAGTACTGTTGATAGTACGGACATACTGCAAAGAGCCGTTCGCGAAAATTAAGGACCAATACCCGAGGTTTTTCAATCTTGTCTCTCTTCAACAGACATTTTTCAAACCTTGAGCATAAATAGCTGTAGAGACGAAGAAAAAAAAAACAACACAATCTCTGAGAAATTTTCGAAGCAAAATTCTTTAAGTCTCAAGAACAGCTCACTCATCAGCTTAGTCATTTGTTGACAAAGCAGAGTTGAAGAACAACGATAAATACATCTTCTGAGTGATTTTGTAATCGTGAGTGTTGTGAGAAGTAGATATCCATCTTTGTGAGTGATATTACTTCGGAGAGTAGGAGTTTCTGAGTGATTTCCTACTGCGCATTTGTGGCCTTTTCATTTGTTGATTGGCGCAAGCAGAGTATACTGTAAACTTTGTGATTATAGTATAACCCAAGATCTGAGTGACTTGGAAGAGTGGACTAAAGGATTTTTAAATCCATATAACCACTATAAAAATTCTGTGTGTTTTTCTTGCATTTTTACTTGCATATTTTCAGTTGCATAAAAACACTGTGATTTAACTGTTTGAAAAATTTTATAAGGAAAGGAGTTTTATAAAACTGGGGAACAAACTTTCAAACTACTTGATAGAATAGTGTCCTGCAAGCCAACTGTTTTGGCTGCATTTAATTGAAAGGACCATTCGATTGGATTAATAAATGCATATATATATGGTCAACTTTATCTTATGTAATAATTATCTACGCATAAGGATGGAAGTCCTTAGATCACAGGGCTATGGGACAACCCGTGGACTGATCTCCAATGCCGTGATCTAGAATTTATTCAAGAGTCGTAGAATCCAATAGAGATAGGACATCATTGGATTCGGTTAGACTCTCACTATTGTGTATACTCCGATGAACTGGAGAACGCTGGGGTCCACGAGCGTGACTGGGATAGTCGATACACATAAGTGGGTGGCTTGCTGGGATGGCAAGCGCACTGAATACCCCAATTAGGAAATAACTCACCATGGAAGCGGTAGTCGCATATCGGGGTTGAAGTTATTCCAATTTACAATAGTATACGAGGAACGATCCCTAAATACTTGAGGTGATAGGGTTTATCTGGTGCGAGAATGTCTATACTTTGATGTGAGTTTCCGACTGGCTGGAGATTACCAGAAGGTCTCTGTGGACTCATGTTGGGTATAGAGGAACTCGTATGCAGGTTCATATCATCAACAAAGGATCCATTTACCCGACTTGATAGGTTGGGAAATTCTCCTATTGATTTCTGTGAGAAATTAATTCTGGTAAAATCCTCGGCCGAGGTATCTGACGGCTTTATGTAAGTAGCTCATAAAGATTAAGTCAAAGAGAATTATTTCGAGACCAGAATGCATAAGGTCAAGACAAAAGAAAAGGGAAACCGATGAAAGACCATACCCTTAAGTCTCGACTGGGAGATTGATCGATGGAGAGATTATGGCGTATACGGAAATTGTAAATGAGATAAAAGGTTCACTGAATTAATTCACCAGTGATTGGGCTCCATGGGCTTGTGGCTGGACATCGACCGTGGAGTGTGGGAGAATTCCCAAATTGGCAGGGGTTCTAATTTTGGAATGATCAGTCGACAGAGTGTTCGATTGATTTAGAGTATATGTTGCTCGAATAATTAAATAACATTTAATTATAACCCACGGCCAATTATGTGGTGAACCTACGGGGCATACACAATACACATGAAGCGAAAGCGAGGAAGTAGGAACAACCGAGTCGACTGGGTCGACTGGGTGAATAATCGACTGGGTCGATTATTATGGGTGGGTCGACCCATTTGGAACAAATTGGGATCCAATTGGAATTGGATCAGAATCATAAATTAAATTGGAATTTAATTTATGGATTAATTAATTAAGTTGGATTTAATTAATTAGAAGGGATTTTAATTAAATGGACTTAGAGTCTGATTTAATTAAATGGGAGATTAAGTTAATTAATTGGGCTATTTAATTGGTAGATTAAATAAAGCCTGGTCAAATTAATTAACTGGGCCATGAATTAATTAGAAGACTTGGTCTTCTAATTAAAGAGGGCTATGGCCCATGTAGGAGAGAGAAAACCTAGTCCTATTAGGACTAGGTTAGGGAGATAACTATAAGTAGCTATCTTGTAGTTATTTTTCAAACAACTTAACAAGCAAAATTTGAGCAAGAGCAAAATTCTCTCTCCCTCTCCCTGTGCAATCGGCCGAACTACTTCTTCCCTTTGGAAGAATTTTTCGTTTTCGATCTTGTTCCAAATCGTTCCAAATTCCTAGATCATAATATATCTTGTGTTCTAGCTGATCAAGATTTATTATTTTCGTGTAATTGTGGTGTATCAACTCGTAGAGGCGCAACACGTGGGGCGCTAGTGCAGAGCTTGGATCGATTTTGCTGGAGCAGAAATCAGAGTTCGTTTTTGCTGACTGCCAACTTGGATTTGCATGGAGATAGGTATAACGTGTAAACTTATACTATCGTTTTAATATATATTTATATATATACAACTAGAGTAGTATCCTGGCAAGATTCTGTAAGAGGTCCTAAAATTTTTATATTCCGCTGTGCCTAGGGCTGTGTTCTTTAACTGTATATGTTTTAGGACGAAGATCAATTAACTTAGAGTTAATGTAAAATTTTTGATTCGAAATTATATCGTGTTAATTTTTATTTTGGATTGGGATTTAATTGAACTGGATTTGTTTCTAATTAAATCAACAAGTAATCAAACACAAATTAAAACAAAGCAAAAGGGAAACAAAAATCAATGCATCGGCACTTTATTCTCTTGGTGAGAATTTATTTAAGTGCTCGGCACAAATTTTTTTTCCTTTGTTCACGTGACCATGTGTGTCATTGTATGCATGTTGTTTTAATTTGTAATATATGCTTGACTTGTGCTACGTAAGATTTGAAGCCACCATATGTTTTAAATTGCAATTGAGTTTTGCTGGTTGCAAAAATGTTGGATTTAGTCATCTTGAAGCCAACAATTTACGGCAATGACATGGTGGTTCAAAATCTTCGTGGCAGAATTTTGGATAATCTTGAACAAAATCTTGGAGATTTGGTTGTTATGGAATCTTGGTGAATCTTGGATAGATCTTAGAGATCTAATTAACAAGGAAACTTAGAGTTTCATTTTAGATAAGACATTTAATTATAATTAATGTCTTCTAGTAAGTTACCAAGATTAAAGATCTTAGAGATCTTATTAAACAAGGAAACTTAGAGTTTCAATTGTAAGAATAGATTTAATTAAAATTAATCTCTTCTAGTAAGTTACCAAGATTAAAGATCTTAGAGATCTTATTAAATTAGGAAACTTGGAGTTTTGGATAAGGTAGAAATCTTGGTGGATTTGGACACTACCTTAGTTAACTAATCTTTTCAAAATAGTGTTATCTTGAGAATCTTGGAGATTTGTAAAATTGGGAAACTTAGAGTTTTGGATAAGATAGTAATCTTGGAAGATTTGTAACTATCTTAATTAACCAACTTTATCAAGATAAGAGTTGTAGATTACTTAGAACTCAAGTAAGAGTTAATTAATCTTAGAGATTAATTGATGATTCAAAATTAAATTAACTTGGATAATTTTTGTGAATTAAAATTAAAGGAGCCGGTAAATTTACATTTATGCCCTTATGTGAATTTATGCATGTTCTTGAGTGAATATGTGGATTTGTCGATTTTGCCCTTAAGCCCTGTGTAGTTTTGGTTTATTTATTTTATGAGTTGTAATTAAATGGGCCTGATTGGTGCCCTTGCTTGCGCAAACAATTGTAATAGAATAGGGCCTTTATTTTTATAAGCTAGGCTTAGATTAGGCTTGGAGCCAAGAAGACCTCATGAAGACTTGGAGATCCACATGGAGGCCCATTACCTTGGAGGACATGGAGGCCCAATTCATTACATGGAGGCCCAATCAAGGTGGATATTACAAGAAGGCCCATGATGTATGGGTTTGAAAATTGTAATAGTTAGGACATTTAATTTCCACCCTAGACTGACCAATTGGTCCATCATGTGGCTCGTGATGGATCGCATAGGATGGGCAATCGACCAATCATATGTGCAATGCTAGGTGATATATGTTTACTATTATTATTTGATGCATGTCTTGCATGCTTAGAATAGATCACGTAAACAAGATAAAGCATAATCTGATGAGACCTCGCACAAGGAAAACTTAAAACCTCCAATTGAATTTAAAATCAATTAGAATATTAAATCGAATAACGGGCGCATATGAATGGTGTCTATGGTCCAAGCCTATCCAATTACTAGGTCTTAGGCATATTGTACAAATATATCTCGATGTCTCACGAGTCGTGGGTCGAGCTATAGGAAGATGATATGTCTATTGCCTCGATGCACAGTTTAGTGCCAAGGGAGGGGATAGCAAGGTTCTAGGCGCTGTCTCACGAGTCGTGGGGCGTCTAGGATTGAACTATCTCTCTTCACGAGTATTGGACATGATTTAACATGAGTAAGTATGGATGTCTCACGAGTCGTGGGTCCATGACGAAAACCGAGGCTGAATGAACTCAAGGGTTAGCTGGGATGGTTAACCAGCGACGTAATCGCCCACCAAGTGGATCAATTGGTATGGCCAACGAGTCGTGGGTACTGAGCGATTGCATTTGGGCCTTGAGCCCATTAGGAAATTTTTATTTCCCGAACCTTATGTGGGGGCATAAGTATTCGACAAAAATAGTGGGAGTAATTTACAAATGAAAACCATGTTTGTAAATTATGCATTGATATTAATCTGTCGCGTATTTATCGTCATGTTTATGATAGTTTTTCATAAATGATGTATCCTTGAATATTTTACCATCATACTTGAATCAAATAAATTGACTGAACCCAAATGAATTTTTGAATGACTTCGAAACTTGAGAAATTACTCTCGAGTCCAAGAAATGACTAATCTCCTTACAAAGATTTCATTAGTTTTCCTTTCGAAGTTACACTTCGACTGGAATGGTGATAGGTTTCACCAAACTTCCTTTTTGAAGTTACTCTTCAAATAAGAAAGGTGATAAGTTTCACCAGAGGGTTGAGGATGGTTCTCAAGCCCAAATTTTCTTGAAGGCAAACATGAAGTCTCCCATAAATGGGAAGTAACATCTTGTGAAAAGGCCTCAAAAGGCTCGAGAGATAGAAGAAGAGGAATGTATCCTCTCTAAAGGGAAATAACCTTGGAGGTTTTTCTGTAAGGATGATAAGTTGAAAAGTCAATCAAAATGATTCTTCCATGGATTAAGATCAAGGGAAGAGGGAATTGAACCTATTCATCCCATAAGGGATGATTAAATTTTATTGAACTTAACCTTATGGTTAAAGTAATGCATAAGGGTGTTGGATGCCCGATGAAGCACTCATTGATGCAATCAATGCATCTAAAGCCATGAATTATTTAGATCATTGGAATTTGCTTATACCATCCCTTGTCTTAAGGGATGTGATAGTTCCATAATGGTTGGAACTGATTGCGCTATAAGATTTATACGCAAAAAGTGTACATAAGCAAATGAGTATGGATACTCATATATCGACTAAATAAAATATGCATAGTCAATAAAATATAAATAATCAAGATTTCACACACTTGAGTCGTTGTAAAAACCGGAAGGCGATACACGAATACTAAAACATATTTCCGAATTAAAAGATTCAAAGACTGAGCTCGACTGGGTCGAGCTTGACTAGGATGCTGTACATAGTAACCGACTTTCGAATCTTGCTTAATGGAAATTAGATTTAATAGTTGGTTGCTAGGCAACTAAGAGGCATAAACACTTGCAATGGATTTAATCCATTTATAAGTGTGTAGAAACATTAAAGCATTAGTGGGAGATAAGGCGTCTCTAGTACCCTCATGGGTAAAAGTACGTTGTGATGTACAATTTCAAATTACTTTTGGAATAAAAGAAGAGAGCCTAATCAATGAAAGCATGTAAGAGATTTGGATCAATTCAAAATCGAACATGCACGCAATTGATTATTTAATAGAGAATTTGATTCTCGAAATGTAAGACTCGCTCAAAACATTGTCAGTTGTTGAGCATTTTGGACATGTAAATGTCCATTAAGAAATCTTACATGAAATTCCTTATTCAAACAAATGAAACTTGATCGAGAAAATCGAAGATACTGAGCTAAGTATCTCTGAAGCCAAATCCAAAACATATCACGTGATATGAGTTTTGGTATTGTACCTTCATATGCATTCATGCGCATATGGGGTCTCCCGCTTATGTGAATAAGCTGGTGGGAGATAAGTTGGACGTAAAGTCCATCATATGCAATTCGTGGGGTATCCAGAAAACTCTATAGGATACAAGTTCTACGATCCTACAAGATAAACTACGTTTGTCTCAAGGAACGCACACTTCTTGGAGAATGATTTCTTGCTAGGCAAGAAGGAACACAACGTAGAACTAGATGAGGTCACTGAAGCTGAAAGGACCAACGAGGTCGATCAAGCTGACCCATCACCGCAGGCAGTGGGAGAACATGAGCATGAAAGTGCACCAGAAAGTACACCGGTACTTCGTAAGTCAGAAAGACAACGTAGAGAACCCGAGAGGTACTACGGTCTATTGCGTGAGACTAGACAGTCTCTAACCGACCCAAGGACTTACGAAGAGGCTATGCTAGGCATAGACTCGGGAAAGTGGCGTGAAGCCATGGAATTCGAATTGGACTCCATGCACTCGAACAAGGTCTGGGCCTTGGTAGATCCACCAGTGGGAGTAGCTCCCGTGGGTTGCAAGTGGATCTATAAGCGAAAGCTTGGAGTGAACGGAGAGGTAATAACTTACAAGACGCGACTAGTGGCAATGTCTAAATCCATTCGAATCTTGCTGGCCATAGCTGCGTGGTATAACTACGAGATATGGTAGATGGATGTAAAGACTGCCTTTCTCAATGGGGACATTGACAAGGAGATCTACATGGAGCAACCAAAAGGATATACATCCAAAGGAGATGAACACAAGGTGTGCAAACTCCAGAGGTCCATTTATGGATTGAAGCAAGCTTCCCGAAGTTGGAACATTCGTTTCGATGAGACAATCCAAACTTTTGGATTCATAAAAAATATGTTCGAACCTTGCGTGTACAAGAAGATCAGTGGGAGTACAGTTGAATTTTTGGTGCTTTATGTTGATGACATTCTTCTCATTGAAAACAATGTGAAAGTGTTGTACGAAACTAAAGCATGGTTATCTACACAATTCTCAGTGAAGGAATTGGGAGAAGCATCCTTTGTACTGGGTATAAGGATCTACCGAAATAGATCAAAAGGACTGCTGGGCCTCTCCCAATTGCAGTACATAGATAAAATCTTGAAAAGATTTAATATGGAAGAATCCAAGAGAGGATTGCTTCCAATGAGACATGGAATTGCACTCTCTAAGTCTATGGCCCCAAAGACGCCTGAAGAGAGAAGCAATATGTCTCGAGTACCATATGCATACGCAATAGGAAGCATAATATATGGAATGTTATGTACGAGACCAGACGTAGCATACGCTTTAAGCGTTACAAGTCGCTACCAGTCTGATCCAGGTGAGCAGCACTGGATAGCCGTAAAGGCAATTCTGAAGTACCTCAGAAGGACTAAGGAATTGTTCTTGGTATACGGTGGAGGAGAATTGAAATTGGAAGGCTATACTGATTCTAGCTTCCAATGTAATGTAGACAACTTCAAGTCGACATCTGGATACGTGTTCTGCCTCAATGGTGGTGCGGTAAGCTGGAAGAGCTCCAAGCAAGACACAACCGCAGATTCAACCACCGAAGCAGAATACATTGCCGCGTGTGATGCAGCAAAGGAAGGTGTTTGGATGAAGAACTTCATCCAGGAATTGGATATGAAACCTAGCATTGTCGAGCCATTACTATCTTCTGTCATAATAATGGAGCTATCTCGCAATCGAAGGAGCCGAGATCTCATCAGAATCCAAGCACGAACTAAGACGATACCGTTTGATATGTAATAATTATCTACGCATAAGGATGGAAGTCCTTATATCACAGGGCTATGGGACAACCCGTGGACTGATCTCCAATGCTGTGATCTAGAATTTATTCAAGAGTCGTAGAATCCAATAGAGATAGGACATCATTGGATTCGGTTAGACTCTCACTATTGTGTATACTCCGATGAACTGGAGAACGCTGGGGTCCACGAGCGTGACTGGGATAGTCGATACACATAAGTGGGTGGCTTGCTGGGATGGCAAGCGCACTGAATACCCCAATTAGGAAATAACTCACCATGGAAGCGGTAGTCGCATATCGGGGTTGAAGTTATTCCAATTTACAATAGTATACGAGGAACGATCCCTAAATACTTGAGGTGATAGGGTTTATCTGGTGCGAGAATGTCTATACTTTGATGTGAGTTTCCGACTGACTGGAGATTACCAGAAGGTCTCTGTGGACTCATGTTGGGTATAGAGGAACTCGTATGCAGGTTCATATCATCAACAAAGGATCCATTTACCCGACTTGATAGGTTGGGAAATTCTCCTATGGATTTCTGTGAGAAATTAATTCTGGTAAAATCCTCAGCCGAGGTATCTGACGGCTTTATGTAAGTAGCTCATAAAGATTAAGTCAAAGAGAATTATTTCGAGACCAGAATGCATAAGGTCAAGACAAAAGAAAAGGGAAACCGATGAAAGACCATACCCTTAAGTCTCGACTGGGAGATTGATCGATGGAGAGATTATGGCGTATACGGAAATTGTAAATGAGATAAAAGGTTCACTGAATTAATTCACCAGTGATTGGGCTCCATGGGCTTGTGGCTGGACATCGACCGTGGAGTGTGGGAGAATTCCCAAATTGGCAGGGGTTCTAATTTTGGAATGATCAGTCGACAGAGTGTTCGATTGATTTAGAGTATATGTTGCTCGAATAATTAAATAACATTTAATTATAACCCACGGCCAATTATGTGGTGAACCTACGGGGGCATACACAATACACATGAAGCGAAAGCGAGGAAGTAGGAACAACCGAGTCGACTGGGTCGACTGGGTAAATAATCGACTGGGTCGATTATTATGGGTGGGTCGACTGGGTCTACCCATTTGGAACAAATTGGGATCCAATTGGAATTGGATCAGAATCATAAATTAAATTGGAATTTAATTTATGGATTAATTAATTAAGTTGGATTTAATTAATTAGAAGGGATTTTAATTAAATGGACTTAGAGTCTGATTTAATTAAATGGGAGATTAAGTTAATTAATTGGGTTATTTAATTGGTAGATTAAATAAAGCCTGGTCAAATTAATTAACTGGGCCATGAATTAATTAGAAGACTTGGTCTTCTAATTAAAGAGGGCTATGGCCCATGTAGGAGAGAGAAAACCTAGTCCTATTAGGACTAGGTTAGGGAGATAACTATAAGTAGCTATCTTGTAGTTATTTTTCAAACAACTTAACAAGCAAAATTTGAGCAAAAGCAAAATTCTCTCTCCCTCTCCCTGTGCAATCGGCCGAACTACTTCTTCCCTTTGGAAGAATTTTTCGTTTTCGATCTTGTTCCAAATCGTTCCAAATTCCTAGATCATAATATATCTTGTGTTCTAGCTGATCAAGATTTATTATTTTCGTGTAATTGTGGTGTATCAACTCGTAGAGGTGCAACACGTGGGGCGCTAGTGCAGAGCTTGGATCGATTTTGCTGGAGCAGAAATCAGAGTTCGTTTTTGCTGACTGCCAACTTGGATTTGCAAGGAGATAGGTATAACGTGTAAACTTATACTATCGTTTTAATATATATTTATATATATACAACTAGAGTAGTATCCTGGCAAGATTCCGTAAGAGGTCCTAAAATTTTTATATTCCGCTGTGCCTAGGGCTGTTTATCTTACCGAATCCCAACACTACTAAGTTTACTTGTGAAAAACACTTTACAAATCCGCTGCAAGTACTCTAAGTATTGAAACTGACTTTGACAAAATCAGCTAAGTAACTATCAGATTAGTGGTCAACGAAGCTGTTCAAAGATTTGTTCGCGATTAGCCAAGTAACTTACTGTTCGGTAACAGCTTAGTCTGTTTAAGTTAGAACAAAAGTTTTAAAGTTAAAAATTTGTTAAAAAGTTTAGAGGTCTATTCACCCCCCCCCCCCCCTCTAGACCTCATCAGACCACTTGGGACCAACAGTCGATATCATTGGAGATCGATCGAGATGTAAAAGATCCACAATTGTAACAGCAACAAGATCGGAGCAGTTGAAATCTTCTGAATTCGATATTCCTGTAAACAATATAATTCTTCAATCTCTCCTATCCAATATGTGGACCTCGAATATCAACCAAAACCTTATTATTCTGAATGAAGGCGAAGTTGACAAAATCTCGTAGTAACCAGAGAGAGGTTTGGGAGATTTAATTCCGACCATGGGGAGGTCGATGAAGGTGTGGCTGCAGAGGAAATGAACGTGCGAGGGGAGAGCAAGACGGATGGACTACTCCCCCTGTAGTAAAAGTTTTAAAGAACCCCAATCACCAAAAACTGCCACTCGATGTGGAACATACTCAATGCTGATTTGAGGCTATGCCGAAAAAGCAGGCCGAGCTGCAGAGAATATATAGAAAAAAAATTCCAGATGGGTTCCAGATCATAATCCCGAATCCTAAGGATAGCGTACAGCTCCATATGAGGATCATCGATCATTTTATGAGATCTACTTTGATCATGGGGTCAAATATCATCTTCTTTCTTTTGTGAGGGAAGTCCTGACTGCTTTTCGATTGGCTCTGACTCTGACTCAAGTGGTGCCCAACTCTCTAGTATTTATGTTGGCCTTTTTTGTACTCATGATCGGAAAAGGACTTCAGCTAAGCTTTCGCAACTTTTGGCACTTCTTTAGGCTGGTGGTTTCAAGTTCCTCGAACAAGGGCTTTTTCTATTTTATCGAACGCCATATCGACTGATGCACTACCTTCGGTACCCTTACTACGTCCGATCCGTTTACTAAGTACTTCATTTCAGAGATGACATGTAACAAATACTGGTCACCTTATCTAATCAGGGAAACTTATATGAGAAAAGCAGGATTAAGCTCTTGCACTTGTAGCATCCTCTTTGATGATCGATCTCTTGGTACATATCAATTCCTAAGGATGCCTCTTATATCGGTTTAAGCTTACATACTTTGAACTATTCTTCCATCATTCTTCATGTGTTGTGGTCGAAGGTCGTAGGCATTATGTGGTCGGACAAAATGTTGTCTCTACTTCTAAAAAGGGATCGGGTAGTCAAGCTATCGAGCAAAGACAATCTCGAAAGAGGAGAAGAGCCAAGAAGGAGCTAATGACTTGGAAGAAGAGCAACCAATTGTAGCTGATCCCATTAGCTTTGGCCGACCTACTTCTAGTCGACCATCTACTAGCCATGCTTCGTCTAGTTCTGCCCTTGCACAAGATCGAGGAATTCCCCATCTGGCTAGAAAAATTACTTATGGATTTGTGCAAAGGTTGGGGTGAAAAGAGGTCATCTGGAAAGCCGGTTAATAGAAAACGAGGCCTCTATGGCAGGCAGGGAAAGCCTTTTCCTCATAGACCACCGTTGCTGACATGATCGAAAAACATCTACAAAGAAAACGGGCAGCAGGTTTTGCTCAGGAGGGAACTCTTTTGACGAATGAAAAGAGCACTCTGTCAACAAATCCATTAGCTTTCTTTTGACTACCCAATTTACTCTGGAATTGGAAAAACATTTGGAGGAAGATGTCGAGCATGAATTGTTCGCCCCCACACACGAACTGATAAACTGCCTCCCCCTATTATCCAGTTTATTTATATCAATGTATTTTCCTCCTGGACTTCTTGATCGATATCAATCAGGCCGGCAACATCGAATTTGCTGGAATCTACAAATCAGCCTTGTTCCAGGAGCAGATCGATTTTCTCCATGCGAGGAACTTGGAGTTGATGGATCAGAACGATGACGTAAAGCCAAGGTTGATGAGCTAAGTGGAGAGCCTGATCGAATGTGGAATCCTGAGGTCAATCAGAGTGGCGGAGGACAAGCCATGGAAACTGACAATCCACACATCGTACGTACTATGGATGAGAACAGCAGGCTTTAGGACCAGGTCGATCAAGTGACACGTGAACTTGAAGATCTGAGAATAAATTCAGCCATGTCAATTAATGTTCTCGGGGAGAAAAACAGGGCTCTTAAGACACAGTTAAAATCCCAAACCGAGAATGTCGAGCTTAATGAATGCATCCATGAGGTCCAAAGCAAGAATTAGATCTGTTGATTAGAGAATTTCCCGATTCCCCAGTGCACTTGACGATTGTTTATAAGAAAGTCAAGGATTGCTCGAGAGTAGGGGTGGCAAATGGACCACCCGGATCGGATCCGGATCGGATCCTTGTGGATCGGATCTCAAATGGATCGGATCCTAAATGGATCCATAATGATGGATCCATTTAGGATCCGATCCAAACCGGATCCGGGTGAGAAAATTTCGGATCCACTATGGATCCGAATAGATCCATGACGGATCCAGTGGATCCGTCATGGATCCGTCATAAATTTCAATCAATATTTGGATATTGCAATTTTGACCCTAAATTTTTGAAAAAATCAAGAATTGCAATTCAGTCCAATATTTTAAAAAAATTGAAAATTTCCAATCCTCCAATCCGGACCCTGATTTTCAAAATTTGCACTTTTGGTCCCTCAATTTTTGGATATTACAATTTTGACCCTAAATTTTTGAAAAATCAAGAATTGCAATTCAGTCCAGTATTTTAAATAAATTGAAAATTTCCAATCCGGACCCTGATTTTCAGGAACAAAAATTTGCACTTTTGGTCCCTCAATTTTTGGATATTGCAATTTTGACCCAATTTTTTTGAAAAATCAAGAATTGCAATTCAGCCCAGTATTTTAAGAAAATTGAAAATTTCAATCCGGCCCCTGATTTCAAAAATCCAAATTTGCACTTTTGGTCCCTCAATTTTTGAAAATTACAATTTGGTCCCTAAATTTTTGAAAAATCTAGAATTACGATTCAGTGTATTTCTGAAGATTAAAATTTTCATTTCGGCCCCTGATTTTCAGAAATTCAAAATTTCACTTTTGGTCCCTTAATTTTCAAAAATTGCAATTTGACCCTATATTTTCAAAAATTCCCAATCATGCCTTATAATTTGCTCTATGAGTTAATTCTTGTTGTTGATATCGGGATAAAATCACATAAATTGATTTGGGGCAAAATTATAATTTTTGAAAATTGAGGGACCAAAAGTGCAAATTTGGATTTATGAAATCAGGGCCCGAATTGAAAATCTTAACTTTATGAGAATTTTGGATTGAATTGAAACTCTGGGTTTTTCGAAAATCTGAGGTCAAATGGCAATTTTTTAAAAATCAAGGGTCAAAATTGCAATATCCAAAAATTGAAGGACCAAAACTGCAAATTTAGATTTCTGAAATCAGGGGCCGAATTGAAATTTTCAATTTTCTTAAAATACTGGATTGAATTGCAATTCTTGATTTTTCAAAAATTTAGGGTCAAAATTGCAATATCCAAAAATTGAGGGACCAAAAGTGCAAATTTTGAAAATCAGGGTTTGGATTGGAAATTTTCAATTTTTTTAAAATACTGGACTGAATTGCAATTCTTGATTTTTCAAAAATTTAGGGTTAAAATTGCAATATCCAAAAATTGAGGGACCAAAAGTGCAAATTTGGATTTATGAATTCAGGGGCCGAATTGAAATTTTCAATTTTCTTAAAATACTGGACTGAATTGTAATTCTTGATTTTTAAAAAATTTAGGGTCAAAATTGCAATATCCAAAAATTGAGGGACCAAAAGTGCAAATTTTTGTTCCTGAAAATCAGCGTCCGGATTGGAAATTTTCAATTTTTTTAAAATACTGGACTGAATTGCAATTCTTGATTTTTCAAAAATTTAGGGTCAAAATTGCAATATCCAAAAATTGAGGGACCAAAAGTGCAAATTTGGATTTATGAATTTAGGGGCCGAATTGAAATTTTCAATTTTCTTAAAACACTGGACTGAATTGCAATTCTTGATTTTTCAAAAATTTAGGGTCAAAATTGCAATATCCAAAAATTGAGGGACCAAAAGTGCAAATTTGGATTTATGAAATCAGGGGCCGAATTAAAATTTTCAATTTTCTTAAAATACTGGACTGAATTGCAATTCTTGATTTTTTAAAAATTTTGGGTCAAAATTGCAATATCCAAAAATTGAGGGACCAAAAATGCAAATTTTGTTCCTGGAAATCAGTGTCGGGATTGGAAATTTGAATTTATTAAATTCTAGGTTTTTTAAAAATTTGGGGTTAAAATTGTAATTTTCAAAATTAAGTATTAGAGAGAAAGGTTTTTACATTCCAATAATAAATTTTTTTTTTTGATTCAATAATGGATCCATTAGTGGATCCAGAGGATCCATTGATGGATCCATCACAAATCCATTACTTGTATGTGTTGATCCAATATGAATCCAGATCTTATGAGATCCGATCCAGATCCGATCCGAGTGAAAATTTAATGGATCTTTATGGATCGGATCCTTTGGATTTGGATCGGATCTGGATCAGATCCATGGATCTGATCCATATTGCCACCCCTACTCGAGAGCATGTTTTACATAGGGGTCGAACTAAAGATGATTCTTGACAAACTTGACAATTATTACAAGGCCATGAAGTTCAACAAGAACAACAAGTGTCAAGATTATCCTACAGAAGCCTATCCTCAAATCGAGTATGAACATCATCCCCTAACTCACCTTGATAAAGAATTGGAGTTCCTCTGCCGAACCCTGATGAGCCTGAAGATTTCGAGGATGATGCAAGATGATGCTCCAAATGATTCTCCTGCTTCTCCTAATCGATTAGTTTAGGTCACCATTTGAGTTTTGAGATTTTGAACATGTATTTCTCTTATTGCTTAGTACCTAATACTCTTTATCGAATTTTTTTACTGTAAATTAGTCCTATGCTAACCACAACATGTTTGTTTAACCTGGTCTTGATAAAAAATAACCGTTATCAAAGCAGAAGTATATAAAATATTAACCTCTTTAGACAATCTTCTTTTATTTAAAAACAAAACCAAACCACTTTAATCCCTGTGTAGTCTGAAAAACTTAATTGTTGCAAAACATATACTTAAAATTCAGGATTTTCTTCCTCCATTGGTTGATATGCGCTTGCTTGAGGTCGTTTTCATCAATTCCTTACTAAAAATATTTGGGGTAAGGAGTTTATAAATTTACCGCATCCCCACATTCAATTTTAGAAATCTTCTCAGTAGATCTGAACATTCAAATCGATATTCTTGTTGTTCCACAAATAAACGATCATGAGCGTTAATCTCTTCGAACCAACTACCAAAAGCCGAAAAAAGGCACGCAACCTAAATGGGCTCGGTGCGAAAAAGATTCGCCTGAACTGAAAGTTCAGATCGAATTTCCAAAAATGATAAAAATGTCATCTAGTGAGCCTAGCGTAGCTGTCGAGTTGAGAAGCACAATCAAGTCGGGCTTAGATATTTCGGTCAGACCTAGAATACTAGTTTTCGAAGGTCCCACTATTAATCCTATTTTCGATCCACTTGAGGATACCACTTTTTAGAATGAAATAGGTAGATCGGAGGGACAACGGGTTTCTTCACCTATCGAGTTTCTTATTAATGCAAATACGATCGAACGACCTGATATTGAGGACGGTGGGGACTTAATCAAGGACCCCCTATCGCGCCGAGGGGTGCATATGGTTTTCAAAACCGTACCGGATTGTCTCGTCCCGTACCGAACCGTACCGAATGTTAGGTTTTTTTTATCAAAACCGAAGGTATTGGTATGGATGAAAACCGTACCGAGTATTTTGGTATGGTTTTGGTTTTAGACTTCTCATACCGTAAAAAATCGTACCGTACCGAAATTGAAAAGAAACATGAATTAACTATTCATTTTTTTATATTTACAACTAAATTTTATAAATTTATATTTTTAAATTTATAATTCAAATATTATTGAATACTATATTATTTGTAATTTATATTATAGTCCATCACAGTTTATAATTATTACATTGCTAGCGTTCGATTAAAAAAAGATATGCTCTAATTTAGCACAAATTAAACTTGTTATATGTTGAAAACTTAAAATGCAAAAATTCTAGACAACAAATACCAAATAGTAAGTTTCTTCACATAATAAAAACAATGATCAAATAATTAACCAATTAATTTTATTCAATTAGGTCGAACTATAGCGTCAAATTTGTGAATATTTTCTTTTTCGATGCTTTATTTAATGAAAAAAAAATAGTTTGTAAGATATTATATTATTAATTTTTATATAATTGTCAACTATGTAATCAATTATATAAGAAAAATTGCACGAAACCGTATCGTACCGGAACCGCACAAAACCAAGTTTGTTGGTATAATTCATAAAACTCTAGTTTGGTTTTGAGTTTTTAAAAATCGCACTAAATGCTACGGTACAAATTTTGTAAAAAATACCGCAGAACCGTACCATGAGCACCCCTAATCGCGCCCTTAATCGATGAGGACATCAGGAATGGTCCCTCCTTAGAACCTGATTATGAGGCACTTAACAACGACCCTATCATTCGTGGTTTTTCATATTGTCCTGCAGGGACATGTCCTTCAGGGACGTCAATCCGTGCTGGAGCATTAACAGCCGGTATATTAGATTTTGTTATTTTCTTTGTATCAACAAATGTATTCGGCAATTGATTTGCAACATTTTGCAAATGTATAATCTTTCTTACTTCTTGCTCACAATTATTTGTACGTGGGTCATAATGAGACAAAGATGAAACATTCCATTTAATTTCACGCCGTTCTTCAGGAACCGGCTTCTTATCTCCCCCTATTGGCGGGAAAACTGTCTCATCAAAAATACTATCAGCATATCTTGCTTTAAACATATCACCCGTCAGGGGCTCAAGATATCTGATAATAGACGGGGAATCAAAACCAATGTAGATCCCAAGTCGTCTCTGTGGATCCATTTTTGTTCATTGTGGCTGTGATATTGGAACATAAACCGCACATCCAAAAATTTTCAAATGAGAAATATCAGGTTGTTGGCCTGTCACAAGCTGCAATGGCGAATACGCCTCGAATGAACTTGGTCTAATCCGGACCAGCGAAGCAGCATGTAATATTGCATGTCCCCAAATAGAGGTGAGTAAATTTGACCTCAAAAGTAAAGGTCTAGCAATTAATTGCAACCTCTTTATAAATGATTCAGGTAGGCCATTTTGGGTATGAACATGTGCAACAGAATGTTCAACATCAATTCCAATTGACATGAAATAAACATCAAATGCCTGAGATGTAAACTCACCGGCATTATCAAGACGGATTGTCTTTATCGGTTAATCAGGAAATTGTGCCCTCAATTTTATAATTTGAGCAAGAAGCTTGGCAAAAGCCATTGTATGCGTTGACAGTAGGCATACATGAGACCATCTCGAAGATACGTCTATTAGGACCATAACATAACGAAAAGGTCCGCATGGTGGATCTACATGCCCACATATATCTCCATGAATTCTTTGTAAAAACATTGGGGATTCAGTACTAATCTTCATAGGAGACGTTCTGATGATTAATTTCCCCTGTGAGCATGCCACACACACATTTTCTTGCGGCAAAAGAATCTTCTGGTTCTTTAAAGGATGCCCGCTCAAATTCTTTATAATTCGACGCATCATAATTGCTCCGGGGTGGCCAAGTCGGTCATGCCAAAGCGTGAAAAGTTTTGAATCATTGAACTTCCGGTTCCATACAACATTTGATTCAAAAACTATTATGGTCGCATAATATAAACCCGATGAGAAAATTCGGAGTTTTTCATTTACATGCTTTTGGAATGAAACATGCTTCTGGCATGAAATCATGGATGTGATACAAAGATTTTACATATTCCCCTCTGATAGAAATAGTGTCCTGCAAGCCAGCTGTATGGCGAGCATTTATTGTAATAAATGAGGAACTATTCAATTTCGATTAATAAATGCACTTTATTAAATGGTCAACTTTATCTTATGTAATAATTATCTACGCATAAGGATAGAAGTCCTTAGATCACAGGGCTATGGGACAACCCGTGGACTGATCTCCAAGGCCGTGATCTAGAACATATTCAAGAGTTGTAGAATCCAATCGAGATAGGACATCGTTGGATTCGGTTAGACTCTCACTATTGTGTATACTTCGATGAACTGGAGGACGCTGGGGTCCACGAGCGTGACTGGGATAGTCGATACACATAAGTGGGTGGCTTGCTGGGATGGCAAGCGCACTGAATACCCCAATTAGGAAATAACTCACCATGGAAGCGGTAGTCGCATATCGGGGTTGAAGTTATTCCAAATTTATAATAGTATACGAGGAACGATCCCTAACTACTTGAGGTGATAGGGATTATCTGGTGCGAGAACGTCTATGCTTTGATGTGAGTTCCGACTGGCTGGGGATCACCAGGAAGTCTCTGTGGACTCACATTGGGTATAGAGGAACTCGTATGCAGATTCATATCATCAACAAAGGATCCATTGACCCGACTTGATAGGTTGGGAAATTCTCCTATGAATTTCTGTGAGAAATTAATTCTGGTAAAATCCTTGGCCAAGGTATCTGACGACTTTATGTAAGTAGCTCATAAAGATTAAGTCAAAGAGAATTTATTTCAAGATCAGAGTACATAAGGTCAAGACAAAAGAAAAGGGAATCCGATGAAAGACCATACCCTTAAGTCTCGACTGGGAGATTGATCGATGGAGAGATTATGTCGTGTATGGAAATTATAAATGATAAAAGGTTCACTGAATTAATTCACCAGTGATTGGGCTCCATGGGCTTGTGGCTGGACATCGACCGTGGAGTGTGGGAGAATTCCCAAATTGGCAGGGGTGCTAATTTTGGAATGATCAATCGATAGAGTGTTCGATTCATTTAGAGTAAGTCTTACTCGAATAATTAAATAATATTTAATTATAACCCACGGCCAATTATGTGGTGAACCTACAGGGGCATACACAATACACATGAAGCGAAAGCGAGGAAATAAGAACGACCGAGTCGACTGGGTGAAAAATCGACTGGGTCGATTATTATGGGTGGGTCGACCCAATTGGAACAAAATGGGATCCAATTGGAATTGGATCAGGATCATAAATTAAATTGGAATTTAATTTGTGAATTAATTAATTAAGTTGGATTTAATTAATTAGAAAAGGATTTTAATTAAATAGACTTAGAGTCTGATTTAATTAAATGAGAGATTAAGTTAATTAATTGAGTTATTTAATTGGGAGATTAAATTAGGCCTGGTCAAATTAATTAACTGGGCCATGAATTAATTAGAAGACTTGGTCTTCTAATTAAAGAGGGCCATGGCCCATGTAGGAGAGAGAAGACCTAGTCCTAATAGGACTAGGTTAGAGAGAAAACTATAAGTAGCCTTCTTATAGTTGAATTTCACATAACTCCATATGCAAAATTGAGCAAGAGCAAAAATTCTCTCTCCCTCTCCCTAGCTATATCGACCGAACCCTTCTTCCACTTGGAAGAATTTTTCGTTTTCGAGTTTTGTTCCTAAATCGTTCCTAATTCCTAGTTTATAATATATCTCGTGTTCTAGCTGATCGAGATATATTATTTTCGTGATATTGTGGTGTATCAACTCGTAGAGGCGCAACACATGGGGCGCTACTCAAAAGGTCTGGGTCGATTTTGCCGGAGCAGAATTCAGAGCTCGTTTTGCTAGCCGAGGATTTGCAAGGAGATAGGTATAAACGAGAAAACTTATACTATCGTTTTATTTACATTCATATATATATATACAACTAGAGAATATCCTGGCAAGATTCCGTAAGAGGTCCTAAAAAGTTTTATATTCCGCTGTGCCTAGGGCTGTTTATCTTACCGAATCCCAACAGTGGTATCAGAGCCAACTCTAGGCTTTGTATATATTTGAATTTGCAAATTCTGTGATTTAAATCATATGTTTGATTTATGTGGCTAGTTCTTTAACTTTGCATGTTATAGGACGTATGTTTTATTAACTTGGAGTTAATGTTTAATTTAGGATTCGAGAAATTTTATCATGTTGGTTTTTAATTTTGGATTGGGATTTAATTAACTGGGTTTGTTGAATTAAATCTGTGAGTAATCGAAACAAAAAAAAATTTATTTGATCCGACTCGCGGTGGCACGCGGCAGCGCACCGCGGCTAGGCGGCCACCGCAAGCCGCACACGCTGCTCGCAGCAGCAACCTTCGGGCTGCTGTGCCCGGCTGCTCGCTGCCGCACGCAGCCGCGTGCAGCGGCTGCTCGCTGCCGCAGGCAACTCACGCGCCGACCTGGTGGTCGCGCGTGGGCTGTCCTACGTGGCAGTTCGTGATTGGTCTCGACTGGTCATGTTGGGGTTGGACTCTAATTCTGCCTATTTTGAAAAATTCTGAAAATCTAGAATTTTGGGAGATTAGGAAACTTGGAGTTTTTGGATCAGGTAGTTATCTTGTTAGATGTGAACACTACCGTAATTAAACTAATCTAGACAAAATAGGATTATCTTGAAAATCTTGGAGATTTGGAAAAATTTGGGAAACTTTGAGTTTTGGATAAGGTAAGAATCTTAGAGATTTAGATTACCTTAATTAACCAATTTAATCAAGATAAGGTTTGTAGATTACTTAGAGCTCAAGTAAGAGCTAATTAATCTTAGAGATTAATTGTTAATTCAAAATTAATTAACTTGGATGAATTTTTGCGAATTAAAATTAATGGAGCCGATAAATTTACATTTCTGCCCTTATGTGAATTTATGCATGTTCTTGAGTGAATGTGTGGATTGATCGATTTTGCCCTTAAGCCCCGTGTAGTTTTGGTTTATTTATTTTTGGGTTGTAATTAAATGGGCAAGATGGGTGCCCTTGCTTGCGCAAACGAATGTAATAGAATAGGGCCATTTATTTTTATAAGCTAGGCTTAGATTAGGCTTGGAGCCGAGAAGACCTCATGAAGACTTGGAGATCCGCATGGAGGCCCATTGCCTTGGAGGACGTGGAGGCCCAATTCATTACATGGAGGCCCAAATCAAGCTGGATATTACAAGAAGGCCCATGATGTATGGGTTTGAAAATTGTAATAGTTAGGACATTTAATTTCCACCCTAGACTGACCAATTGATTCATCACATGGCTCGTGATGAATCGCATAGGATGGGCAATCGATCAATCATATCCTGCTAGGTGATGTATGTTTACTTTTATTCTTTGATGTATGTTATGCATGCTTAGAATAGATCACGTAAACAAGATAAGCATAATCTGATGAGACCTCGCACAAGAAAACTTAAAACCTCCAATTGAACGTTAAAATTCAATTAGAATATTAAATCGAATAACGGGCGCATAAGAATAGTGTCTATGGTCCGAGCCTATCCAATTACTAGGTCTTAGGCATATTGTACGAATATATCTCGATGTCTCACGAGTCGTGGGTCGAGCTATAGGAAGATGATATGTCCCTCGATGCACGAGAAAGTGCCAAGGGAGGGGATAGCAAGATTTTAGGCGCTGTCTCACGAGTCGTGGGGCGTCTAGGAATGAACAATTTCTCTTCACGAGTATTGGACATGATTTAACGCTAGTAAGTATGGATGTCTCACGAGTCGTGGGTCCATATCGAAAAGCAAGGCTAAATGAACTTAAGGGTTAGCTGCGATGGTTAACCGTCGACGTATTCGACCACCAAGTGAATCAAATAGTATGGCCAACGAGTCGTGGGTACTAGGAGATTGCATTTGGGCCTTAAGCCCGCTAGGATATTTTAAATTCCCGAAACTTATGTGGGGGCATAAGATTTTGATTAAAATAGTGGGAGTACTTTACAAACAAAAACCATGTTTGTAAATTGTGCATTTTAAATTAATCTTTCGCGTATTTATTTTTTTTCTCGTCGTTTTGTAGATATAATGTCTAAGAATCATATTTCCATCATACTTGAACAAAACAAATTGACTGGACCCAACTTCCATGACTGGGTCAGGAACCTTAAGATCATTCTCGCTTCTGAAAAGCGAGTTTTTGTCCTTGATGGGCCCCCTCCTGAACTTGCTAAGGATGCCGATGATACTGAGAAAGAAGCCGTGGATTTATGGCTTGACGATGACTTGCAGTCACGTTGTCTCATGTTGGCATCCATGTCGAATGAGCTTCAAAAGCAGCACGAGCATATGAAGTCTTCTTTTGAAATCTACACGCACCTGAATGGTCTATTTGGGGTGCAAAGTAGATATGAGCGGTATGAAACTGCTAAGACTTTGCAACAAACGAGGATGGCTGAAGGTGCTGATGTTCGATCTCACTGCATCAAGATGATTGGGCTTATTGAAAAGCTTGGTCACCTTGACGTAAAGATGGACAAGACCTACTGCCAGGATATAATCCTCCAGTCGTTGCCAAGATCATTCGAGCAATTCGTAGTGAACTACAACATGCACAAGATAGATGTTGAACTTCACGAGTTGGCTAATATGCTCGCCACTGCCGAGGCTTCCATGAAAAGAGAGAAGCCGGTGATGGTTGCTACCTCGACCCAATCCAAGTCCAAAAGGACAAAGAAAGGGAAGGGGAAAGGAAATGCTTTTTCAAGCAAAGGAAAAGTGCCATCTGGGCCCATGGGGAAGGGAAAGAAGCGTAAAGCTTCGTCTGGTGAACAGAAATGTTTCTACTGCAAGAAACCTGGACACTGGAAGAGGAACTGCAAAGAGTTCTTGGAGAGCTCGAAAGGTATATTCCTTGTTGAAGTTAATTTATCAATTAACTGTGCATCATGGGTGCTAGACACTGCTTGTGGTTCTCATCTGTGTAATGATTTACAGGTGATGGGAGCAACAAGGCCACTTAGGCCAGGGGATTGGATCCTGAGATTTGGCAATGGAGCTAGAGCTGCTGCCGAGGCCATTGGCGAAGTGGAGTTAGATTTAGGTGGCAATAAGTTAGTCCTTAGGAACGTTCTTTATGTACCTGGTTTAGTGAAAAACACTATTTCCATTCATGTTTTGGATAATGAAGGTTTTAATTTTACAATTAATAAAGGTTCCTTTTCGTTATTCATGAATGATAATTTGTTTTTCACTGGTACATTAAAAGATGGACTATATACCATTGAGCCACCTAAGTTAGTTATGCACGTACAACAAAACAAAAGGAAACAAGATAATGAAATATCTGCCCAATTGTGGCACGCTCGACTTGGACATATATCTAAGTCAAGGATTCAAAAGTTAGCATCTTCTGGCGCGATTAAAATCAATCGCATTGATGAAATGCCAACATATGAACCAAGTCTAAAGGGTAAAATGGCTAAGTTGCCATTTAAGGGAAACCCTGAGCGAGCCAAGCAAACATTGAACTTGATACATACTGACGTATGTGGACCACTAAGAAAAAGCGCCCGAGGTGGCTATGACTACTTCATCACTTTCACTTACGACTATAGTCGTTATAGTTATGTGTTCTTGTTGAAATACAAGTCTGAAGCCTTTGAGCGATTCAAAGAATTCAAGATGGAAGTAGAGAATCAACTTGGTCATACAATAAAGGCTCTTCGTTCTGACCGAGGTGGAGAATTTCTTAGTAACGAATTTCTTAATTATCTTGTAGAGCATGGAATACTATCGCAGTGGACTCCTCCTGCAACACCCCAATTAAATGGAGTAGCAGAGAGAAGGAATCGAACCTTGATGGATATGGTTCGATCCATGATGAGTGCCACTGACCTTCCTCTTTCATTTTGGGGACATGCCCTCCTCACGGAAACGAAGATACTGAACATGGTACCTTCAAAATCCGTAGAAAAGACACCATACGAATTATGGTTTGGCAAGGCACCCTCATACGCATTCATGCGCATATGGGGATCTCCCGCTTACGTTAAAAAGCTAGTGGGAGATAAATTGGAAACTAAATCCACTTTTTGCAAATTCGTGGGGTATCCGGAAAACTCAATAGGATACGAGTTCTACGATCCTACAAGACAAACTACGTTTGTCTCAAGGAACGCACACTTCTTGGAGAAGGATTTCTTGGTGGACAAGAAAGAAAATAACGTAGAACTGGATGAGGTCACAGAAGCTGAAAGGACCGAAGAGGTCGATCAAGCTGACCCATCGCCACAGGCAGTGGGAGAACATGAGCATGAAAGTGCACCAGAAAGTACAACGATACTTCGTAGGTCAGAAAGACAACGTAGAGAACCCGAAAGGTACTACGGTCTGCTGCATGAGACTGGACAGTCTCTAAACGACCCAAGGACTTACGAAGAGGCTATGTTAGACGTAGACTCGGGAAAGTGGCGCGAAGCCATGGAATCCGAATTGGACTCCATGCACTCAAACAAGGTCTGGGCCTTGGTAGATCCACCAGTGGGAGTGACTCCCGTGGGTTGCAAGTGGATCTATAAGCGAAAGCTTGGAGTGAACGGAGAGGTTATTACCTACAAGGCGCGACTAGTGGCAAAAGGATACACTCAAAGACCTGGAATTGACTTTGAGGAGACCTTCTCGCCCGTTGCAATGCCTAAATCCATTCGGATCTTGCTGGCCATAGCTGCGTGGTATAACTACGAGATATGGCAGATGGATGTAAAGACTGTCTTTCTCAATGGGGACATTGACAAGGAGATCTACATGGAGCAACCAAAAGGATATGCATCCAAAGGAGATGAACACAAGGTGTGCAAACTCCAGAGGTCCATTTATGGACTGAAGCAAGCTTCCCGAAGTTGGAACATTCGTTTCGATGAGACAATCCAAACTTTTGGATTCATCAAGAACATGTTCGAACCTTGCGTGTACAAGAAGATCAGTGGGAGTACAGTTGAATTTTTGGTGCTTTACGTAGACGACATTTTTCTCATTGGAAACAATGTAAAAGCATTGTCTGAAACTAAAGCATGTTTATCTACTCAATTCTCAATGAAGGACTTGGGAGAAGCGTCCTTTGTACTAGGTATAAGGATCTACCGAGATAGATCAAAAGGACTGCTGGGCCTCTCCCAATCCCAGTACATAGACAAAATCTTGAAAAGATTTAGTATGGAAGAATCCAAGAGAGGATTGCTTCCAATGAGACATGGGATTGCACTCTCTAAGTCTATGGCCCCAAAGACGCCTGAAGAGAGAAGCAATATGTCTCGAGTACCATATGCATCCGCGATAGGAAGCATAATGTATGGTATGCTATGTACGAGACCAGACGTAGCGTACGCTCTGAGAGTTACAAGTCACTACCAATCTGATCCAGGTGAGCAGCACTGGATAGCCGTAAAGGCAATTCTGAAGTACCTGAGAAGGACTAAGGAATTGTTCTTGGTATACGGTGGAGGAGAATTGAAATTGGAAGGCTATACAGACTCGAGCTTCCAATGTGATGTAGACGACTTCAAGTCGACATCAGGATACGTTTTCTGCCTCAATTGTGGTTCGGTTAGCTGGAAGAGCTCCAAGCAGGAAACAACCGCGGATTCAACCACCGAAGCAGAATACATTGTTGCGAGTGATGCAGCAAAGGAAGGTGTTTGGATGAGGAACTTCATCCAGGAATTGGATGTGATACCTAGCATCGCTGAGCCCATTACTATCTTCTGTGATAACAATGGGGCAATAGCGCAAGCAAAGGAGCCGAGATCTCATCAGAAATCCAAGCACGTACTAAGACGATACCACGTGATAAGAGATATCATTGGTAGAGGAGACATTAAGATGGAACGTGTCGACTCAGAAGATAATACGGTGGACCCGCTAACGAAGCCTCTGCCTCAAAAGGCATTTGAGAAACATCTGCATAAGATGGGACTCAAGAACATAAAAGACTGGCTTTAGGACAAGTGGGAGATTGATAGAAATAGTGTCCTGCAAGCCAGCTGTATGGCGAGCATTTATTGTAATAAATGAGGAACTATTCAATTTCGATTAATAAATGCACTTTATTAAATGGTCAACTTTATCTTATGTAATAATTATCTACGCATAAGGATAGAAGTCCTTAGATCACAGGGCTATGGGACAACCCGTGGACTGATCTCCAAGGTCGTGATCTAGAACATATTCAAGAGTCGTAGAATCCAATCGAGATAGGACATCGTTGGATTCGGTTAGACTCTCACTATTGTGTATACTCCAATGAACTGGAGGACGCTGGGGTCCACGAGCGTGACTGGGATAGTCGATACACATAAGTGGGTGGCTTGCTAGGATGGCAAGCGCACTGAATACCCCAATTAGGAAATAACTCACCATGAAAGCGGTAGTCGCATATCGGGGTTGAAGTTATTCCAAATTTATAATAGTATACGAGGAACGATCCCTAACTACTTGAGGTGATAGGGATTATCTGGTGCGAGAACGTCTATGCTTTGATGTGAGTTCCGACTGACTGGGGATCACCAGAAAGTCTCTGTGGACTCACATTGGGTATAGAGGAACTCGTATGCAGATTCATATCATCAACAAAGGATCCATTGACCCGACTTGATAGGTTGGGAAATTCTCCTATGAATTTCTGTGAGAAATTATTTCTGGTAAAATCCTTGGCCAAGGTATCTGACGACTTTATGTAAGTAGCTCATAAAGATTAAGTCAAAGAGAATTTATTTCAAGATCAGAGTACATAAGGTCAAGACAAAAGAAAAGGGAATCCGATGAAAGACCATACCCTTAAGTCTCGACTGGGAGATGGATCGATGGAGAGATTATGTCGTATATGGAAATTATAAATGATAAAAGGTTCACTGAATTAATTCACCAGTGATTGGGCTCCATGGGCTTGTGGCTGGACATCGACCGTGGAGTGTGGGAGAATTCCCAAATTGGCAGGGGTGCTGATTTTGGAATGATCAATCGACAGAGTGTTCGATTGATTTAGAGTAAGTCTTACTCGAATAATTAAATAATATTTAATTATAACCCACGGCCAATTATGTGGTGAACCTACAGGGGCATACACAATACACATGAAGCGAAAGCGAGGAAATAAGAACGACCGAGTCGACTGGGTCGACTGGGTGAAAAATCGACTGGGTCGATTATTATGGGTGGGTCGACTGGGTCGACCCAATTGGAACAAAATGGGATCCAATTGGAATTGGATCAGGATCATAAATTAAATTGGAATTTAATTTGTGAATTAATTAATTAAGTTGAATTTAATTAATTAGAAAAGGATTTTAATTAAATAGACTTAGAGTCTGATTTAATTAAATGGGAGATTAAGTTAATTAATTGGGCTATTTAATTGGGAGATTAAATTAGGCCTGGTCAAATTAATTAACTGGGCCATGAATTAATTAGAAGACTTATTCTTCTAATTAAAGAGGGCCATGGCCCATGTAGGAGAGAGAAGACCTAGTCCTAATAGGACTAGGTTAGAGAGAAAACTATAAGTAGCTTTCTTATAGTTGAATTTCACATAACTCCATATGCAAAATTGAGCAAGAGCAAAAATTCTCTCTCCCTCTCCCTAGCTATATCGACCGAACCCTTCTTCCACTTGGAAGAATTTTTCGTTTTCGAGTTTTGTTCCTAAATCGTTCCTAATTCCTAGTTTATAATATATCTCGTGTTCTAGCTGATCGAGATATATTATTTTCGTGATATTGTGGTGTATCAACTCGTAGAGGCGCAACACATGGGGCGCTACTCAAAAGGTCTGGGTCGATTTTGCCGGAGCAGAATTTAGAGCTCATTTTGCTAGCCGAGGATTTGCAAGGAGATAGGTATAAACGAGAAAACTTATACTATCGTTTTATTTAAATTCATATATATACAACTAGAGAATATCCTAGCAAGATTCCGTAAGAGGTCCTAAAAAGTTTTATATTCCGCTGTGCCTAGGGCTGTTTATCTTACCGAATCCCAACACCCTCATTCATGGTCTCAATATGTAATCCATTCAAACGTATATCTTTGAAACTTAACAAGTTTCTTTTGGATTTCGGAGAGTACAACGCCTCTTTTATCAAATATTTGTACCACCGGGCAACATTGTATTGGCTCTTCCGGAGCCTTCAATTAATGTTGTAGTACCACAAATTATACTAAAATTAGCCTTTGATAATTTTAAATTCGAGAAATACTTCTTATCTTGAAGAATCGTGTGTGTGGTCCCACTATCAACCAAACAAATATCTTCATCGTTCATGACTTTCTTTAAAATGTACTCAAATCTTCGGGTTTGAGTCTTTCACCTAGACTTTCTTTCAAGTCTAAAATTTTCGAAGCTTTGTTTCAATCTTAAAATCTATGAAGTTTTCTTTCAAGCTTAAAACATACTAGGCTTTCTTTCAAGCCAAAAATGTTTTCAAATCAAACGAGGATGTTGTTGAGCTCGCTTTGTCCACCATAAGTGTGCCACCAATGGCGGCTTCATTAATCAAATAGATAGGGACGAGGACATTATCCCTTCAAACCACGAATCTGGGAGCAAGATTGACACGACAACGTCTGCTGAAAATGTTGCAGATCCATTAATGGTTATAATCACAGGAGTTATCTCCTCGATATCCACTGGGGAGAATAGGCAATTTTTTGGAAACCACCCTGCCCGATCCTCTAGATAGTTTTGAACTTACCTACCATTCCACAAAGTCGATACTTTTGCATGGTCATTCTTTGATAATTCAGATCGAAGAAATCAGGGAAGAAGCGACCCTAGGTGAATCCATGGGGTGATATGCACGAGACCTAAAACAGGAGGATCCTTATGAGATATGTGTCAATTTTCACTTTAGGGAAAAATAACTCCATTTAAGGAAGATTTACCATGCGTGCAATTCCGTCCCTAGAATCAAGGAGAATCTCAAACTACTTAGATCTCACCTAGTTGGTATAAATACACCTCTGATATGATCATTCTAATAATAATCGACAATTCTGTCACATCCTTCTCTATAATTTAAGTTGTTTAAGTTTTTAACACTTGACTGACTTAGCATTGGATGAGGTTCCGCCAGCAACACCCCCCCTCGGCGTGTAACCTTTGTTTTATAGATACATGGAAGCACGATTGACAGGACTTTGGAGCAAGGAGTACATGATTCAGAGATCATATATTTACCCTGCATCAATTGGCTACCTCAACCTTAACAAGGCAGCCAACTCGTCCTTCTCCTTGCAGACTTTATCACAGGACTGCTGAAGGTCGTCGGCCCGCTCCTGACTTTCCTTCATATTAGCAGCACAAGCATCCACGTTTTCAATTGCGGTGAGGCGACATTTCTCGGAATCCGTGAGCTCAGATTTGATCCTAGCCAGCTCCTCTGCGACCATCTACCTCTCGACCACTACTATCAGGTCCACCTCGCCCTCCGGCATGGAGATTCTTGGGCACCCAAACTGAGTGTACGGGTGACATCAATTGTCCTGTGGCAGCCAAACTGAGTGTGCAGGTGGAGTCACAATCGAATATCGTGGCGCTTGTGTGAATGCACTATAAGGGAAGGGTATGCACATTTCCTAACATCAATTGGTTTTGGGGCAAGTGGTAGCGCATGAGGTCCTACAAGTGGTATCAGAGCCAAGGTCACGTGTTCGATTCCCAGTAGGAGCAATTGATGAGGGGGAGATTGTTGGCCACCCAAACTGAGTGTGCGGGTGGAGTCACAATCGAATATCGTGGGCGCTTGTGTGAATGCACTATAAGGGAAGGGTATGCGCATTACCTAACACCAATTGGTTTAAGGGCAAGTGGTAGCGCTCGAGGTCCTACAGAGATCTTAGCCTTCATCCCCTCGATAGAAATTTCAACTTCTTAATATGGTGCCAATTAAGGCCCAATTTCAAAATTGGCACAAAATTCCCACATGCGGACCTCGTGACATGAACATTGGCCCGTACATGGGGGATTTCGAGCCAGTTTTGGAATTGGACCTCAATTGACACAAAAATTACGACAAATTTTAAAGTTATAGCACCAAATGTGTCAATACGAAAACATACAGGGTATAAGATATAGTTGTGGTACCGAAAATGCAATAATCCCCTTATTTAATTGTCTTTTTAGTTCCCCAAACATAAAAATTTATTGTTTACTGTAAGTAATTAATAGCTATAATGTACAAATAGACATTTTACGTTATTACAAAAGGGACCCAAAAATTTGTAATAACATACCTCTCTCGGGGTATGAAGTATAGAAAATATTTTTATATATTGTGGTTAAAAATACATCACGCCACTATATCATAAATTCAATTATATGGTTTATTCTTTAGTATAAGGTTTATGAGATGTCTTTAAGAGCATATCCAATGTAGTGTCAAATGGGGTTTCAAATCAATTTAAAAAATATTACATTCACTCCCTTCATTAATATAGAATCTTACAGCCCTAGGATAATTTTGTTTGTAAATAGTTTTTGAATTTTTACAAATTTAAAATGTCAAAATTTTTACATTTACCCCTTGTTGAATATAAAATCTTGCAATTACCCATTGGGAGAAATTTTGTTCGTAAGCATTTCATGTTATTCCTATAAATTTGAAATTTCAAAAAATTTACATTTATCTCCCAGTTGAATTAAAAATCTTGCAATTACCTCCCTGAGGGTAATTTCGTCCGTAAATATTTCATTTCAGTTTTATAAATCTTAAAATAAACCCCAGAGGTAAAATTAAAAATTTTCAGGAAATGTTAGAGATAATGGAACAGGGGATTAAATGTAAGACGATGATAAACTTGAAGGTGATTTTCATAATCTTCTATACTATTAAAAAGAGAAGCCTGTTTTTACTCAAAAAGTGGCGGTTATGACACCATGCTACACCAAAAAATTGCCACTTTCCAAAATTAACCTTTTTGCTTGAAAACATCCTCCCAAAAAACTAACTGCAAGATAAATTTGAACTTATCTTTACCCACGTTTCTTTTTGCCACTCTTTTAGCGCCCACATTTCCCATTTTTATTTTCTAATTTATATTTTCTTTACAACCATTTCACCCACCGTAAATTTGAAGTTATCCATAGTTACACTCCCCACATTTATCTCTCTCTCTCTAGATATGTATTTTTTCAGCATTAAATATTTAGTAGATGTAGTCTCTAAATTTACTTTTTCTTCTTATATTTTCATTTATAAATGCTTGCTTTAATTCCGGTTTTAGATCAGTATGTCATTTGACTTAATTGATTTTTAATTAAATACTTTTAAACTTATATCTTCTTAGTTTTCTTTCTTTCTTTTTTTTTTTTTTGTACTTTTTTTTTTCTTTAGCAGGTTAGTGAAAAGAAAAATCAAATTGGTGGGGATGGCACGGGAGATCCATTTTGTGAATTTTCTTTAAGGTTATTTGGATTAATTGTGGTTGTATATAATTAGTTTTTTTTCCCCTTTCTGCAGTCTCATGGAGAAGGAAGCAAAAGCAAAAACCAAAGGATAATCTATAGAGAAGAATTTGATGGAGTATGTTGGCTGTGATAACATTTTTGGTGACTGAAGTATGTACTCAATTTACTTTTGGTATGTGATTTTGGCTCTCATGATTAACACGATAAATTATAGTACTATGTGTTGTTAACTCATAATTTAACAATTAAGTATATTATTTATATAAAATTACCTATCTCAAATAGTATTGTGTTGTTAACTCATAATTTAAATTATGTGCTCAGGTACTGCGTGCCACGATTGCTAGTTACCATTATGTGATGAGAATTTTTGTAATTCAGCATTACCTCATGGGATGTTGGTAGTTATCCTATTAATTAACTAAAAATCTCATTTCAAAAATTCTTCATAAATAATAAAGAGGTTAGTGTCAACTCTTTAAATAAATTGGGAGGCTTCCCATGTTTAAAGTTAACAGGGGCAATTTGTATTTTGTGTTGAAGTATAATTATCATTTTTCTACGAATATGTATTATGCAAATTTTTAAGTTAACATACAAAAGCTTTTGCTAATAAAAATAACACATTGTGAATTAGGTTAATTAAACAAAAATAGAAATATTTTTTCATTCATTTTGTACAAAACTCTTCTCATGGGTTGACTAGTAATCCATGGCGGGGAGGTCCAATCCATCTTTATCAATAAAATAATCTCTTACACGTTCTCTCTATTTCGCATGAGAGAGAATAACTACTAAAAATATTCCAAAGAAAATAGTAAGTAGGGTAATTTGTTTAGAAATTAAGGGTCTATTTGGATAGGTTTTGGCTCGGTTTTGCGAGTCTCGTTTTAAAAAAATTGGTTTGGGTGGTTTCGATGAAACCTCTGAGACTTCATTTGGATGGGTTTTGACTCTTGGATTTTGTGGTTTGAATAAGTTGAAACCCCACTTGAATTGGGTTTGGATGTTGGGGTTTAGGGGAAAAAAGTAGGTGATAGGTGTCATATCAATGTTTTTTCTAGTGAGATTTGGGGGAAAAAATTGATGGTATGTGTCAAATCAATATTTTATAGGTTTGAACAGTTTGAGTGTGAGTTTTTGAATAAGTTTTTTATGGTTTTATGGGTTTGGCGAAAACTCATTTGGAAGGGTTTTGGCTCGGTCTCGCGAGACCCGCGAGACCGAGGCAAAATCCATCCACACACACCCTAAGGGTCTAAGGTTTAACTCGGTCTTGCAGTTTCACGAAATTTATAATCAAAATCAGTCTAAATAAAAATTGAGTACATAATTTACGAAACTTAATTTTCAATTTATATATTCAAACATATAAAATAGTTAAATACGCTCTATACCATTGACCAAATTAGAAGGATTAAATTACATTTATATTTATTAAAATAAACCAATTTCCTTGCAATTGTCAAAGTGGTTTAGTCATTGGACGAGGCACTGATAATTGAAACTTTTCCAACAATATTACTGACTAAACGACATATTCAACATCTTGATTAAGGAAAATAAATGTCAAGGCCTAATCAAGGAGAAATTATGTAGTACAACCGCTGCACCACGTCATCAAGTACACGTGGTGCAGCCCACCAATACACATGGGACATGTGGATTATTAATCCACATCACCCCATGTTCTGGCAGTGTGAACACAACTTTCTGAACCCCTATTTTTTTGGAACATGGCCAGAACATGAGAAGAAACTTTAATTTGTCACGAAGACTGTTACCTCATATGACGAAATGTAAATTTGTCACATGAAACATCAACTGACGTGACGACATATAAATATGTCACATGAAATATTCAACTTATGTGACAAATGTTAAAATCGTGACAAAAAATATTAGATTATGTGACAAATGAATAATTCGTCACATAAAACATACATTTATGTGACGAAATATGTATTTGTCAGATAAAATATTTATTTATGCGACGATTATGTGTTTTGTCACATCAGGCAACATTTTATGTGACGAAACTATTTTTCGTCATAATAACGAAATTTCATATGACAAAATGTTTTTTCGTCACAAGAAATTGTCGCAAAAGATGCTTTTTTTTGTAGTGATTGTTTACAGTAAGTAATTAGTAGTTATAATGTACAAATAGACATTTTACGTTATTACATAACTAGGCTACAAAAGGGACCCAAAAATTTGTTATAACATACCTCTCTCTGGGTATGAAATATAGGAAATATTTTTATGCATTGTGGTTAAAAATACATCACACCATTATTGTAAGAGCACTGTATCATAAAATTCAATTACATGGTTTATTCTTAAGTATAAGGTTTATGATATGTAAGAGCGTATCCAATGTAGAGTCAAATGGGGTTTCAAATCAATTAAAAAAGTATTACATTCACCCCCTTCATAAATATAGAATCTTACAACCCCATGATAATTTTGTTTGTAAATAACTTATGAATTTTTATAAATTTAAAATGTCAAAAATTTGTTGAATATAAAATCTTGCAATTACCCATTGAAAGCAATTTTGTCCGTAAGTATTTCATGTCATTCCTATAAATTTGAAATTTTAAAAAATTTACATTTATCACCCAATTGAATAAAAAATCCTCCAATTACCTCCCTGAGGGTAATTTCGTCCATAAATATTTCATTTCATTTTTATAAATCTTAAAATAAATTCCAGAGGTAAAACTGGAAATTTCCAGGGAATGTTTGAGATAATGAAGCAGAGGATTAATTGTAAGACAGTGATAAACTTGACGGGTGTTTTCGTAATTACCAATATGTGATGGGGATTTTTGTAATTCAGCCCTAGCTCATGAGGGTTTGTAATTATCCTAATAATTATCTAAAAATCTCATCTAAAATATTCTTCATAAATAAATAAAGAGGTTAATGTCAAATTTTTAAGTTAAGATATAAAGGTTTTTTCTAATAAAAATATCACATTGTGAATTAGGTTAATTAAACAAAAATAGGAATATTTTTTCATTCATTTTGTACAAAACTCTTTTCATGGGTTTGACTAGTAATCCATGGCAGGGAGGTCCAATCCATCTTCATCAATAAAATAATCTATTACGCGTTCTCTCTATTTCATATGAGAGAGAATAAGTACTTAAAAGAATTCCAAAGAAATTAGTAAGTAGGGTAATTTGCTTAGAAATTAAGGGTTTAAGGATTGACTCGGTCTTAAGTTTCACGAAATTTACAATTAAAATCAATCTAAATAAAAATTGAGTACATAATTTACGAAACTTAATTTTCAATTTATATATTCAAACATATAAAATAGTTAAATACGCTCTATACCATTGACCAAATTAAATTAGAAGGATTAAATTACATTTATATTTATTAAAATAAACCAATTTCCTTGCAATTGTCAAAGTGGTCTAGTCATTGGACGAGGCACTAATAATTGAAACTTTTCCAACAATATTACTGACTAAACGACATATTCAACATCTTGATTAAGGAAAATAAATGGCAAGGCTTAATCAAGCGGTGATAATTAATCTGCCTCTCACGATCTTTGAATACTTTGTACTCCTTAAGGTCTTCGCTCCCAATTAAAAAAAAAAAAAAAAAAAAATTGATTAATTTAATTTTACTGTAACGCATTTTTGTTGTGGGAGACATGGAGGAATTTCTGGGAAGGAGAATGGGTATTATAATAAACTTCCATTTGACAACAAACAAACAAAAGATTGGTGTGGCTATATCAACTGCCATATCAGAATCAAGTGATAAATAAACTTCCATTTGAAATTAACAAAATGATTGTTTTCTTTGTTTTCTTGACGATGATTGTCTCCACTAAAGCACAAGACGATTGCCGGCCTACAAGATGCCATAAATCAGGCCCGATTATCCGATTCCCTTTCCGATTGATTGGTCGCCAGCCCGAACACTGCGGCTACCCAGGATTCGATCTTTCATGCAATTCACGCAGCAGTTTAGAGTTCGACTTCCAGTTTCCGATTTGGGCCTCGAATCGAAACATCGTCCTCCCAATCATAGTAAAGGCCAAGGTTCAAGCAATTGACTACCAAGCTCAGGTAAGTTCGAACAGTACATTGTATAAGGTTGACTTAGATTTTATATCGAACTTGATATATATATATATCAAGTATATATATATATATATATATATATATATATATATATATATATATATATATATATATATATATTGTGTTATCGAGTAACTAATAAATTTAATTTATTTTCATGTCCTACTACTTAGGTTATTCGGGTCATTTTTCTTAACGGGTCATGCTTCCCGGCCCGGGTTCCTGAATTCAACGCCACCTCTTTTCCTTTTCAAATTTTTAGTTCATTTAATCATTCCATTGATTCCTGGCCCGGGTTCACACTTTTCAATTGCTCCACGAAGAGGGATAATCGATACTCTTTAGGCCCGATCCATATTTGTGATGATACTGAAGATTTTAATATTTATGCTTATGAATCTCTGGAATTGAATTGTACGATGATGTACAGGACTTCTTATATTCCACCGGAAATATTTAACTCTCCTAAAAAATATCCTTTTAGGGGTCCTGAATATGATTTGCATTGGCCCAGACCATTTTGTGGGGATTGTGAAGAAAGAGGGATGGACTGTAGGTTGAAGAATAATAATAACGAAACTGAATGCTTTGTGATACCTGATGAACAGAATAAGAAAGCTGAGCGGAATAAGAAAGGTATATTATAAATATCAAGCGTTTAAGCTATTTGTTGTTATCTATAGAATCTGACTGTAATACACATATGATTTTATGAACTGAGTGAAACTGAGCTTTTATGTCACGCAAACTAAGTGAGCTTCCATTTGACTGTAATAGTTTTATAATCAATATTCATTCACATACAATTCAGGGACGGACGTCATATATATATATATACTTGCTATATTTGACAAAGAAAAGTATGTGGCGGAGTGGTAAGGTTCATGATATTTTGTTGAAGGTCTAGTGCTCAATCCTTGTAGATGTCATTTTTTGTTTCCTTCTTTCATTAAAATTGAATTTTAATTAGTACACATGACTTTTAGTTCGGTGGGCATTATTAATATTTGGAAAAGTTCTTGGACATTGTGTAGGAGTCTTATGTTCAATTTCTTAAATTAACCTTTTTTTTCATGAACATTCATTTTATTTTGAACTATTTAAGGCATGATTTAAGTGGGCATTATCTGATAGACATTATAATAAATATATACTAACATAATCATTATATTATGCACAATTTTACAATAAATATCTAATTTTTAATTTCTATGTTTGATCAAATTCCTTAATTTGTAACCGTTTGTTGAGTGGACTGACTTAATTCACTTGGCTAATACTCTTAAAAAGAAATTAGTTATTTTTTCCCCACTTTTTCTAAGATGAAGTTATAGGATTGTTTTATCTTATGTTAGTTTTTTTGTTATTTTTATCAAAAATCGATAAAATATCGAGTTTGATACAGAAAAAAATTTCACCCCCGAGAGAAAATGGTTTAGCTCCGTCCCTAATCGGCCCCCCAAGAAATGGGGTCTAGGTCCGTCCCTGCATACAAACCCTTATATTAGATAGAGAGAAGCTGAACTTAGCAGTTCCACATGCATAATTGACAAGCCGAGGGTAGTTGAGACTAGGTGTTGCAAGAGACCATAGAAGAGTTAAGTCCATGACAGCTGTTATCAAATATATGCATGATCTGATAGGCTAATAATGTTATTTCTTTGTCTTACAAGTGTTTTGGAAATTGTAGTTATTGCAGTAGTACTAGTTGGTGTCTTCCTGATTACACTAGCTTTCGTTGCATTGTATCGCAATTACATCGTGAAGAAAAGAAAACAAGACAACAAGAAAAGGATTATACAATTTTTAGAGGATTATAAAGCTTTTCGGCCCTCAAGATATACTTATGCAGAAATAAAGAAAATTACAGACAATTTTAAGCATAAGTTAGGCGAGGGAGGTTTTGGGACCGTGTTCAAAGGTAAACTTTCAAACAACATTCTTGTTGCAGTTAAGCTTCTAAATCACATCAAAGGAAACGGTGAAGATTTTATAAATGAAGTAGCAACAATCGGAAAAATCCACCACGTAAATGTGGTTCGTTTAATTGGGTATTGTGCTGATGGATACAAACGTGCTTTAGTGTATGAGTTCTTGCAAAATGATTCACTAGAAAAGTACATCTCATCCGGCGAACAAGGTACAACTCTTGGTTGGGAGAAGGTACACAAAATTGCTTTAGGTATAGCCAAAGGGCTTGATTATCTACACCAAGGCTGCAAACAAAGAATTCTTCATTTTGATATTAAACCACATAACATTTTGCTAGACCAGAATCTCAACCCTAAGGTGGCCGATTTCGGTCTAGCGAAATTGTGTTCAAAGGAGAAAAGTGTTGTTACAATGACTGCTGCACGAGGTACAATAGGCTATATTGCACCGGAAGTTTTCTCTAGGAACTTTGGGAAAGTATCGTATAAATCGGATATTTATAGCTTTGGTATGTTGTTGCTTGATCTAGTTGGAGGGAGAAAGAATTTCCAAGCGGTAGCTCAAGACGATAGTCAAATTTATTTTCCCGAATGGATGTACAATCAGTTGAATAAAGGAGAAGCTATTGAAATCCAAAGTGAGAATGAGAATGAGAATGAGATAGTGAGAAGGCTAATAATCATCGGGCTTTGGTGCATACAGTGGTACCCAGTTGATCGGCCTTCGACTAAAGTTGTGATTCAAATGCTTGAAGGTGAAAATATGCCGATAATGCCACCAAACCCTTTTGCTGCTTCAAACACAAATGCAAGTACTTTTAGTGGATCGGTATTCAACACTGAGAGTTATATCACGGCACAATCACAATTTTAGTATCATACAATAGGGTGGTTTGCAACTATGGTACCGAGGTATATCGAATTGCACATAATTTCATGCCATAATTTAAAACATGATTGCGTATTTCATACCACATTTAATTATTTGATCAAAATTGGTCATGTTTGTCGCATGTGTTGGTTAACTCGTCATATTTAAGATAAAAGTCACACTAACACGGTATTTCTTGGTCATATATATTGTTTGTTCTATATATTAGTTTATATACAACTAAAGAAATGTGTATTTTTCCTCCAAAATGCGATTTTGTAGTCACGGGTGACACATGTGACCATTTTTGTCCAAAGGCATAAAATGTGCAGTAATGTATTAAATTAAGTATGAAATGTGCAATTTAATTTGTCTTCATACCAAAACTGCAAATCAACCTATATATGGTGATCAAAAAAATAATTTGCCCATTTTTTTATCAAACATGTATGACTAGTAATTGAGTTGATATTATATGTTGAGTTGAAAAATTGTGACATTTTCTATCCAATGTACGTACTAGCTTCATATTGTAGAAACTATGGAATTTTTATCTATTGTATTGTAGCGCCTTATGTGTATTAATTGTAGTAATAACCAAATGGAAGTAGAATTTTTTAATGGGATGGATTTTAACCTGAATCAAATTAAATGAAACAAAATTAATAAAAATTCGATGAAATTGAATCAATTAAAAAATTCAAAATTCAAAAATACAAATATTCAAAATATATGGAGTAAATATAAGTTTTCGTTATTCAACAAAAGCTAATAAAATATATGTATACATAGTCTTCATTTATATAAGTAATGTTAGCTAATTTTGCATGATGTAACCATTCACCAAATTAAAAGGATTAAATATATATATATATATCGAGAAAAAAAAAAACCAATTGTCCCGCAAACGTCTAAGTCGTTTAGTCATGGGATTGGACGAATGGGTTTTTTGCTTCCTTAAAACATAAATTTAACATTTTGCACTCCCATATTAATAATTCAGCACCTTGCACCCTCTTTTATTTTTCTCAAAAAACTTGGAGATAAAATAGGTGTTTTTAGATCTGTGGCATTTTAAACCCCGAAACACGAGAAATGGGCATTTTGCACCATCGAAATAGAATTAGCACTTAGCAACCTCGAATTAAGATTTACTCATCAATTTGCACCCCCGAAACCCGAGAAAATGACACTTTGAACCCCCTAAACATAAAATTAGCACTTAACACCTCAAATTAAGAAAGCCTCAACAACTAGCACCCCTTCATTTTTTTGGACAAAGTTGACCACCCAGACCAAAAAAATCTAGGGAAAAAATAGGTAATTCATTTTCTTTTTTCTTAAAATTTACAAAATACGATACGAATACTAAAATATGCATCCGCTAAAATCTATTTTAGCATATTTTTTAATTATCAATTGTCCTCAAAATATCCAAAAGAATTCAAAAAATTTCAAGAAAGTTAATACATAAAATTGACTGAATCATATCACAAAAAAATATCATGTTTGAGAGAGAAATGCGTATTCTAGTATTCATAATCGTATTATCAAATTTAAGGAAAAATATGAACTACTATTTTGCCCCTAGATTTTTTGTCCCCCGGTGGTCAACTTTGCCCCAAAAAAAGAGGGGGTGCTAAATTGAGGTGCTAAGTGCTAGTTGTGTTTATGGGTTCAAGTGTCCATATCTTGTGTTTCGAGGGTGCAATAAGATGTTCTTAATTCGAGGGTATCAATTGCTAATTCTATTTCGGGGTTGCAAAATACCCATTTATCGTATTTTGAGGGTGCAAAGTGCCAAAATTCAAAAATGAATTACCTATTTTATCCTTAAGTTTTTTGAAAAAAATAAATTAAAAGAGAGTGTAAAGTGCTGAATTATTCATATTTCGAGGGTGCAAAGTGTTAAATTAATATTTTGAGGATACAAAGTGTCTATTTTTCATATTTCGAAGATACAAGGTGCAAAAAATCCAACGAATGACGCTGATTATTGAAACTTCAAAACAATATTGAGCGAAAATGTTATATTAACCATTAACGGACTCTCGTTTTTCTCTTTAAAAAGTCTTATTATAATTTAAAATATAGTCTCGTTTTTCTCTTTAAAAAGTCTTATTATAATTTATTTTTAAATTATAATAAGACTTTTTAAAGAGAAAAACAAGAGTGAGTTAATGGTGAATATACACATCTTTTTCATTCAACAATATTGTTGGAATGTTTCAATAATCAGTGCCAGTCGTCCTATGACTGGACGACTTTGACGTTGACTTGTATTTTAAATATAAATGTAACTAATTTTTGGAAAATTCATGTCCAAGCCTGGCTTGATCAAATTCATCCAACCACCAAGCAAGTGTATTGTACTTGCTTTGTGATTGATCACTCTCTTGGGAGTTACATCCAATCCCAAAGCAAGTGTATTGCACTTGCTTTTGTTACTTTGGGTTCGGCCAAACCCGATTTGAGTAAGATTTCCCCTAATCCATCTAATTCGGTGAATTACTAAATGGTATATAGATCTTTACCTCCTATCATACGTAGATGGTATATAAATAGAATTAAGGTGAAAAAGTAAAGCAATGCATTATTTAATCTTGCTTTTACTTTTTTTTTTCTTTTTGGTAAAAAATATTTTTGTTACTTTTATTTTTCGTTTTAGGAGTTCAAAGTAAAATTAATTATTTTCTATCAATTTTACCTTTTTTGTTAATGATTGTATTTAATGCTGTAATTATTTGATTAAAAGGGTATTTTGAAAATGTTTTTCTCAAAAAAAAAAAAGAAAGGCTATTTATTACATTTTTAAAATTGTATACAATCCTTCAAAATGACAAATAAAAAAAACAAAGGAATATTAAATTGAATTTGAGACGGAACGAATTTTCTATCACACATCGATGTCATACCAATATGTGATTGGAACGTGTCTTCCTCATAAAAGTTATTATGTACCAAATAACTTACACCAACACTTAATAGATTTTAAAAAGGAAAATAATTAAATTAGGTTGTAAATTAAACAAGGAAGGAAATAGTAAATGTTGGATGAAGATGAAAGAAATCAGAAATTAAGGGAAGGTTTTGATGATTTCCAAAACATCATAATCAGCTAAGTATGGAAAGCTTAGTTCCCTTAGAAGAATTTTGAACAAGTAAAAGAAGACATCAGAAGAGTTCAAAGTTCAAAGCTCAGAAGACTAGTGATTTCTTGCTGAAACAGCGAACAGAAGGGTAGATCATCAGCCGAGTCAAATCAGATTAGTTCAGTATTTGATCAGCAGAGTATCTATCAGCAGAGTCGTTTTGATCAGCAAAGTAGAAGAGATCAAGAGATTAGTCCAACGGTAATAAATGCACCTGGTGTAATAAATGCTGAAAGAGAAGGGTAGTAATGGCAAATGATTGAAGATATTCTCGGATCAGCAGAGTGCATTAAATGCAGCATTAAATGCGATGGACAGAAAGGTACTGTACACTGTACGATTGCTGCAGGGAGCCGTTTCAAAAAGAGCTGAAGGATGGATTTGAAGATGTGATTTCCTTCAACGGTCATAAATTCAAATCCAAGTATAAATAGAGCAAAGTTCGAAGTGAGACATACACAACAACAATCAGAGATCGAAATTTTGAAGCAGAATTTCTCTAAGTCTCAAAAGCTCGAACAGCTCACTCGTCTGGTGGAAGTCATCTGTTGACAGAAACCAAGTTGAAGAAATCAGAAAAACATTATCTGAGTGATTTTGTAATAGCTGAGTGTTGTGCGAAGTGAGAATCCATCTGTGTGAGTGATTCTACTTCAGAGGATAGGTTTTCTTTGTGAATTCCTATTGTGAGCTTACAGCCTTCTCATTAGTTGTTTAGGTGTAAGTGGAGAAATATTGTAATCTAAGTGATTATAGTATAACCCAGAATCTGTGTGATCTGGAAGAGTGGACTAAAGGATTTTTATCCATATAACCACTATAAAAATTCTTTGTGTTATCTTGCATTTAAAGTTTTCTTGCATATTTAAAGTTTGCATTTTTAAACACTTTGAATTACCTAAAAGATTTTAAAAAAAAGAAGTGTGCCAAAAACTGGGGACAAAATCTTTTAAGAACTTAGTCTACTTGTGAAAAACACTTTGAAACAATCCGCTGCAAGTATACTCTTTGAAAAACTGTTTTGCTGAAAAACAACTAAGTTACTGTAAGAAGAGTGGTCAGTCGTCTGTTCAAGATTTGTTCACGATCAGACTAGTCTGCTTACTGTTCTTCATCAGCTTAGTCTGCTGACAGAAGACTGAAAAGTTTTTAAGTTCAAAAATTTTCAGAGGTCTATTCACCCCCCCCCCCCCTCTAGACCTCATCTGACCACTTGGGACCAACAAGTGGTATCAGAGCGGGTGGTTCATTTGAATCAGCTGCCTGATCAACGAGCTTGATCCAAGTGTTTTTCAAAGGTTTTTGAAAACTTTTTCAAAAGAGCATTTTTTTTGAAAAATCAAAACTTTTTGAAAATGGAATGCATAAACCATGTTCCCCACATTGCTGGCATGTCCTTCGAAGACTGGAAAATAAGGATGGAGATTTTCCTTGCTGCCTACAATGACAACATGTTCACCTGCATTACAAAAGGTCCATTCAAGTTCACCAAGACGATAAAAATCAATGAAGTTGATACCGTGGTGGAAAAAGACTTGAGCGAAATGACAGCTGAAGAAATCAAGCTGTTCAACCTGGACAAGATTGGAAGATTTATCATGACTAAAGCCCTGGATAATGATCAGTTTGACAAGATCAAGCATTGTAAATCTGCAAAAGAGATGTGGGACAAAGTCAGAGATATGAGCGAAGGCAATGATGCTATCAAGGAGCATCAGCTGAGTGTTGCTCTAGAAAAGCTGGATAACTTCAAGATGAAGTCCTCTGAAACCATTGATCAGATGGACACAAGGTTTACAAGAATATTAAATGAAGTACTGAAGCTTGGAAAAACCTTCACAGACAAGGAGATAACCATCAGAGTACTGAAGGCCTTACCTCCTAAGTTCAACATGAAGGTGACAACAATGGAAGAATCAAGGGATCTGGGGAAGATCTCTCTTACAGAGCTGTTTTCTGTACTCAAGGCTTATGAGTATAAACTGCCTAGGATGGGTATTGAAGAAACCTCAACTTCAGGACCCACAGCTGCACTGGTTGCTGCTGAAAACACCAGAAGACCAGCACAGAAAAGCAAAGAAGTGGACTCATCTGATGAAGCCACTCTACTCAACAAGAAGGAGTACACTGCTGGAGACGTTGCACTGTTGATGAATAATTTCAAGAAGTTCTACAAAAGAAAAATGAAGAACAAATACAACAATGCTTCTACTTCTAAACCTAACTTTTCTTCTCAAGATAAAGATGATTATAAATCAAAACTAATGTGTTACAACTGCAGGAAATTGGGACACTTCATCAAAGACTGCCCATATCCAAAAGCAGAAAAGTACACTGAAGAGGAGAAGAAAGTGAGAAAAGAAAGAAAGTATCAGAGAGGGAAAGCAATGATGGCTGAAGCAGAAAAGCTTGCTGCTGTCTACTCATCTGATTCAGATTCAGACTCGTCTGATGAAGAATCTTCTGATGAAGAAAAACCTGCTCTCCTGTGCCTGATGGCAAAGGACTCTGATGACTCTGAGGATGAGGTAACTCCTCTTAATGATGAATTATTTAATTCATTTGAACAAATGATGCTTAACAATACTGGTATTGCTGAAGCATATAAAAAGCTTAAGGAAGAGATGATCCTGCTAAAAGAGCAAAATAACTCACTGAAACTTAAAGCTGAAAAGCCAAAAGAATCAGTCGAGTATAAACAGCTTGAGCAAGAGCATGAGTCTCTGAAAGCTGAATGTGAGGTCTATAAAGGAAAAATCATGGAACTTGAAAAGATTATTGAGTCTCATGACAAGTCAACTGTTGCATCCATGCCTACATCTAGTAAACAGGAGACACCTTTAGAAAAGGATAAGCAAGAGTTGAACCATACTGAAAAATTCATTTCTGCTGACAATAGTAAGGTCATACTGTATGTTCAAACTGCTAGACCTACCTCATCTGAGAAAGAATTAAAGGAGAAGAAATCTCCTAAGGCTAAAAAGAGCAAAGAGCCTAGTGTAGGAAATAAGACTAGTAAGACCAAACAGCAGAGTCCTAAGAAGTCTGCTGATAAAGCTAAAGTCAATCAGACTAGTGGTAAAGCTAAGTCTAAACAAGCTGAGCAAGCACCTAGTAAGCCAAAGAAGCATAAGAACAAGAAAAATCAAAATGCTTGGTATGGAAATGAGTAATATTATGTGCAACCTGCTGCATATCATCCTATGTATCATGCACCTCAATTTCCTAGTTACTATGCACCTTACCCTGCTCATCCAATGCATGCATATCCTGCTTATCATGCACCTTATCCTGCTTATGAACACTATTCTTATCATACTGATCATCAACATGACTTATCTGATAATTATGATGAAAATAAAACTGTTCATGCTCCTGTCAAAACTCAAAAACCTAAGAAGCCTAAGACTTCAACATCTTGGGTTGTCAAAGGTGGAACTAATCCTTCAGGACCCTCTCAATAAGGGTACCTAAAACAATTTTATTTTTGTTTTGTAGGTTAGGATTAGGAGTAGGAGTAAAGTAGAGAAGATTTGGTACTTGGACAGTGGATGTTCAAGACACATGTGTGGAAACATACATGAGCTGACTGATGCAGTTGCTGTGGATGGTCCAAAGGTTACTTTTGGGGACAGCAAAGAAGGCAAGATTAAGGCTAAAGGAAGAGTAATCAGAGGAAACATAGAGATATCTGACGTCTCATATGTCAAAGGCCTCAAATATAATCTGCTGAGCATAAGTCAATTTTGTGACAAGGGATATTCAGTCATCTTCTCAACAGATAAGTGCTTTGTCGAACAGATTGGTACAAAGAAGGTAATTTTATCTGGAAGACGACAAGGGAATGTCTACATAGTCGACTGGGATTCTGCTGACAAGAATTCAAGTGTTTGTTTGGTTGCATCTGCACCAAGTGAAGTTAGTTGGCTGTGGCACAAAAGGATGAATCACTTAAACTTCAAGACCATAAACAGATTAATCAAGAATGATTTGGTAGAAGGGATTCCTAAAGCAGTCATGAGCAAAGACAAGCTCTGTGACGCCTGTCAGAAGGGTAAACAAATCAAGTCATCTTTCAAAAGCAAGAAGCACCAATCTTCTGAAAGAATTTTGGAGCTATTACATATGGACTTATTTGGACCCATTGATCCAGTCAGCAATGGTGGAAAGAAATACTGCCTAGCTGTTGTGGATGATTATTCAAGATATACTTGGGTGATTTTCATGAAGAAAAAGAGTGAAACCAAGGAACATCTTACTAATCTGATGGAACTGATCCAGAATGAGAAGACTATCAAAATATTGAAGATCAGATCGGATAGAGGGACGGAGTTTACAAACTCTACTGTTGAAGAGTACTGTAACATTAAAGGAATACATCATGAGTACTCTGCTGCCAGAACCCCTCAACAGAATGGTGTTGCTGAAAGGAGAAACAGAACACTAAAGGAAGCTGTCAGAACCATGATAGCTGAAGCTAAACTGCCTCAAAGATTTTGGGCAGAAGCAACAAATACAGCATGCTTCACCCAGAACAGATGTATGATCAACAAAAATCAGAACAAGACTCCATATGAAGTTTGGAACAACAGGAAACCAAACATTCATTACTTTAAGATTTTTGGTTGTAAATGTTTTGTATTGAATAATGGGAAAAATCACCTTACTGCATTTGCAGAAAAGGCTGATGAAGCTGTTTTTGTAGGATACTCATCTGTTAGTAAAGCTTATAGAGTTTTCAATAAAAGAACATTACTAATAGAAGAATCTATCCATGTAGTATTTGATGAGCCAAGTCAATCTTCTGAAAAGAATCAAAGTGCTAATCAAGATCTGTCTACTGATCTACAGAAGTTAGACATTGGAAGAAATGAAGAATATGTTCTCATCATACTACCTAATCTAAATTCAGCTGATAACTCAAGTGCTGTTCAAAATCACAGTGCTGATTGTCTAACAGACGAGTTGCAAACAGCTGATAGATCAGAGACTGTTCAACAGACGGCAAATGTTCAACAGACTACTACTGCAACTCCAACAGTAGTATTGCAAGATCAAAACAGAGGACAACATTCAGACCTGCAACCTGATCTCAGATGGCTCAGAAACCATCCACCAGAGCTGGTGATTGGTGATCCATTAGATAGAGTGAAAACAAGAAGAGCTGCTGCACAAGATGCTATGTTTGTCACCTTTCTATCTCAAATAGAGCCTAAGCAAATTGAAGAAGCTCTAAATGATTCCTTCTGGATAGAAGCGATGCAAGAAGAGTTGAATCAATTTGAGAGGAATGAAGTCTGGTACTTAGTTCCTAGACCAAGTCATCAAAGGGTAATTGGCACTAAGTGGGTTTTCAGAAATAAGATGAATGGAGATGGTATTGTTACCAGAAACAAAGCAAGACTAGTGGCCAAGGGTTATTGTCAAGAAGAAGGAATTGACTTTGATGAAACTTTTGCACCAGTAGCAAGACTTGAAGCAATCAGACTGTTTCTTGCCTATGCTGCTTACAAGAACTTCACTGTCTATCAGATGGATGTGAAGTCTGCTTTTCTCAATGGAGAATTGCAAGAAGAAGTGTATGTTGAACAACCTCCTGGATTTGAAGTCTATCAAGAAGAGGACAAAGTATATCGTCTGAAGAAAGCCCTCTATGGACTGAAACAGGCTCCAAGAGCATGGTATGATACCCTATCTGATTTTCTTTTGATTAAAGGATTTCATAAAGGTAAGGTAGATAAAACCTTGTTCACAATTGAATGGGAGAATCACATATTAATTGTGCAAATATATGTGGACGATATTATTTTTGGTTCAACTAACCAACAGATGTGTGATAAGTTCTCCAAGCTGATGCAGAATAAGTTTGAAATGAGCATGATGGGTGAACTTAATTATTTTCTTGGTTTACAAGTCAAACAGCTACCTGATGGAATCTTTATAAATCAAGCAAAATACACAAGAGATCTGTTCAAGAAGTTTGGTATGGAAACTAGCTCTACTGCTACTATTCCTATGTCTACAAGTCTTCGTTTGGATAAAGATGAAGATGGCAAATCAGTGGACATAACCAAATATAGAGGCATTATAGGGTCACTGTTATATCTAACAGCAAGCAGACCTGACATAATGTACTCAGTTGGAGTCTGTGCAAGATTTCAATCAAACCCCAAGGAATCTCATCTCTTAGCTGCCAAGAGGATATTGAAATATGTTAAAGGCACTCAAGAATTGGGATTATGGTATCCTAGAGAATCTGGATTTGAGCTTATTGGTTATTCAGATTCAGACCTTGCTGGCTGCAAGATTGACAGAAAAAGCACAACAGGTGCTTGTCAGTTCTTAGGTAGTCGTCTGATCTCATGGATGAGTAAGAAACAAACCTCAGTTTCTATATCTACTGCTGAAGCTGAATATATAGCTGCTGGAGCTTGTTGTGCACAGATACTTTGGTTGAAGCATCAACTAGAAGATTACAACATCAAGATCAGTGGAATTCCAATCTACTGTGACAATACAAGTGCAATCTCACTTACTCAGAATACTACAAGTCATTCAAGGACTAAACATATAGAGATCAAGCATCACTTCATTAGAGATCATGTGGAAAAAGGCAATGTTATGATAGAGTATGTTCATACTGACAATCAAATTGCTGACATCTTCACTAAACCTCTAAGTGAAGCAAGGTTCTCAACTCTAAGAGCTGAGTTAGGATTACTTAATTTTGATGCATAAGCTGAGGGGGAACTCATCAGAAGACTGGAGTTCAACAGCTTAGTTATCCGTTATTATATTCAAGAATTAACTTTCAACAGACTAGTTAGCTTATGGATTCTTAAAGACAGGGGGAACGTGTAAGACTAGCGGTACTTCTGTTCTAAAGATGAAATCTGTTAATGTCAGTTAAGTGAAAGTTATATTATCTGAAGATATGTTCTTAATTCTTGAAGACTGAAGATTATTTTATCTTGCTGGATTGACAAACAGCAGAGGAAGATTACTAGCTATTGGCATTCTCTAGTAATATCAGATAACAGATCACTCGTCTGTCAGATAAGTTAAACTCTACTCATCTGATATCTTATATAAGCATGGTCATAAATCGTATCATAAGAAACGCGCTTTTATAAGTAACAGATTAGTGTCGATAGAGTTTCCCGCCCATCTGACATTAAAATAATAAAATTGAAATCCGCTTCTCCTAACCACACGATTTAAAACTGTCAGATTAGATCAACGGTTCAGATAAATCACGGAAACCTAATCAAAAGGAAACCTATAAAATCCGATCTAAACAGTACAGTCGTCTTACGCACTCAAATATTCTCAAACTCTCTAACTCTCAAACTCTCTTGTTTCGACAAAGCTTACTGTTTTTGTAGATTCTACTCACTAATCCCAGAAATGGAGAAGATTATTGATGGAAGATACTTCAGCTACAACAAATTTCACTTCTCTGGTACTGATCTGATGCGATCTCTCTTGGAGAAAATCAAGGAAGCATCTTTGGTTCCAGTTCTGGAAGCACACGAGGACAGGGTTTACGTAGAAGACGTCTATCACTTCTACACAACCAGGGAATTCAACGATGATGAAACTGTGATGACTGCTGTCATCGGTGGTAAGAAATTTGCTGTCTCTGCTGCTGTTCTTAGTGAAATTTATAAGTTAACAGATAAGGGAGGAGATGTGACCAGTTTAGGGTCAGAGAAAGAGGAAGAGTTCTGGGCTATTTGTGCTAAACAGGGAGAAGAGATGACTGGAACTCTGATGAAGACTCAGTTGAAGGATGAGTACCAGAGGTTTGCAGACATCATTGCAAAGATATTAGACTGTAGTACGGGTTCACTGGATGGATTACCCAGGAGGAGATACTACACAATGATTTGCATTTACTATGGATTGAAGGTTAACTGGGCTGCTCACGTGTATGATCTGCTAAGTGATAAAAGGCATTCTCATGCTATCTTACTTAGTAATTTGTTTGCATCCCTGCAATGCCCTATGGGTGGTGGGAAGCCCACTCACGGTAGCAAGGAATTCAAACTGTATGAACCAGTTAGAAAAATAGTGGATAAACCTAAAAGAAAGGCCACTGGAAAATCCAAGAAGACCCCTTCTAAGAAGAGCAAGAAGGATGGTCAGACAAGTCAATCTGCTGAGCCAACAGCACAGTCTGCTGTTGTGGCTGGATCAGCACAACCTGAATTTGAAGTTCCTGAAAAGGTAATAGATGACTTCACAGCTGAAGTTGAGAACATGGAGACAGGCTCTTCATCTGAAAAGACAGAGTCTGATGAAGAAGTTCCTATTCAAAGGTTGAAGAGATTGAGGACTAGGAGTGAGGCAAGGGGACCTCCTGTCGCAAACCCTCCTGCCAAGAGAATTCCTAAGTCCAAGGCAAAGAGAAAGGTAAATTTCTCTGAAGAACCTGTTGCAATTGTAAGAGAAACAACTACAGAAGCAGAAAGGCCATTAACAATTAAAGAACCTGATGTTGAAGCTGCTAAAGCTGCTGCTGCTGAAGCTAAAGTTATCTCTGAAATTGGAGTACCAACAACAGAAGACTCATCTGCTGCACTATCTGCTGAAGTTCAAAGTGTACAGCAGACTAGTTCAACACTTGAAGGAGATACACCTCTGTTGCATCCTACTCCAGTTGCTGCAACTCCTCTTCAAGCAATTGAGAGTCCTGAATCAAGGAGAAGAAGGACTGGGAAGATTGCTACTTATGTAACTGCTGCAGAAAAGAAAAAGTTAGATGATGCTGAGAAGCAAAGGATAGCTGCAGAAAAAGCAGAAGAGGATAGGCTGAAAAGCCTAGAATTAAAAAGGCTGGAGGAAGAAGCCAGCAAAATGACTCAAGAGCAGAGAGATGCTATTGAGGCAGCAGAGTTGGCTGCTGTTATTGAGGCAAGCATCAAGGATGCTCATGGACATCAGCATACTGGTGGGATAGCTATTGGTGAACCAAGGGATCCAGACAAACCAATCCCAGCTATGCCTGCACCCAAGATAAAGCCAAAGAGGAGAGAAGAGATTAGACTGTCTTTGGAGATAGTCAGGGAAGATCCTGTTATCTTTGAAGAATTCCTAAAAAGGCTTGATGCTGAAAATGAAAGAGTCAACCGTCTGACACTCTTCCATTCTGAAAAGATTAAATACAACAGATGGAGGGAATTCAGATTAACAAAGAGTCCTGCTGAAATGGCCAAATGGAAAGAATTCAAGGCTACAGAAGACTGGATACTTAAATGGCTTGAGACAAATTCTCTCATTCAAGCACTTGATTCAGAATTCTTTCTGGACAGATTAAGGATGAGGATATGTCACATAGTCAAGGAAGAAGCCAAGAAGATCTTTGCGTCTATTTCTGAGGATTTTGATGACTCAGTAGATCTCAAAGAAAGATCTATCAAGTTAGCTATTGCTCAAGCAATGGAGCTTTGGGCAAAGAAAGCAAGGAAGTTAAGGGGACAACCAAGTTCACTGGTCCCACTTCCAAACATCAAACACATTGTCTACGGGCCAAACATAAAACCTTATGAAGAGCTGCCTGAGGAACCAACATCCACTTTTATACCTCTTGATAACTTTACTTGGATTTCTAACAGGTCAGCAGTGGACAATGAAGGATTGATGAGGACAGTTGAAACTGTCAAGACGATTATATCACCTGCTGATAAGGAAGGAGCAGAGTCCTCTGATCAGCCAAAGCAAATTGAGGGTACATCAGACCCATCTGATCAAGACAAAGTGCAGGATGATAAGTCTGATGCTGCTGATGAATCAAAGAAGGAAGAAGAAATTCCAGCAGATCAATTAAAGGAAAAAGAAGTTGCTGCTGAAGGAGATGATCAAGCTAAGGAGAAGGAAAGCACTCCAAGCCATGCTGATGAACCAGCAGATCAATCTCTTGCATTGACAACTCAACTATCAGAGCAACTCATGGAAGATACACCTGCTGCTACTTCAAATATGCCTTCAACTTCTCATGGTGTTCAGACAAACTTGTTGGACTCCATCCAGCAAATGATCACCAATTCTCTGAAGGATATGAAGAAAGAATTAGCTGCAGAAGTGATAGCTGCTGTTAAACAACCAGTTCAGAAAGCTGTTGTTGTCCCAACAGATCTGATAGAAGACACTGCTCATAATGTTAAATCCATCTGTCAGGACATGGATATTCTTAGAAGACGGACTCAGAGCACTACTGAAGGTTGGAAGCAGATTGAACAAACTGTTGAATTGGCTCTCCAAGCAGAAGATGAAGTCATGGGCAACATGATGAAAGACTTCACTGCTTCATCAAATTGGATTTTGGGATCTCAAATTCAATTGGGTGATCAAGGAGAAGACTTACTCAAGGAAGTCAAAACTGTTAAGGCCAATCAACTTAAACAACAGGCTCAGATTAATGCTATGGAAGAGAACATCAAGCTTCTCTGTGATTCTCTTCTAATTACTCCAATCTTACCAAACTATCAAATCGACCCTGCTGATGATGACAAAAAGGGGGAAGAGAGGATATTTGGACAGAAAAGAGTTGGAACTTCTTTTGTATTGGAAGCTGAAGATGATGCTGAAGGAACAGAAGTCTTAGAAGAGTCTGCTGATGAAAATGATAGGAATGAAGCAGCAAATGAAGGCACAAGCAGATCAGCAGATGAAAAGATCACAGAAAAAGAAGAAGATGATAAGGAGATAGCTGAAGAAACTGAAGCTGAAGCAAAAGCTAAATCTGATAAGGAGATAGCTGCTGCTAGGGACTCAGCTGAAGAACATCTTGATCCTGATACTAAAAAGAAGAAGCTAGAGCTGTTGAAGCAGAAATTGGAAGTTGGAACTTCCAAACCTGCTGAAGAAGAAAAAGAAGACAAGGAAGCTGAAGAAGAAAAGAAAGAAGAAGACTAGTTTAGACTAGACTTTACTTTATCTTAAAATCCTTGTAATTTTCTTTCTTTTCATATCATCTGAACAAACTTGTAATATGTAATCAGTTCACTATCTATAAAATTGCAAGTTTTAATCCAACAGATTATTTCTATCTCAGAAATTTTTGAGGATCAAAACTTTAGTTTAGGTACAGGTACTTAGCTGAAGTTTTGTCATCATCAAAAAGGGGGAAATTGTTGGATGAAGATGAAAGAAATCAGAAATTAAGGGAAGGTTTTGATGATTTCCAAAACATCATAATCAGCTAAGTATGGAAAGCTTAGTTCCCTTAGAAGAATTTTGAACAAGTAAAAGAAGACATCAGAAGAGTTCAAAGTTCAAAGCTCAGAAGACTAGTGATTTCTTGCTGAAACAGCGAACAGAAGGGTAGATCATCAGCCGAGTCAAATCAGATTAGTTCAGTATTTGATCAGCAGAGTATCTATCAGCAGAGTCGTTTTGATCAGCAAAGTAGAAGAGATCAAGAGATTAGTCCAACGGTAATAAATGCACCTGGTGTAATAAATGCTGAAAGAGAAGGGTAGTAATGGCAAATGATTGAAGATATTCTCGGATCAGCAGAGTGCATTAAATGCAGCATTAAATGCGATGGACAGAAAGGTACTGTACACTGTACGATTGCTGCAGGGAGCCGTTTCAAAAAGAGCTGAAGGATGGATTTGAAGATGTGATTTCCTTCAACGGTCATAAATTCAAATCCAAGTATAAATAGAGCAAAGTTCGAAGAGAGAGACACAACAACAATCTGAGATTTCGAATTGAAGCAGAATTTCTCTAAGTCTCAAAAGCTCGAAACAGCTCACTCGTCTGGTGAAGTCATCTGTTGGCTGATCCAAGTTGAAGAAAAAAAAAACATTATCTGAGTGATATTGTAAAGCTAGTGTTGTGCGAAGATTTGATCCGTCTTTGTGAGTGATCTCTAGAGGATAGGTTTTCTTTGTGAACTCCTATTGCGAGCTTATAGCCTTCTCATTTGTTGTTAGGTGTAAGTGGAGATATTGTAATCTAAGTGATTATAGTATAACCCAGAATCTAAGTGATCTGGAAGAGTGGACTAAAGGATTTTTATCCATATAACCACTATAAAAATTCTTTGTGTTATCTTGCATTTAAAGCTTTCTTGCATATTTAAAGTTTGCATTTTAAACACTTTGAATTATTTGAAAAGATTTTAAAACAAAAGGAGTTTGTAAAAACTGGGGATAAAATCTTTAAGAACTTAGTCTACTTGTGAAAAACACTTTGAAACAATCCGCTGCAAGTAAACTCTTTGAAAAACTGTTTTGCTGAAAAACAGCTAAGTTACTGTAAGAAGAGTGGTCAGTCGTCTGTTCAAGATTTGTTCACGATCAGACTAGTCTGCTTACTGTTCTTCATCAGCTTAGTCTGCTGACAGAAGACTGAAAAGTTTTTAAGTTCAAAAATTTGAGGTCTATTCACACCCCCCCCCCTCTAGACCTCATCTGACCAC
>CM064883.1:26396016-26467903 GCA_003313485.2 Penstemon barbatus
TTATTGGTAATTTGTATCAAACAATTTTCTTGAGACCTTTCTTGTTGTTTCATGGTAAAATTGCTCTTTTTGTTTACGAACTTAGTTTTCAAGAAGAAAATATGAGTATTTATCTAATTTGATTATAATGGGGACTGAGACGGATCCAAGATCGAAGAGTCGGAGGGATCGAGTTTAACCATCACTGAAATTAATTGACCGTGAGATTGAATATATTTTATTTGGTTAATAATAGAATATCAGTAAAAAAAATATTGAATTCAAAATACTAAAATAATTTAATCAAAAACATATCAAAGTTGCATACGACGTTTTCTCATATCATAAATTTCATCTATGATAGATTAGTACCAAAATTATCAATAATTTACTTCTCATTGTAAATAATCCAACAATCCATAAGCTGGTATTGATCTTTTATTTTGTTTCTAGCCCTATTTTTGACCAATTTCATTTTTTATCACTCAGCAATTGAGTTGTTAACATGAAAAGTTAATTAAGCAATCCAAACGATCAATTAAAGATTACACCATATACTTCTTGTATTCTTCTATTTTAAACGTAGCTAACAATTAAGAATATTCATTTTTTATATCATGTCTAAAATGTAATTATCAATTTAACATAAAAAGATACAAGGACTAATTTAAAATATTTTTACAATATTAGTACTAAAATAATATTTTCAAATTACTGGGGGACCATGTTGGAACCATCCATGTAAGGAGCCATGTTCTCTACAATATATGAATTACAGATTCTTGTAATATTTTGAAGTCATTGACTATACAAAATATGGAAAAAACTTGATTTATTCGTATGAGTTGAGGCTCAAGTCTCAACATCATCATGTTTCTTCGTCAAGGTCTTCTAAACAAATATGTGGACCTATACAAACAAAACTCTATTTCATTTGCTATAAATTATATTTGGAATATTGATTTAAATTGTCATTCATGATAGATTTGGACATTACATATTTGGATCATAAAAGAATATCTTATTAAAAAACAACCCTACGCTCTAATTTTTTTTCGACCATCTCCTTCCGTATTTAATTTACAAACTAATTTAATTATTTTCTTTTTTAAAATTTATTAAGTGTTTGTGTATGTTATTTATCTTGAAGTCATTGACCGCACAAAATATGGAAAAAAAATTGGTCCATCCGTATGAGTTGAGTCTCAAGTCTCAACATCATATTTCTTCGTCAAGGTCTTCTAAACAAATACGTGGACCTATACAAAACAAAACTCTAATTCAGTGGGTGTAAATTATATTTTGGAATATTGATTTAAAGTGTCCTTCATGATAGATTTGGACATTATATATATATATATATATATATATATATATATATATATATATATATATATATATATATTAGACTGGACATTATATATTTGGATCATAGAAGAAAATTTTATTAAAAAAACAACGCTACGCTGTAATTTTTTTTCGACCATCTCCTTCCTTATTTAATTTACAAACTAATTTAATTATTTTCTTTTTAAAATCTATTAAGTGTTTGTATATGTTATTTATCTCGAAGTCATTGATAGCAAAAAATGTGAAAAACAAATTGGTCCATTCGTATGAGTTGAGTCTCAAGTCTCAACATCATGTTTCTTCGTTAAGGTCTTCTAAACACATATGTGGACCTATATAAAACAAAAATCTAATTCCTTTGCTGTAAATTATATTTTGGAATATTGATTTAAATTGTCCTTCATGATAGATTTGGTCATTATATATTTGGATCATAAAAGAAAATCTTATTAGAAAAACAACCCTACGCTCTAATTCTAGTCCAAATCCACTCATCAAAATTGACCCTTAGTATTTATATCAACATAATTATTTTTTACTTCGGAACGAATTTCCTATTACACATCGGTGTCACATCTTTGTGTCATACAATACTAGCCTACAACCCGTGCTATGCACGGGCTTTTTGAACTTTGCACCCTCGAAATATGGGAAATAGGCAATTTGTATCTCGAAAACTTAGATTTAGCACTTTGCACCCTTGAAATATGAAAAATGCAGCATTTTGCACCCTATTTTATTTTCAGGCAAAAAATCAAGGGCAAAATAGGTAATTCAATTGAAAATCTTTGGCACTTTGCATCCCCAAAATAAAATTAGCACTTAACTCTCTCTAATTACGAACAATTCAGCAACTTGTACCACCAAAACACAATAAATGGTCACTTTGCACCCCAAAATACAAAACTAACATTTAACACCCTCAAATAAAAAATAAAAAAAATAAAAAACTCAAACTCCTCATTTTTTTGGGCAAAGTTGACCATTGGAATAAAATAATCTAAGACAAAATAGTTAATTATTTATGAGTTTTTGATATTTTGAAGTAGACAATCGGTCTTCGAGAAGTTTACTTATACTTTATTTAGTTATTTATGGATATGTATAGGGATGAAAAGAAAGATGGTGAGAGAAATGGGTATTATAATATTTATAATTGTATTTTGCAAATGTTAAGGGAAAAAAATGAATTACCTATTTTGCTTCAGGTTTTTTTCACCCGGATGATCAACTTTGACGAAAAAAAAAGAGAGGTTTGAGTATTGGGGTGCAAAGTGCCCATTTATTGTGTTTTGGGGAGCAAGTTGCTGATTTTTTCTTAATTAGAGAGTGTTAAGTGCTAATTTTATTTCAAAGGTGCAAAATACCAATTTCTCAAGTTTTGAGGGTACAAAGTGCCAAAGATTTACAATTGAATTACCTATTTTGCCCATGAGTTTTTGCCTGAAAATAATAGAGGGTGCAAAGTGCTGCATTTTTCATATTTCGATGGTGCAAAATGCTAAATCTAAGTTTTATGGATGCAAAGTGCCTATTTTTCATATATCAGGGGGTGCAAAGTGAAAAAAATCCTGCTGTGCACGAATCAAAATTAATTTATAATCTGTATCCTAGAAATCAACTAAAAATTTAGTTTATTTACATTATTGCTATATCCACATTTGTTAATAATTGCAACTTGGGTACTTTAAATATTTGAAAATTGTTGTTATATGAGAATCCTACAATTCACATTATTTTTCTGGTGGGTATATATATTTTAAATAATCTGTAATTGTTTAAGTTGAATTTGTTAATATGTTGTTTCATATCATGTCAAATCTCAATCTCTATTATATCAACTTCAACTAATTAGTTCATATAAGGATGTGTGCATCTGATACTCAGATAAATACATTCACAATTGAGATAAATAGCCTATTCTCGTGCTATGCACAAAATCACATTAAATTATGGTTAAATGACACTAATGGTCCATTAGATTGAAAGTTGATTACACTTTCGTCCCTCATATATAAAGTGTTATATTTTCGTCATTCTTAGGTATATGTTACACTTACATACCTCGTAGATAAAATGTTAGTCTTTCGTCTCTCTTAGATAATATGTGTTACATTTTAGTCCTTCTTAGATAATATGTGTTACATTTACGTCCTTCGTGTTACACCATTGTTCATATACATTTTTATACAAAATATTAACATAAGGTCGAAAATGAAATAAAATATTAAAATGAGGGTAATTGTAACACATATTATCTAAGAGGGACAAACGTGTAACGGTTGAAAATGAAATAAAATGTTAACATGAGTGACGTAATTGTAACACATGTTATCTAAGAGGGATAAAAATATAATACAGATTCTGTAAGAGGAAAGAAAGTATAACACTTTATCTATGAGGGACGAAAGCATAACCAACTTTAAACTTGAGGGACCATTAGTGTCATTTAGCTTTAAAATATTTCTTACAGTGATTATTTTTTTGAGTTATCCAAGAGGCGAAAAGTATGGATAATAACTATGTAATTAAATTGATGAAAAAGAAGGTAATGCAATGATAAATACATAAATAGATCATCTAATCAATATAAAAATCATGAGTTTATTCTATCCAAATTTTATTAAGATACACGTCGTTGGGAGTTAGTGAAGAGTATATGTGTGGGTTTCTTCTTGACATGTTATTGCCCTCTATGATATGCACTTTCAGTCCTCTTGAGATAAAAGATTAGTAATTTGAATAAGATAGAAAACAACCTACTAAATCCATTTTACAAAGGCCAATTTTTTCTCTCTAAAAAATAATGGAAAAGATGGAAAAAAATTATATATTTTGGCACACAGCATTTATTGTTCCTCAATGATTTAAGTCTCGCATTTAATAAAATTGGAGTTGTGGAACTATTTTATTAAAATATTATATTTTTTGGTTCCATTCCATTTTATATCTAAAAAATGCAAAATTTGAAACAATTTTATGAGACTAAAAGTGCTAAATTTTGACTATATATTTTTTTTGAAATATATGCGCAATTTGGGATGTACGCACTAAAAGTTTAAAGATTTTAAAATATTATAATTGAATATACGATTTCGATTTGTAAACCCCTGGATAAAAAAAGATTAAAATTCAATAATGTGAGAATAAATATGTTATAGCACAAGACGATAGTCATAACGAAGATGCAAAATACAAACAAAAATGTATTTGTCTTGATTACAATATTATAAATTTTTTGAATATAAGATAATCAAAAGAAGAAAAATAAATGATTTTTTTTCTCAACGTTAACTTAAAAAAAATGAAACTAAATATAAGATCTGCTAAAATTAAGGAAAATAGTTATCAAATACCACACTTCACCTAATCAAAAGATATTGAACATATTAAATTATATTGAACGAAAAGCTTAGAAATGTAACTCTATAGTAGAGAGATAAATGAGTCATTTTCATATTTCTTCAACAAAAATACGTATACATATGCTACGAAAATTTACATTTATTTAATTGTGTACAAAAATAAAACCACTACGAAAAAGGAGGGGGGAACGAAGATAAAAAATGAATAAATAAATAAATAAACAGAAAGATACAATAAATTTTCTGCAAAATTGAAACAAATTCCTTTTTGCTTGGTCTGAAATGGTTACAAAAAAAAATGGGGAAAAACACAAATATGATTAAATTGATATAATCATCCATTAAGCCATAAATTAAAAATAATTCAATCAACTATTTTAGATAAAGCAAAAATACCTTTGAGTGAATTCAGATCGGTTACTTGGTACTCAAATGCCAGCAATGCAAGATATTAACTAAAAAGAAAAAAATAACGTTATTGATTAAAAATATGACAAAATAAATAACAAAAATATGTTACTTACTTGATATATATGTAATGGATATGTCAAGAACTCTGTAAACCAATTATACTGAAGAGCAGAAACATACAAAATAAGGTTACATTGTAAGAAGGGAAATTTACCTAGACACCCCCTGGGTTTAGGCCTAACTACAGGAACTTACCCCGTTGTTTGAAAAATTACCTAGACACCCCCTCTGGCAAAACAGTATTACAAGAACACCCCTTACGGCGTTAAATTTTGACGGCGGAGGATGACGTCATCATTTTTTTTAATGTTTTTCCAATTTTGCCCTCGGTGTGTATTTGTAATATATGTTATGTTACAGGGGGTGTATTTGTAATATTTGAAATTTGATTGTTGTAGGCTGGAAATTACTGTTGTATGTGTAATGTATTTCCATTTCAATATTAAAACACCCAATAAATACATAAATACCAATCCACCAAGCTAGTAAATGATGAAATAACACTCAACTATTTTTCAATAAAATGTTCCACTTTGCATTAGATCAAAATACATAAATACCTGGTCAGTAAATGATGAAAAAATCACTAAATAATCGAAAAAACACCAACAAAAGCACCAAATAACAAAAATAAAATCCAAAACCAGCAAATAACAATAAAAAACAGCAGAAAAATGCAGCAGGAGCAAAAAACTCTTCGGCCCGAACTTGTTCTTCACGGCCCGAAATTGTTCTTCGCGGCCCGAGTTCACCAAACCCAAAATTGACTTGGGGAAACTGAAATTAACACTATCATGAAGAAAAGCCCTAAAAAATCCAGTAGAAATCAGTTCGATAACACCCCCAATTCGGAGATCAAAGTGGGCGCATAAACCCTAAATGCCCAATTCGATTCAAATCTTCAATCCCACCTTCAATCGGGCAATTAATCCAAGAAAAGTGACGAAATAAACATATAGAAGTGAAACACGAAGCAATTTTCCAGAATTAGAGGCTCAAATCCGCGAATCGGGATGAACCCTAGAATTTGGGGACGAAAAGAAATCACTCCCAATCGCAAAAACCAGTCCATAATCCCGAAAATTTCTCCAGTAGGAAGATGCGCGATGAAGAGGCGAGTCTAACACAACAAGAATTACTAAAATCCGTCCACAAACAAGGGAGAAATCATGATTTTTGTGAAGGTAGTGAAAAATGTGCGAAAATTTTTTCCAGTTTTTTTTTTTTTTTTGTAAATATTAAAAACAACTTAGGGCATTTAAGACATTTCACAATTTCCGTTAGCGTTGACTAACGGCCGTTAAGTCAAGGGGGTGTTTTTGTAATATTTCAAACAACGGGGTAAGTTCCTGTAATTAGACCTAAACTCAGGGGGTGTCTAGGTAAATTTCCCTGTAAGAACTTATTAAATTGAAAAAGTAAGAAGCTAAAATTGACCAAAAAAAAAAAAAAAAAAAAGAAAAGAAAATTGATTGCTACAATATATACAACTTTGAAGATCTGAATATCAATGTGTATTATATATTCATATATGAAAATATATAATTATTGGTGGCATAAATTATGGGTTTAATTACCAGCTAATTGTTTAAATGATTTTAATACCATATTCAAATCACATATGACATAAATGTGTTGGACCAAATCGGATCGAACTGGACCAACCCGTTAAATTTTATGGTAAAAACCGATAAAATTTAGAATTCTAAAAAGCATGGGCTGAACCGGACCAAAAATTTTCGTTCGATAAATGATCCACAAATTTTGAGTACTGAACCGGTCAGGAATCAAACTTCGGTCCAGTTCGAACCGAATGCTCACCTCGAAGTAAATATATATGATGTTGAATTGATTATTTTGTACAAAATAAAATCATTAAATATGAAAAAGATGCGAAAACGAAAATAAAAAAAATGAAAAATAAAAGGGAAAGATCTATTAAATGTTCTGCAAAATTGAAACTAATTCCTCTTTGCCTCGTTTTAAAATGATAGATAATAAAAAAAATTAATAATAATACTGATAAATTGATAAAAATCACCATTAAGCCATCAAAAGGAAAAAATAATTCATTTAACTATTTCAGATAGATAAATAAAATTACCTTCAAATGAATTGATGTCACTCACTTGATAATCAAATGTAAATTACATGTGAGAATATACTTGAAAAGTAAGATATATTAATAATTAAAAAGTAACAAATAAATTATCTAAACATGTAACTTATGTGACACCCATATTGATAGAGTTGACAATTAGTACTTTAAATATTTAAAATTCAAGAAGACTTGTCATGCAAAGACTTGAATTAAATAAATGAAAATTATGAATAATATAGAAAACATTCTAACAAATTCATTTTAAGATAGAAAAAGTTCAACCAATTCTTTTTAAAAATTCCTGTACTTTTTTTTCTTCTAAATGGAACAAAAAGAGGAAGAAAATTTCGTACATTCTCAATAATATTTTGTTTGAGTTTATCAGTTCATTCACTTTTACAAATAATGTCACAAAAGAAATACATAAAAGAAATAATTTTTATTGTCTAGAAATAAATTTAGCAAATAGATATATAAAAAATAAAGAACTATCAAATAAATGAAAAAAATAAGATCATAGCTTGATAGCAATGATATATATTATGCTAGAGCAATATTTAACTATATAGATAACCAAAGAATATCTAGAGTTATTGCAAATTAACTGATTAGCATTAAACATGGCTAAACTTTTGACATGAATTCAGAAATTTAATTAATTGCCAACTCAAATTTTAGTAAAATGAGCATATTATTATATAGGTTTGTGACAATTAATGGCAACTTTGACCAAAATTCAAACATTGATTCAAAATTATAACTAAATGAAAATTGTTATAAAACTAAGCTAAAAGGAACAACAAAGCTAAGCAACTAGTTGAATGTAAAAACAATGTAGAATGAAGGAAGAGAATATCATATTATTCATTCTTATTGGTATCACTATAATACATGATAATGTCCTCTATTTATAGGACTAAAGAAATGTACAAAAAGACTAGAGTTATAATATTATTAAATGGTCCTATTATGACCTTTAATACAAACGTTACAAAACCATTCAAATGTGGTCTTTATGATATTCATCAATAGGAGGTTACAAAAGTAGGACAATTTCATGGACATCCACTAATAATATATATTTTATAACACTCCCCCTTGGATGTTCATGACTTATGGGATATGCCTCATTAAAAACCTTGTCAGAAAAACCCGGTGGGAAAAACCTGAACAAGGAAAAAAGAGTACACATCCATATGGAATCGATAAGCGTGAAACACTGCCTCGTTAAAACCTTGCCAAGAAAACCCATTGGGACAAAAATTGGACGAAGGAAAAAGAGTACATTGTGCTACTTATTATAGATGGCACGCTCCCCCTGATGTTGACACAAGGTCCACAAGTTGACACTTGACGCATTTCAATTTAACGGACCATCTTTCTGAATGATGTAGTCGGCAATGCTTCAGTGAAAAAATCAACAAAATTGTTGCTTGATTGAATTTGATGAACATCTATATCACCATTTTTCTGAAGCTCGTGGCGAAGAAAAACTTTTGTGATATGTGTTTATGTCATCTCCGATATAATTTAGCATTGTCTTCATATAATAATTGATTTATTCTTTGTTGTAGGATACTCACATCATTCTAAAATATACTAAATCGTAGATCTCAACCATAAACATTCACGACATGATTCGTGCAATGCTAAAATTTCATAGTGGTAGGAATAAGTGGATGCTAAAATTAGTTACATATATCGTCATGATATCGTAGGACCACCCCAAGTGAATACATACATACTTTGAGATCTACTTTTATTCGGATCAGAAAGATAAACAATGTATGTATTAACCACCACTTGTGGATTAGAGTAAATTAAGCCCTGTCAGTTGTTCCACGATAATAGTGTAATATAACTTCAACGTCATTCTAATTTCTTCTTGTTCATGCCTTGTGCAGTTTACAAGATTTATTAAGGCTCCAATTTCACTTAGATGTGGTACTTCAGGACCAGTTAGTTCTTTAAATGACGAAAATAAGTTATCTTTATATCTAAAGATCGAACAATCATGGGACTGCTCAATTGATGATCTTTATCAATATAAAATTTCAATTGATGGACAAAGATTCTATCTGAAAAATGCTCGATCTGCAGGCCGAGAAAATATATTATTTTTTCAAGATTTTCCATCTCAAACTCTTTCATCAAATGATTTGCGGTCATTGTGAGTCTTTCATGAGTTTCCATGAGATTTAACTCGTCCACGTGTACCGTAATGATAGAAAATATATTTTCAAATCGTTTGATAAAAATACATGGAAAACTTGGATTATCCATGAGTCATTTATTTAAAAGGTAATCATTGAGCCGATTATATCACATTCCTTCAGACTGTTTTAACCCGTACAAGGAACATTGCAGTTTTAATAAAATATAATTCATGAGACATTTGCTTTTCTGCTATAGTAATCTTAAATCCCTCATGAATTTTCATGTAAACGTCACTATCAAGTGATCCATACAAATATGCGGTAACTACATCCATTAGACGCATGTATAGTCTTTTAGAGACTACAAAGCTAATTAAATACCGCAACGTGATTACGTCGATCACGGGGGAATATGTCTTAACATAATAATTACGAGTCTTTGTGAGAAATCTTGTGCAACAAGTCGTACCTTGTCTCCCACATTTTTGTTTTCCTCATTTTGTTTTCATACAAGTACTCATTGTACTCAATCGATTTTCACGACTTCAGGCGTGTGGACTACTAGTCCAAATACTATACGCTTTCAAAATGATCGATTTTCACGACTTCAGGCGTGCGGACTTCTAGTCCATAGCGATATGGTATCGCATCTTTCTATATTGGCCAATTATTTTATGTCGACATTCATTCAACCGATCGATCAAGGTTCAGGATCCTGATTTACAATTTTATTGCGACCTTATGAGCAAAAATATTTTCTATAAAAAAAATTTCTTTCTATCCCAGTTTTCTAGAGTTTTCATATAACTCAAAGAGATCTATTCATTTGTTCTGTTTCATGTGCCTCTTAATGCATGGGCATCTCTTGAGTTGGACTGATCAGTTATATTTTATTTTATAGCGCTTTGTTTTGAAACAGTTTCCTCTTCCGGAGGAATATGTACTTTAAGTACCATTTTCTCTTATCTTTTGCACCATCGTAAATTTTCTCTTTAAATGCGGTTATAATGTGCTAGCATATTATCCTTCAAGGACTTCAATCCATGTTGGTGCAACTTTCAAATCTTGCTCGTATTATCTTGTGCTTGGGTCAAAATGAGACAAATTTTGTACAATTCATGTACTACTTTTGTACAATTTTACGTCGTTGAAACATGAACTGGTATTAATTCTCCCCCTAACGGCGGGAAAATTGTCTCATTAAAATAATTCTAAAAATATCTTGATTTAACCATATCGCCTCGTCAGGCGCTCAAGATATATGATTACATATGTGGAATAAAAATCAACCAACACATCTTTATCGACCCATATTTGTTCTAGTGGTGGAGAAACTAGAACGTAATTTGCACAATCATAAAAATTCAATTGAAAATATTAGGCTTTGAGCCTGACAAAAGTTGCAACGTTGCTATCAATATTATAATTTGAGCAAGAATCTCAGCAAAAGCCATACGCGTTGACAGTAGGCATACATTAGACCATTTTTTTAAAAAAATGCGTCTAAAATGACCAAAATGGTCCATTAAGTGGATCTACAAGTCCACATGTATCCCATTAATACTATCGTAAAAAAAATTGAACTCATGACCAATCTTCACATGAGATGGTCTATCAATTTAATTTCTTTGTGAGCAATCAACACACATAATCATAGGTAAAGAATCATATGGTTCTTCAAAAGATGCCCGCAATCATTCGGCGCACCGTAATTATTTCTAGATAGTCAACTTCATCATGCCAGTTAAATCAATGAACTTCTGGTTCAATACAAATTTTGGTACTATATTGTTATGGTCACATATTTCAATTTTGATGAGAAAACTGGGATATATTCATCAATATTTTCTGGCATGAAATACTGGATGTAGTATAGGTATATTCATATTCCCCTTGTTTACAATTTTCATATTAAAACTCGACAATATGTTCATCAAGACATATGTCGTTGAAATTCAATAAATTTATTTTGGATTTCAAAGAGCACAAAGCCTCTTTCATTTTAATATTTGCTCATCCAGACAATATTATATTTATCCGCTCTTCTGGAGCTTTTATAGTATCTTCTGGTACTAATATTTGCTTTTGCTAATTTGAAGTTTAATAATATTTTCTATCTCAAATAATCGTGTGTGTTGACCCACTGTCAACCAAATAAATATTTCCACCATTCTTCTACAGTGCTCACCTTTTTCATGCATCTTCGGGATGCTCACATAATTTTATCTATCTAAAATGATTGCATATATTATTGTGCATCTTCATGATGCTCATATCAATATCATTATCCAATATATATAACCAAGTGAATAAAGTTTAGAAAATAATAAGTTTTACCAAATTGTTTCTTTATTCAATTCAAATAAGACCTCCCAGAGTTAAGAAAATGATACGTCAAATAGATAATTTGAATTATTTAAATATTCAAGTAAGTTCAAAACGTAATGTAACATAAACTTACCTTCAAACATATAATCATAGGAAAATTTTATTCAGTGATATCTACACTTGTCTTAGTAAAATAAATCACTCATGTTGTGTTAGTGATTTAAAGTGATTCAATTTTATCACCAAAAACATTCTTGACATTGATGAATTAACATCATTTTCTTTACATAATAGGTGTTTAGAAAATATCCACAAATTGTATTTGCATATGACATGTACAAGATCAATGTATTTTACTTCACACCTTAACAAGTGTATTAGTTTACACAACCTTTTTTTTTTTCGTGTTTACCATGATAAATCTTTTTTTTTTTCTTCGAATGGTAATGATGCAATCATTTATGAAATGCATAATATCAATTTTGACCATGGCTAGACTATGTCATGTATATTGTTAATTGCATTCACTTCTGGGAATGAATAATTTTTCATTTGCATTTGAAAATGAAGGATTTACATCAACTTTTGCATTCACTTCAGGTAACGCTTATGGTGTGAATTATGATTGAGTTCGTTGTTCAACAACAAAATAACTCAATTGAGAGCATTTTCAAAGTCTCGGTATTGCTTCTTCAAGAGCATTTTAGAAATATATAATAATTTATCTCCACATATCTAAGTCGAGATTTAATCTCAAATCGTTGTGTATATTCATATTCCAATTTAAAATATTGCAACTTCGGGTGCAAATATTCATAGTAAGCAATTTGTGAATATCACTTTCATTTAGTGGTTGGAGTGTTCTTTTGAAAATTTAATAATTTGATGCAACTTCAAGTGCCATCATTCATATATTATCGAGTCTATTGGAGTATCAAACATTTTGATGATTATATTGTTCCTCCAAATTAAATTTTGGGGCAATTGGTCATCTACTCCAATATATGAGGTTTTTAATCCTTCAATGAGGAATTGGCTAATGAAAAACACTGCCTTCATTTTATCCTTAATTTCGCTTGCCCAAATTTTCATTTCATGATTTTCAAGGCTCTTTTCATTCAAATAGATTTCATCATCAAAATAGTCAATTTTATATAATTTCGGAAATCTCAAGAGCATGAAACTCAAACTTGGTGATATTTGTCATATCTATAAAGCACAATATTTTAGATTGCTAAATATATATACTCAAATCTTCAGGTTTGAGCTTATCATCTAGACTTTCTTCAAGGTCCAAAATTCTCTTGCTAAAAATATACTCAAATCTTTGTGATTTTCAAGCCGAAAATAAGCTTGCTAAAATATACTCAAATCTTCGGGTTTGAGTTATGACAAAGACTTCGGTTCAAGCATAATTTTCTAATTTAAAACTTCAAGTTCTTTATTGGATATATGAATTAGGATGATTTATCATTAATTTAAACGCAAGATCTTATGATAAATCATATTTCATTTGGTAAAGCACATAAACACTACGCAAATCTTAGAAGTGATTTTAAATACTGATCTGAAAATTCAATCTCATTTTCTTTCGAAATATTTGTTTCTTAATCGTTGATAAATATATCAATGTGTAATTAATCATAAAATAAAACATATTAACTTAAGTTGCCACAAACATCAAAATGACAATGAATAATATGACTATAAATTAAATAGCGTACCTTGAAATAGTATATGTAGATTATAGATTAAAATAATCATTTATACCTACTAATATTATGTATGCAATCTTCTGAAATGAGTGAATTCATTTTTAATCGTGTACCACATGAAGTTGTCAAAAGCTTCACATCTCGGTGATCTCTTTGCCGATCCGATTAGCTAGTTTGGTATTAAAAGATGGAGCATATTCGTGCTGATAACGTGTTATAAAACTAAGCTAAAAGGAACAACAAAGCTAAGCAACTAGTTGAATGTAAAAACAATGTAGAATGAAGGAAGAGAATATCATATTATTCATTCTTATTGGTATCACTATAATACATGATAATGTCCTCTATTTATAGGACTAAAGAAATGTACAAAAAGACTAGAGTTATAATATTATTAAATGGTCCTATTATGACCTTTAATACAAACGTTACAAAACCATTCAAATGTGGTCTTTATGATATTCATCAATAGGAGGTTACAAAAGTAGGACAATTTCATGGACATCCACTAATAATATATATTTTATAACAAAAATGAATAATATCGGCTATTTTCTTTCTTTTTAACAAAGTTTAGCTATAAACATAGATTTTTTACCTTGAATCATATATATGATATGAATTTGAGTCTTTGATACCGATGATAGGATTTACCTGAAATTGGAGTAAGAGAAAAACATTGTGAGTATTCAAAACATACACTTGGCCAAATGAAAATGAATATTATCGGCTATTTTCTTTCTTTTTAACAAAGTTTAGCTATAAACATAGATCTTTTACCTTGAATCATATATATGATACGAATTTGAGTCTTTGATACCGATGATAGGATTTACCTGAAATTGGAGTAAGAGAAAAACATTGTGAGTATTCAAAACATACACAATGACAATTATATAAGAACGCAAGTGACAAAATGTAGTACATAATGAAAATATGTCTCATTGTAACTGGAAATGTTCATAGAAAAAAATAAAAGAATGAGATTAAACAAAGATGTTTGTGATGGATAATTTTTGAATGAATATATAATGAAAAAGTGAGAAGAATCCGGATTTAAAAATTGAAGTAATTAAGATGAATTAGGAGATATAATTAAAATATCCTAACTTCATGCAAAATTATAGAAACGGAAATTAGAGTTGCATGCACATGTATAATACATTAACTTTTCTTTCCTAACCTTAAGCCTACAATTTGGGAAAACTTATTTATTTTCCTTAACTAAGGTTGACCTAGATTTAAGTTACAAAAACTATAGTTCATAAACTTAATAAATTTGTGAATTCCAATTAATCTATCATAAATATTTCACTAATAAAAATAATTCTAAATTCTAGAAAAAGAGAATTTGGTCCAATTGGAGTCAAAGACCATTCTCCTATATATATATATATATATTAGATGTGATTGATACGTATATTCCTCATAAAAGTTATTATGTATCAAATAACTTACACCAACATTTAATAAATTTAAAAAAAAAAAATTAAATTAGATTATAATTTAAATAAGAAAGGAAATGGCCCAAAAAGGAAAAAAGATCTCTGTTTTTTTAATGGTCCATTAAAGGAGCCATGTTCTCTACCATGAAAAAGCAGAGATTCTTGTAATATCTTGAAGTCATTGACCGCACAAAATATGGAAAAAACAGGGTCACTCATATGAGTTGATTCTCAAGTCTGAAGTCTCAAGTCTCAACATCATGTTACTTCGTCAAAGTCTTCTAAATAAATATGTGGACCTATACAAAACAAAACTCTAATTTCATATGCTACAAAATATATTTAGAATATTGATTTAATTGACCTTCATGATAGATTTGGACATTACATATTTCGATCATAAAAGAAAATCTTATTAAAAAAACAAACGTACGCTCTAATTTTGTTTTCGACCATCTCCTTCCTTATTTAATTTACAAACTAATTTAATTATTTTCCTTTCTAAAATCTATTAAGTGTTTGTATATGTTATTTGATACATAATAACTTTTATGAGAGAAATACGTGTCAATTACACATTAATGTGACACAAAGATGTGACACCGATGTGTGATAGAAAATCCGTTCGGAACGGATGTTCTATCACACATCTTTGTGTCACACCAATATGTGATTGACATGTGTCTCCCTCACAAAAATAATTATGTATCAAATAACTTACACCAACACTTAATAGATTTTAAAAAGAAAAATAATTAAATTAGGTGGTAATTTAAACGAGGAAGCAAATGACCCAAAAAAAAAGTCAAAGGAAACAATATCTCTGCTTTTTAATGGTAGACATCATTGCTCCTTTTTATCCACTTTTCTTATCAAAGATCTCAACCAAAATTCTACCAAAATTAATATGAAAGTTCATTTTCATTCACTTCACATAAATATAGTACAAGAGAGAATTTCAGTTTTGATACCATACTTCTATCTACTTTAGGGATTTGATACCACAATTTTTTATACCGACACATTTGATACCATAACTCAAATCAACTTTGCACATTTAATACTTCCGTCAAATTGGAAACGGAATTGTCACGAGAATGTCACGTGGCCGTTAAAACTTTACACATTTGATACCATAACTTATGTTGACTGATAATTTTACCTCATAACATTTCAGGTTAACAAAAAAGCTCCACATCTCTAAATTTAGTGACGATTTTAGTCCACATTGTTGCCAAATTTCCAAATTGACTCGAATAAAACCACGTGTTGACCAATTTAAAAAATTTTAAATCTGAATTTGGGGGGAGAATTGCAATTTTGGTTGACTGATAATTTTTTTCAGGTTACCATAAAAGCCCCACATCTCCAAATTTAGTGACCATTTTAGTCCACATTGTTGTCAAATTTTCAAATTGACTCGAATAAGACCACGTGCTGACCAATTTAGAAAATTTTACTTATTTTATTTAAATAACTAATTTAATTTATAATCAATATTAATAAATTAAATAAATATTCTTTTTACATTAACATAGATATCACCAAAATTAAGAAAACATATTCTTTTTAAATATAAAATTTATATAATAGAATTAATATATTTAATATTTATTAAAATAATAAATTATATAATTTAAAACTATTTAATATTTATTAAAATATTAAATAATAAATAATTTTAATTTAAAAAAAATTCCCACCCACCCCACCCCCTACCCACCGATTCCCAAGCCGGCGCCGGCCTGGATCTTCTGTCCCAGGCCACAGCCGGCCTGGGTCAATATGTTTTCTTAATTTTGATGATATTTATGTTAATGTAAAAAGAATATTTATTTAATTTATTAATATTATTTATAAATTAAATTAGTTATCCAAATAAAATAAGTAAAATTTTCTAAATTGGTCAGCACGTTGTTTTATTCGAGTCAATTTGAAAATTTGGCAACAATATGGACTAAAATGGTCACTAAATTTGGAGATGTGGGGCTTTTCTGGTAACCTGAAAAAAATTATCAGTCAACCAAAATTGCAATTCTCCCCCCAAATTCATATTTAAAATTTTCTAAATTGGTCAACACGTGGTCTTATTCGAGTCAATTTGAAAATTTGGCAACAATGTGGACTAAAATCGTCACTAAATTTGGAGATGTGGGGCTTTTTTGGTAACCTGAAATGTTATGGGGTAAAATTATTAGTCAACATAAGTTATGGTATCAAATGTGTAAAGTTTTAACGGTCACGTGACATTCTCGTGACAATTCTGTTTCCAATTTGACAGAAGTATTAAATGTGCAAAGTTGATTTGAGTTATGATATCAATTGTGTCGGTGTAAAAAGTTGTGGTATCAAATCCCTAAAGTATGTAGAATTATGGTATCAAAAGTGAATTCTCTCTATAGTACAAGTATTTTGAAATATTAAATGGACTTGGAAAAGTTTAACCTATAAGATTAAAACAAGTATACAATAAAATTTAGGAGGAGGAAATGAATTTCCATTAAGAAAATGTAGATTCGCCCATTTTACCCAACTCAGTTTCATATTATTGGTATAATGAATCAGAATAAAACAAGTTCTTTGTCAATCAAATTTTAAATAAATCTTAAGATGACCTATTTAAATCTCCCTTGAGTTTATTGGTAATTTGTATCAAACACTTTTCTTGAGACCTTTCTTGTTGTTTCATGGTAAAATTGCTCTTTTTGTTTACCAACTTAGTTTTCAAGAAGAAAATAAGAGTATTTATCTAATTTGGTTATAATGGGGACTGAGACGGATCCAAGATCGAAGAGTCGGAGGGATCGAGTTTAACCATCACTGAAATTAATTGACCGTGAGATTGAATATATTTTATTTGGTTAATAATAGAATATCAGTAAAAAAAATATTGAATTCAAAATACTAAAATAATTTAATCAAAAACATATCAAAGTTGCATACGACATTTTCTCATATCATAAATTTCATCTATGATAGATTTGTACCAAAATTATCAATAATTTACTTCTCAATGTAAATAATCCAACAATCCATAAGCTGGTATTGATCTTTTATTTTGTTTCTAGCCCTATTTTTGACCAATTTCATTTTTTATCACTCAGCAATTGAGTTGTTAACATGAAAAGTTAATTAAGCAAGCCAAACGATCAATTAAAGGTTACACCATATACTTTTTGTATTCTTTTATTTTAAACGTAGCTAACAATTAAGAATATTCATTTTTTATATCATGCCTAAAATGTAATTATCAATTTAACATAAAAAGATACAAGGACTAATTTAAAATATTTTTACAATATTAGTACTAAAATAATATTTTCCAATTACTGGGGGACCATGTTGGAACCATCCATGAAAGGAGCCATGTTCTCTACAATGAATTACAGATTCTTGTAATATCTTGAAGTCATTGACTGTACAAAATATGAAAAAACTTGATTTATTTGTATGAGTTGAGTCTCAAGTCTCAACATCATCATGTTTCTTCGTCAAGGTCTTCTAAACAAATATGTGGACCTATACAAACAAAACTCTATTTCATTTGCTATAAATTATATTTGGAATATTGATTTAAATTGTCATTCATGATAGATTTGGACATTACATATTTGGATCATAAAAGAATATCTTATTAAAAAACAACCCTACGCTCTAATTTTCTTTCGACCATCTCCTTCCTTATTTAATTTACAAACTAATTTAATTATTTTTTTTAAAATTTATTAAGTGTTTGTATATGTTATTTATCTTGAAGTCATTGACCGCACAAAATATGGAAAAAAAATTGGTCCATCCGTATGAGTTGAGTCTCAAGTCTCAACATCATATTTCTTCGTCAAGGTCTTCTAAACAAAGATGTGGACCTATACAAAACAAAACTCTAATTCATTTGCTGTAAATTATATTTTGGAATATTGATTTAAAGTGTCCTTCGTGATAGATTTGGACATTATATATATATATATATATTAGATTGGACATTATATATTTGGATCATAAAAGAAAATCTTATTAAAAAAACAATGCTACGCTCTAATTTTTTTTCGACCATCTCCTTCCTTATTTAATTTACAAACTAATTTAATTATTTTTCTTTTTAAAATATATTAAGTGTTTGTATATGTTATTTATCTCGAAGTCATTGACCGCAAAAAATGTGAAAAAAAAAATTGGTCCATTCGTATGAGTTGAGTCTCAAGTCTCAACACAACATCATGTTTCTTCGTCAAGGTCTTCTAAACAAATATGTGACCTATATAAAACAAAAATCTAATTCATTTTCTGTGAATTATATTTTGGAATATTGATTTAAATTGTCCTTCATGATAGATTTGGTCATTATATATTTGGATCATAAAAGAAAATCTTATTAGAAAAACAACCCTACGCTCTAATTTTTTTTTACCATCTCCTTCCATATTTAATTTACAAACTAATTTAATTATTTTACTTTTTAAAATCTATTAAGTATTTGTATATGTTATTTGATACATAATAACTTTTATAATAGAAACACATGTCAATCACATATTGATATGACACAAAAATGTAATAATTAATGTATAGGGTTTAATTGTGACGCAATTTAGTGAATTTCAAGTCCATCTTATATTGTGTCGATGTTGAAATTTTTATTGTAATTTTATCAGAGTTTTTTTTTTTGTAACAAACTCATTATTTTTTTTTTCGTTTCGATTTTTTGTAAACTGGCCAACTTTAACTTAAGATAAATTAATAAAATTCAAATTTTATTCTTGATTTTAAATACAATTAATTTTTTATTTTATCTATTATTCAATTTTATCATCTTTTTCCTATTATTAAATCTGTTCAAATACATATATTTTTTAAATAGTAATTGGTGTTTTATAATAACTAAAAAAATACTTTATAAATTTATCTATTTGTCATAGAATTTGGTGAAACTCAAGGTCACTTTGACTTGATGGCAAAACTGATATTTCATTAATATTTTGGTGATGACATTACTTATTCAATTAATTTAGTAATAATTTACTTTATAGAAGAATTAAATAGCATGGACCAAAGCTCCTTCTCAAACAAATTAAGACTGTCGACATGTTCAGGCCCATACTGGCAGAAATCCATCCCATCTCCTACAGCCTAATACCAATAAACTACAACCCCTCCTTCAAACTCTTTTTCAGCCCAAATACAATATCTATGACCTTAGCCCAAAACAAAATGATTTTCCTCCTGGAAACTAGACTTGATGAGAGGAGGATTGATGGGATGTTTAAAATATCCCAAGACACTTATTAAGGTATTTCGAACTTTTGGTGGGACGACAAGGATAATCGTAAGATCCACTTGTTGGGTTGGCAAGAGATTGAGGTGCACGAGCAAGATTAGACAAGCCAAGTTCACTGGGTGGGTCTGAATTGGGTCTAGGTCCAGGTCTAACAATACCACTTTTAGGTAAGGTTTTGATAGAGTATGGATTTGGTCCGGGTCCTGACCCGATCTTTTGGCAAGCCTACGTGGTATGGGTTTTCGTAATTTCGAAGCATTTAGTCGTGTTTATCATACAAGCTTGGAGGCTTCGAAACCAATGTGTACGTATGTGGAAATGCATGCATTTTGGATTCTCGCTACCTCATTGATCGAAGCCGAGACTAGATCATATACGGCGTATTGAAAATGGAGTTTATGTTATAACATACTCCTAATATAAGCTTAAGCCAGATATTCAAATAAATGGATTTTGTCACAATTATTTTTATTATGGCAAGCTCAAATTATTATATTGATGCCTTGGTTGGTATCCAGGATATATCGTTTGAACTCCGGTCTTCAATATAGATCTTCAACAATTTTGTTTATTATATTGCATAAAAAACACGAAGAAATAAACCAAAGATTGAAAAATTATTATTAATTTTTTTAGAACGAGAAATATTAGTAATTGTGTTTTCTTTAAGTTAAAGATTTCACAAATATTATGTTAATCGTATTAAATAACTAATTTCTTCATATCTTTCGTAGTGCCGGTCCAAGCCCTAGGCAACTAGGATGGTTGGTTGCCTAGGGCCCCAATATCTAGGGGTCCCCTACTTCCGCAGCACCCCAACCCAATTATTCTTTGTTGTTTTATACGACCCAAATAGACAATGTCGAAGGTAGGGATAAAGTTAGGCAAAACATTTCCACAAGTGGAATTTGACAAAGCTAACTTGTTGGTCCCAAGTGGTCAGAAGAGGTTTAGAGGGGGGGGGGGGGGGGGTGAATAAACCTCTTTAAAATTTTCTTCCAATTTAACTTTAAAATTTTTCTCTAACTGTGAACAGACTAAGCTGATCAGAGTAGTAAGTTACAATTCTGTTAGCGAACAAATCTTTGAACAGGTTTGTTGACCACTCGTCTGATAGTTACTTAGCTGATTTTGTTAAAATCAGTCTTAATACTTAGAGTACTTGCAGCGGATTTTCAAAGTGTTTTTCACAAGTATTCCTAGTAGTTTGAAAAATGTTTCCCCAGTTTTGTAAACTTCTTTTTAAACCCTTTTTCAAACAGTTAAGTTAAAGTGTTTTATACAGTCTTTAAATATGCAATTAAAAATGCAAGTAAAAACACAAGGATTTTTATAGTGGTTATATGGATTTAAATCATTTAGTCCACTCTTCCAAGTCACTTAGATCTTGGGTTATACTATAATCACAAAGTTTACAGTATACTCTGCTTGCGCCAATCAACAAATGAAAAGGCCACAAGTGCGCAGTAGGAAATCACTCAGAAACTCCTACTCTCCGAAGTAATATCACTCACAAATATGGATATCTACTTCTCACAACACTCACGATTACAGAATCACTCAGAAGATGTATTTTTCGTTGTTCTTCAACTCTGCTTTTGTCAACAAATGACTAAGCTGATGAGTGAGCTGTTCTTGAGACTTAAAGAGTTCTGCTTCTAAAATTCTCTCAGAAAGTGTGTTGTTATTTATCTCTTCGTCTCATTCAGCTATTTATACTTGAGATCTGAAAAATGTCCGTTGAAGAGAGACAAGATTCAAATTCCTCGAGTACTGGTCCTTAAAATTCGCGAACGGCTCTTTTGCAGTCTGTCCGTACTGTCAACAGTACTATTCTGCAGGCAGCATTAAATGCACCTAGCTGATGCGAAGCATTTCTTCAATCATTTGTCTTTAATAACCTTGTACTTCAGCATTTATTACTCCAAGGGGCATTTATTACCGTTGGGAAGACTTTATGATCCTTTTCACTTGGCTGACGAAAGTGCAAGTCTGATGGCGAACTAGGCTGATCTCAAACTTGAACAAATCTGATTTGAGTCGGCTGATCTTCATCAGTCTGATATCTTTCCTTCAGCAGATCAGAAGTCTTGGACCTTGAAATTTGACTCTTCTGATGTCTTCATTACTTAGTCAAAATTTCTTCGAAGGGATAACAGCTAAGTTGATTTGTACTTAGCCAAATTTGAAGTTTTGGAATCTTCAAAACCTCCCTTAACAAATTCTCTTCAGTGCCTTCATCTTCATCCTTATCCAACATAACTTAACTAAAGAATGAGCAACTCTATTATTTTCTCTAAAAGTATGACAACCACGAAAAGCCTCAAACGACGGGATAAGCTCATGGATGTCTTGTAAAATAGGACCAATGGTGCTCAGATACTCAGAAGGAACCTGAATCCCATTAATAACTTCTTTACAATCACCTTCTATAACCACATCCCTCCAGTGTGAGTGAATAGCTAACTCTATTGTTGCCTTAGCTGCCATGGTTTCGGATGCTTCTGGGGACAGAGAAAAATCTGATCTACATGCTATCCAGTCTAAGACAACTCCATCTAACAAATATTTTTTTTTTAAATGTACAATACACTAAATAAAGAATACTATATAAAAAAAAGTGCACTAAATAAATATAATTGAGAAGACCTTATATATTATAAAGAAAATAAAAATCTTATTCTTCTTACAGTTATTAAGATTTTTTGGGAATAATGCACTAAATAAAGAAAATTATAAGCAAATGCTTGTATTGTAATAACAATAAAATATCATATATAAGAAAAAATTAAAAGAAAGGCTTAACAATTGAGAAAGTAGGAAAAATTTTTAAAAATTGCTTAAGAATTGTTGAGAAAGTTCAAAAAATGGCGTAAGAATTGAAGTAAGAATCAATTGCATCAAGCAAAATTCGAACCCTGGTCTCTAAACTAAACTTGCAATTCCTTAACCATCATGCCAAATGCAAAAGAACTAATTATTAATAATATTTAATCATAATATTCGTGGGCTGTAGTCACCCCTGTAGCTCCGGTACTGCAAATAGACCATATCCTATATAATATAACTGAAGGGCTTTTGGCATTTTGCACCCTGGAATTATAGGGTTTGGCACTTTGCACCCTAACTTAAAATTTTTGACACTTTGCACCCTGAAAATACAATTTAGTTGGCACTTTGCACCCTAGTGTGTGTTTTGAAGAAAAAATTAATTGATTGAAGAGTATAATAGTTATTTTCGAATATTTTTGGTTCTTTAAACCCTAAAAGTATAGATTTTGACACTTTGCACTCTGAAATATAGAATATTGGCACTTTGCACCCAAAAAATATAATTTCTGGCATTTTCAACCCCGACTTAATATGATAATCTAAATCATGTAAATAACATGCAATATAATAATATGTTAGATATGTAAACGTCTATTTTAGATATAAAGTAAATAATTTTGAGGATAATTGAAAATAAAATGAAGACAATGTCTTTGACTTAATATCTAAATTTTATAAAGAGAAAATATTAATATAAGTTATTATAAAGTAAAATAAATTTAGAATAACAACTTTATGATTGTTGTGCATAGAAATGACTATTTTATCTTTACATCGTCGACATTCATGAGTCTATTTTTTTTAAGAAAAATACATTATGGTATAAAATGTCATGCAAATTATATTTTTAGGGTGCAGAGTGCCAAAAATTTTAAGTCGGGGTGAAAAATGCTAATATTTTATAATTTTAGGGTACAAAATGCAAACATTCTATATTTTAAGGGTGCAAAATCTATATCGCCAAGGTGCAAAGTGAAAAATAAAATTAAAATTAACTATTCTACCCTTTTATCAATGAATTATTTCACTAAAACACACACTAGGGTGCAAAGTGCCAAATAAATTATATTTTTAGGGTGCAAAGTGCCAAAACTTTTAAGTCAGGGTGCAAAGTGCCAAAACCCTATAATTTCAGGGTGCAAAATAGGGCTGAGCACGGTTCGGTAAACCGACCGAACCGAACCGGAACCGAAATTTCGGTCCGGACCGTTTACCGAACCGAAATTTCGGTTCGGTAAACGGTTCTCGGCCGAGAACCGATCCTTGGGAGCGGTCGGTTCTCGGTAATACCGGTCGGTTTACCGAACCGAACCGATTGGACCGAAATTTTTTTTTTTTTTTTTTTTTTTTGAAAATTAGTGTTTTTCAATTACAATTTTGGAGATATATAAGTTTTAAGTTTGAATGGTTTGTATAAACTTAATATTATTTTTCAAAAATAATTAACCTCTTTGTATTTGATTAAGATTATTTTATGTTTGAAACTTTTATGTTTAAATGGTTTGTATGAACTTTGGTGATATATTGAATGTTACGCAATAAATAGAAGGGGGGGCTTTTTTGTATGGTTTGTGTGTTGTAAGATATATTTTTTTTTGTATATAGTGCAATAAATTGAATTTTTGATTTTTTAAAAATAAATAAAAATTAAATTTTCGGTTTTTTTGGACCGAACCGAAACCGAACCGAACCGTTCGGTTTTTTACCGAACCGAACCGAAATTTTCGGTTCGGCAAACGGTCCGCGGTCTGAAATTTACCGAAGTTCGGTCCGGTTCGGTTCGGTTTTTACCGAATGCTCAGCCCTAGTGCAAAATGCCAAAAACCCTATAACTGAAACATAAATGAAAAAATGTTAGTATTAAATTAATGAAAATATCCACACAAGTGAGAGTTGAACCCACGACTTCTTGATCATGGAGCCTCATCTGAACTAATTTGGTAGGGCCTCATCATCCTATTAACACAAGTTACTGTGATGGATCAAAATTTTATTTCGAGTGTATATTTCAGTCAGCCAAATATTGAAAAAATTTTGAGATTTTTCGAAAATGTTTCGGAAATATTAAGGAAAATTTGTAAAAAAAAGTTGCTAAATTTAGAAAAATAAAGCGTTTAAGGGAAACAAACAGTCTCGGGATTACATCTTATTTTCAATTCAAAAGCGGAAACTTTTCAATGTTTTCAACGAAAAAAATGAAAATTTTAATCTATGATTATTGTTGAAATAATTAAAAAAAAAAAAAATAAAAGAAAATCTGAAGTTGCCGCTGTCTTTTTAATTCTTTAATTCTTCTTGAAAAAACACTCTTCATCATTCAATCTCTCACACGGTAAAAGATAAAGGCTTAGGAAATTGGGAGTCTTCTTCATTGCCCACAAGAAAAAAATGGCACTTAATCATTCATGTGGAACATAAATATATTTTTATCAATTTGATGAAATCCAAAATGATGATGTTACATTATCATCGGAAGAATCGTTCAGAATAGGGTATTTGGTATATCAAGCTATTTCTTCGATTAAAGTTGGGTTTGAATAATTTATGAATTTTCAAACTACTTTCGGTCTTTTATTAAATGGTACAACTTAATTAATTTAAAGTCTTTGGATAGTAAAACTTAGAAAGAACATTGGATTAATCTTGAATATTAGACATAATGGTTTCAACTTGCTATCAAAAGTTATAGTTTACTCAAATAGATAAGTCAATTGATATCTTTAATCAATATAAAAACAATTGATTTTTATCGAAGATTCCTGAATTTATTGTAAGATAATATTCACCATACTGGTAAAGAACAATTATGTTGAAAGAATTTTTTTGAATTTAAAATTTACAAAAACATATATACTCGACAATGTTGCGAGAAAGATTAAGTGACTTAGTTATTTAATTCACAGAAGAATATATGCTAAAAAAACTAGCATATGAAAATTTATTTTAACACTTTTGCTTCTACATAAAGTTGTAATTTTATTACTTAGAGGCCCCAATATTTTAATTCGCCTAAGGCCCTCTGAACTCTCCAGGAATCTCATGTTTAAAAATTGCAACATGAACATTTCATAAAAAATGAATATGAAAAAAAAAAAAAAAAAAAAAAAAGGTCAGAACATGAACTTATAATTCAGTCTCATGCATATTATTTGACTCCAAACCCATCTTTTCTATTATGAAAATTTTCACATATGTAGTATGAAAACCCATCTTTTCTATTATGAAAACTCCAAACTCATGCATATTAAGGTGTAAAATGATAAAGTTGGAGGTACGTAATGCACTATTAGCAAAAGAGAATTTTAAATCTTTAAAGTCTAAAAAATATGTTGAAAAGGCCTAGATTGATGACAAAGTTGAAGCACCAAGACTCTCAGATCTATCAGAAGTGTTATTTAATTTTGTAATTTCGTCGTGTTATTATTTTTATTTTTTTTATGTTTTGCATATATCCTTTGTGTTCACAATTAAGGTAACATACATAAAGCGAATGTTGATTTTGTATTTCAGTATTTGTCTCATGGATTTACTTATCAAATTGCAGATGTAAAGACTTTAATCTACTTTTGGTCCGATCGATTTTTACTAAATTCTAATCAACTAATTTAAAATGCTCAAACTCATCAAATAGGGGTATACAAAGTCCCTTATTAACAAATTTAACAATTCTCCCATGTTAGAAGGAAAATAACCCTATATGTATATAATGTGCAACTAATTAATTTGAGAAAACTACAACACTTTTCCTATATATATGATAGTGATTTAATTAATTTATAACATAATATACAAACTACAATTAATTGATTGATTAATTACTTAATTGCAATTTATGTGCAAGGGACCTAAAGCATGCATGAATTAGGTTTGACTTAAAAGGTTGATGATAAACCCACACATGTGACATCATGATTAAGGAAAGCTGCCCAAATTGCTTCACTACTCATTCCATTAATTTGATAATATTATGCAAGAAAGTATCATAGAAAGCTCACTTAAAATGTCTCATACTTTTGAGAATTCTTTTCGTTCATCGTTATCATCATCTATATCTCTCCACTATCATTATCATTATACACAAGATCATAGGATATGGTAATTATAATACATTAATCTTGATTAATTTATGCAAAAAATTATTTTTTTAGCAAAGTATAATGATGCTAGCTTATTGCTATGGCACTTTCAAGAAATTAATAATGATGTCTACACGTAATTAATTATACGCTTTGGGCCCTTATACACGAATACGTTGTGCTTTGCCTACATAGGAATTAAAGAAATTTAGTGACAAATTGTTACAAGTTGAGCATGATGTTAGAGTTGTTCCTAATTATTTATTTTTTATTATTTTATTATTTATTTGGTACTTATTATATTATTGTTTATAAAATCCAAATTATTATCTCTGTGCATTGATAAGTAATGCCAACTTTAATAATGTCACCATGTTCATAGGATTTTCATATAATATGCAAGTCGTGTTTAGGCTATTCGCAATAGTACAACTTATAGGCAATGAGGTCGTAGTATAATGGCAAAAGTTGATGCTCCAAAATCAACATGACAAGAGGTTTTGAGTTCGACTCCAATTAATGCAGATATTTCTCTAATTTCATAATAGTATTAATAGTTTATTGATGTTTGTATTTTAATAGCGATTTAATAGATTTATTATGATATAAAGATGTGATACCATAATTATACTTACTTTAGGGATTTGATACCACAACTATTTCTGTATACACATACCATATTTCAATTCTACTTTACAAATTTGATACTTCCATCAAATTAATGACGGAATTGACACGTGATTCTCACGTGCTCGTTAAATTGTTACAAGTTGAGCATAATGTTAGAGTTGTTCCGATTTTTTATTATTATTATTATTATTATTATTATTATTATTATTATTATTTATTGGTACTTATTATATTCTTCTTGTTACAAAATTCAAATTATTATCTCTTTACATAGATAAGTAGTGCCAACTATATTATTGTCACAATGTTCATAGGATTTTCACATAATAGGCAAGTCGTGTTTAGGCTATTCGCAATAGTTCAACTTATTGGCAATGAGATCGTAGTCTAGTGGCAAAAGTTGAGGCTCCAAAATCAACATGACAAGATATTTTGGGCTCTAATTTCATAATATTATTAATAGTTTATTTATGTTTGTACTTTAATAACGATTTAATAGATTTATTACGACATAAAATATGTGATTTTTTTTTTGTTTTTTTTAAATCAACTTATTCACCTCGATCCAAAGGCATTAATACTAGTGTTTGAACACAAATACATGATACGACATTTGAGTCTATACTTAATATATATATCATGGATCTAAGTCTCATAAATTGTAACATTCTATTTGATTTTGACATTACCAATGTGATAGTCAAACTAGCTAGAAGATTATAGTATAGTATATTTTATACTTGTATATATGCAGGCATAAAACAACAAAGCCTCTAATTAATAGCCTTAATGGAAGAGCACCACGCACTAAAATTAAAATAGAATTCATGATCATAGGTGTAAAAATAAAATAAATTGACAAAGAAAAACAAAAGAAAAGTAAGCTTTTTAGTTGACTTGCCCCAGAAAGTCTGGCAAATATCAAGGAACATGCAAAGGGAATCCTATACCTTTAACAAGCCAAGAAAGGATTCCCTTTGGTTAATGTGATATTCTTTTTCTTATTTTTGGTTTGGAAAATTTTAGATATTAGATTTGTAAAAGTGAATTTTTTAGTATCTTCAATATTTTTTAAAATAAAAAAATAATAGTCGAAAATTAGTAGCGTGACACCAATGCTTATACTTTTTAAAAGAAAAATTCTAACCGAATTAGAAAAATCTAATTTTTTTTCGAGCATAAGGTAGGAATAAATAACTTGAAACATAACATCTTATATTTTTCACACATATATACACACACTCAAGGGTTTTAATTTGGTTTATGGTTCTCAAAAGGAGGTAAAGGAATCATACTTGGTTCATAGTTGATGTTTTTATGTGGGGGACGGAATAAAACCCTTTTTGCAGCTTAAAAAGATAGTGCATTTTCACTTTTAAAAGGTTGTCTTTTGAGTGAATAAAAGTAAAGTGGGAAATAGAGAAATTCCACTACTTAAATTCGAATTATGTTACATATATTTTGTTCTCATCTTTCCCTTGCTTTCTAATTAGTTCTACAATTGAGGAGAAGTTGGTTAATTAATTGGTCAACATTATCCATTGATGCAACTGGAGAATTTTATTCATAATAATTCAAATGGAAATAAATTCTTCAACCACTTGTTTCCTTAGTGCTAGCTAGTGGTACTAGAAATTCCCTTCATTTTTTTTTTTCCATGAGTGAAAGCTACAAGCATTAATGTTATTGGAATTTTTTCACAAGTATCGTATTCTATGTATTTAATTCTGAACTACTTTATCCTATTTAATTAATGTTCGCACAAAAAAAAAAATATTAAAACTAGTTCCTGTTTCCTGACGCATAAATGAGGAAATATGGCTCAAATCGTAAAATATATTATAATAAAGGAATATAAGATGAATTATATTTTCAATTAGACATTAAATACAATAAATACAATATATATTACATCAGTCACTATTTCTCGATTCTAATTTATATTATATTAAATTAATATCAAAATACAAAGACAAATTAAACCAACTACTAATACAACACTTGTTGGGACTTATTTTGAAGCAATGAACACATTAAAAATAGAATAAGCATATTTTTATGTACTGTTTGGTTGTCGAGAAAGTGAGGGAAAGTGAGGGAAAGGAAGTTTTTTTTCTTTCATTGTTGTTTGGATAGCAGGAAAGGAAGTTTTTATTTTCCTTCAACTTTCCTGCAGGAAAATTTTGTGAAGAAAAAATTTCCCCACCAATTTGATGGGGAAATCCTGGGAAATTTTTTTAGTAAATTGCAAAACTCCCCTTGTACTTTGTCTAATTATCATAATTCTCCATTTGTGATTTTTTCCTATCAAAAGCCCTTTTGTGCTTATTTATTATTAGCAAAAAAAATACCCTCTCAAATCATTATAACAATTATACCCCCACAAAATGATGCAAAAGCACCCCTATTACCTAAAATATTATCAGTAACCCCCTGTTAACTTTAAAAATTGACGATAACCCCTTGTTAATTTGAAAATTGATATAAATTCGGTGACTAAAAAATATACAATAATGTCAAATTAATCTATATATTATAGTTAATATAATGAAAACATTATTATTCATACAATATTTTATCAACAAATAAAATGTAAATCCTATCTTGAAATAAAAAAATACAAATAACAAAAGAAAATATCAACTAATTTTTATAAATCTCAACCAAAGAAAAATTAAAATTTTTACTAATTAATATATAAACATGTAATGTAGATATATGAAGATATATTTTAATATATTTTATAATTTTGAAAGTATTTATAATCAAATAAAAATATTATATTTCAAAATTTTCTTGACAACCAAACATCTGCAAGAAAATAATTTTCCTGACAACCAAACATGTAGAGGAAAATGACTTTCTTTTCCTTTTCCTTTCCTTTTCTTTCCTTTTCCTTGCTGATACCTAGAAATGATTACTGTTTTAAGCGCCTTTTTTTTTTTCAAATGATTTGCAAATACAACATGCTTATAATTAAAAAACAAACACTTTATTATCATTTTTACTTTAAGTTATGCATTAACAAAGAATGAAATGCAAAAATTCCCCTTGTGTTTTGCCTAACTATTAGAGATCCACTGTGTTAATTACTAGCAAATAAAAGGGTTTTTTGCAGGTTAACTCCCTGTGAAATGCTTAATAGGCAGTTTAACTCCCTGTGAAATAAAAATAGGCACTTTGACTCCCTGTGAAAAATAAAAATAGGCACTTTAACTCCTCCATCCATTCGGTGATTTACACGCGCCCTCTTTTGAGGTTGGGGCTTCAACTTGATGCGTACAATGACTAATTTAACCCTACCTTGATTTTGTAATAAGCATTTTACCTCCCTGTGAAGTATTTAATAGGTACTTTACCTCCCTGTGATACGTTTAATAGGCACATTACCTCCCTGTGATATGTTTAATAGGCATTTTAACTCCCTATGAAATGTTTAATAGGCATTTTTACTCCCTGTGAAATGTTTAATAGGCATTTTAACTCCCTGTACAATATTTAATAGGCATTTTACCTCCCTGTGAAATATTTAATAGACATTTTACCTCCCCGTGATATGTTTAATGAGTCTTTTTACCTCCCTGTGATATGTTTAATGAGCATTTTTACCCCTAATCATAAAAATAAAAAAAAATTAAAAAAAAAAAGAGGCTAAAAAGAAATGTTGCGATTCCGTGCGAATAATTCAATTTTTTAATACGAAACTCAACTAAATTGAAGCAATTCACTTTTTGTTGCTATTTCAAAATAGTCATACAATGAACCTAACGCTTATTGTTTTATTTGAACAAGGTATTTCACTATATTTTAACCTCAATCTCCAATATTTATAATTTATTATCAGTAGCATCTCTATCCATTAACTAAATCGTCAAATATTTATGATAGTTTCAATGGTGTTCTATTATAATTATTGAATAATATGAGTTTATGTAAGTACTTAAAACTTCTTATTGTAGTATCATTCCATATATTTTAAAAATATTAATACGTGCAAACTTAAAAAGAACATATACCATGACTCAAAATAAACATTACCATTAAAAATACCAGTAACATGTGAATCACCGGATGGATGAAGGAGTTAAAGTGCCTATTTTTATTTTTCACAGGGAGTCAAAGTGCCTATTTTTATTTCACAGAGAGTTAAACTGCCTATTAAGCATTTCACAGGGAGTTAACCTGCAAAAAACCCATTTCGGGGTAGTATCGTCTTTTCACATTTTCTGGAGATAAAAAAATTAGAGGGAGGCAGTGAGCCTATTTTATAAAAACACAGGGAGTTAAAGTGCCAATTAAATTATCATAGGGAGTTAAATTGCCTTTTATCAAGAACACAGGGAGTTAAACTGCTATTCACTCCAAATAAAAACCTTACAAGTTCTCATTTTTTATTAGTAAAAAAATTCATTCCAAGTCGAATGACAATTATACTCCCACAAAAGTATATAAAAACACTCCTATTAACATAAAAATTTATTATTTATAAACCCATGTTAATTTTTAAAAAATGTTCAATTACCCATCTATTCAATTAAAAAACTTTATAAAGGAATTTCAAAATAGATTCTTTTGCTAATAAAAAAAAATCAAAGAGAGATTTTTGCTAATAAAACTAACACGGTAGAATTTTTTATAGTTAGGCAAAGCATAAGAGATATTTTTGCATTTAGCTCCATAAACAAAAAGCATAAGCTCCAGCAAACACCATATAACACACTACTATAAATTAGATAAATATCAGCACTAGTGATCTTTGAACCCGATACCTCTTTATCTTGAAGCCTCCTTTTTTGCTATTATACTACGATCTCATCGATGATAAATTGTTTTCTGTAGTCAAAGGTTTTCACGAGGCTCTTCCTCTGATTTTAGTATTAAATGCGGTTGAATTTTTGTAACATTGATATTACAGGATTAATTAATTAAACTATTAAACCAGCATTGAATTTAATCACGTAAATTGGGTGCATGCATTTATACCTTTCAAAGAAAGTTGTATTTATGAACTAGTATGTTCACTACAACAACTAGAAGATATTTGTGTACATGTCGATAAGGGTGTAGATCCTCTATACCATTTTTGGTGTACCAGTTAAGTGTATCACCACTCATTAATTGACACATGCACATATGATAATTATAATAATTATCACATATGCATGTGTCAATTAATGAGTGGTGATACACTTAAGTGGTATACCAAAAGTGGTACAGAGGATCTTGAGCCTGTCGATAAGTTATTCATTGATTAAATTTTCATATATTTTCACTAAAAACACGGATTCAAGTTATTTTTAGGTAAAAAAAAAATACGAAAATATAGAGAACTTTCTATTTCAACATATTTTCTCAATTACATTTTTTTAAAATTTCAATAAAATTTTTAGAAGGTTCTGAAAATATTGTGATATTCAACTGATCGAGATGTTTATAGATTAATCAAATATTTGTTCAATCATAATAAATTTATTCATTGAGTTTTGAGAGAGTGATTTAAGAAATAAAGTATGTGTGCATTATTTTTTGGAAGAGTTAGATTGTAAGTGTAAGACATATAAGATTTTATGTCAAATCATGTTTGTTCTGCGAGATAAATTGTTTAATAAATATGTTATTTTATGTCAAACCAGAATAAAATTTGTTTAGGTTTTGTTGAGATAAAAAAATTTATTTCATAAAGTAAAAAATATATTTATTTGATATTTTTCAAATACAAAAATATTTAAAAAATGCCAAACAACCATGCCCAATAGATTTTTTGTTGCCAAATATCCTCGTGGAACGAAATTATAATTGTCCTTTTTGATAGAGTTGAAGACGAATAAAATAATTCCTCGAGTGTCCTAACTTTGACTAATTTATTGCCGAAACCGATGACCTCTGTAAGTCTGTCTCAACACTGCGAGCAATGTTAAAATTAATTAATGATTCTGTATGTATACATATATATAAAATAAATTTGTAGGCAACTTTTTTTTTTATGTAATTTATGAAATTGTAGGCACAAGTGTACAAAAAAGTTCTGTATGTATACATATATATAAAATAAATTTGTAGGCAACTTTTTTTTTTATGTAATTTATGAAATTGTAGGCACAAGTGTACAAAAAAGTTCTGTATGTATACATATATATAAAATAAATTTGTAGGCAACTTTTTTTTTTTTTTTTTATAATTTATGAAATTGTAGGCACAAGTGTACAAAAAAGTTCATCGTTAGACTTTGTTAATTTCAATTTTCTTATGAACGTCTCAATGTAACCACAAAACAAGTTAAACTCGATTTCTAGCTTTAAAATGTAAAGTTAAACATGTACATTTTTTGCTGTAGAAATAATATGCTGAGGATATAGACTATAGTGTAGTAAAACAAATACATCTAAGATGTATATTTTCACATGAAAAGATTAAATGTAATCCAATGATATATACAAATAATGTACAATCGTATGGAACTTAGATTAACAAAAGAAAAGTTGGTCAATTAAGAGTCAAACTATTTAGATGAGACTCCAAGATTAAGAGATTTTTTATCTAATTTTTATATATTTTTTTTTTATTTACTAGAAAGTTGTACGTACGTGTAACTAAATTTGTAAGTTAGTTGAATCATATTATGGTCTTAATGAAATACAATATATTTTTTTTTGACTAAATTACTATAATTATTACTATGTTGTTACCAAGAATTTAAAGTTGTTATCATAAATACGTAGAACCAAAACTTGAAAATAAAAACGAACTATAATTATTAAATATTTCTAACCTAAAATTATATTTCTACATAACTATTATTTCAAAACTATAATTTAAACGAATGAACACCATCAATTCTTTGACTCTGATATTTTTATATAAATCAGTTTTCACAGGTTTAATCTTATTTTTTTCAACTGAGACCACCGGTTTTTCGGTTATACATGTTTTTTTACCAACTTCATATATTTTTAATTGCATGCCTAATTCATTTTTAAACAATTTAACTCATTTTTACTAATTTTCCTCAATTTGTCCAATAAACATATTTTATCGATTCAACCCGCTTTATTGAGACTAAATGTCTCACATTGGTTGAAAATAATAGTTAAGTCCAACTTATAAGGTATTGAACAATCCCCACCTTACAAGTTAACTTTTGAGGTTGAGTTAGGCCCAAGCCAAGTAAGTGGACTTAATTCAATCCATGTGGTGAATTCTAATATGGTATCAGAGCCCCAGGTTAAAGTGGGCCGGTCTCCTTCCGTGATGGGCTCCTTGTTCGCATGATGAGTTTAATTATCTACCAACACACTTTATTCAGATAACAAAGGCATGCATTATCATTATTCCTCCAATTATTCAAGGTTTGGAGATTCATTATTCCTCCGGTTAACAAAGGCCCGAAGTGTCATTATTCATGTGTTGGATCTTCACCCATATGTCGCAAATTTAAAAGGTTGGGCTTTCATATGTCACGTGTTGGGTTTGTTTCACCCACACATTCAGTCCGCCCACACGTGAAGGGGGAGTATTGAGACTAAATGTCCCACATTGGTTGAAAACAATAGTTAAGTCCACCTTATAAGCTAGTTTTTGAGGTTGAGTTAGGCCCAAGTCAAGTAAGTGGACTTAACCCAATTCATATGGTGAATTCTAATACGCTTATACACTGAGTTTACCATTATTTTTTTGTTATTTTAGCTCTTTCTTTCACCAATTTTTTATCGATTCAAGTTCACCGCTTTTAGAATGAGTTTATCATTTTTAAAGTTATTTTAATCCATTCTTTCACCAATTTTTTGAGGTTATTTAATAAGTGATAACTTTTTAATTAACAAAATTTTTAAAGAATTTTTCGAAGAAATATAGAGTATTAGTTTTTTTTTTAAATTATTACGAAGTATTATTTTTACTATTATTATTTTAATGTGTTGTAAAACTTTAAAATATAATTATGATAAGGTTGATGTATGAGAGACTTCTTGTCTGGTTATACTTTTAGGATTCTTTTCTTTTACTTTTTTGTCATAAAATTAAATATCACAGTATAATTTAAATAGAAGTATATTAGTCATCACAAAAAATGAAACAAATTTTCTTGGACAACATGTAATTCTATATCTATATAGAATAGATAGATAGACATAGATATACTTTTTTTTTTTGTTCCCCAAGGGTTTAATCCCTTTTGAGACGCGTCGGGTACATAAAGTGGGAACCTCTCCCAACAGGGATTCGAACCTGAGTTCGCTACTTTGTAGTGACTAATCCCTTCCATTAGACCAATCATCTGTTGGTAGATATAGATATACTTTAATGTGATGTTTGATGAATCACGTCTATCACTAATTTAGGAAAAAACCTCAATGTATTAACGTAAATAAAAGTTTTTACTTTAAAAGGCTAGTAAATATGAATAATATTCGCACGGTTTTATGTGAATCATATAATTATTCAGCCTTATTAAATGTAAAATTTAGAATAAAAGAAAATGAAGAAGTTGACGGAGAAAACAAAAAAAAAAAAGAGAAAGAAAAAGAGCAGTGTTCCAGTCAATTACAAAAGCTATGTCATTAGTGAAAATGATGTGCACGTGTGGGAGTACAATCATCAAAGCATATTTTTCCCAATAAATTATCCACCATTTTTACATGGTCAACAATTAAGGCTACCACAACATTCAATTTTACCAATTTGAGTTCTTTCTCACCAAAGGTTATGATGAAAGTAAAATTTCTACTTCTGGTTTAGAATAAGAAAAATAGCAATATATTCACTTTTCAACATTATAGTAAGAACTAAAGATATCAAATTAAAAAACATACCACTCTAAGTATCTAACAAATGAAACGGTACATGCCTCTATTTATATTTTTTGTGACAAAAACATAATATAATATGACGTGTGTTTTGGGAAATTTACATAAAACTCTCCCATGTTATTTTTTTTTTCAATGAATTCCTTTGTGTTTACAAAATGTTGCACAAAATCTTTCATTTTTCTCTTCCCAAATTTTGTTTCTGGAAGGATATTTAGGTTATAGATTTGATTTAATTTTCTTTAGGTGCGTCGTACACATTAAATAAGAAACTCTTCTAATAGGAATTTGAACCTAGGTTCGTCACATTGTGTAGACTAGTCACTTCCACTAAATCATTCACACGTTATATCATTTCGTCGAGGTTAGAATGGATATACTCATAATATAATTAGTGCAATATATTTGTTTCATGGTTGTATATACTTCTAAAATAGTGGAGCAGGAACAGATTAGCGATTAATATGTAGGTACAATATAAATACCTAATTATAAGAAGAAGATTGCAAGAAACGAAACCCAAAGATATGAACTCTCAATATTTTCAATAATAAATAATCAACAGTTTGATAATAGTCCACAAACCGGACTAAATAGCTAAAAGAGGTTAAATCGTAAAAATGTGCTAAAATTAAAAAAATAAACTAGTTTTAGGCAGAAATTAAATAAGATACTTGATTGATATTGGGCCAAAATTGGGTTCTAACCGACCTCCAAAATAACTAGTCAAATATTACCTAAAATGGCAAACATTAACTAAAAACGCAAAATCGAAGGGGAATTTAAGGATGAAAATGCGGCCAAAGGAGTCATTTTCCACGATGTGTGCGGCGTCGAGAGCTTTCAGGATTGGGGCCCTAATCGCGATTCTGATAACCGTAGCTAAAGTTATGACCAAAACATTGCAATGTGTCAAAAAAGAGCTCAATTCGGAAAGAGGCTTCGATTAATATATTATTTTGCATTGATCCATCAACTCGTGATATTTCGACGCCAATAAAATGCTATCAGAAAATTCAACTCCATCCATATAAGATGATGATACATCAAATAATGATCAATAGTAAGATAAGTGCAGTATAAGAATTTTATGGTTTAATATATTTGATCACTTTTTATGCATATTTCATTATCTACTATTTCCTTTGTTCTTTTCTACCAATTTTACTCTTTCTTGTTAATTTTTTTTTGTTTACCAAGGGATTAATCCCTTTCGAGGAGGGATGAACACATTAAGTGGATACTTCTCCCAACAAAAATTCGAACATGGGTTCGCTACTTTGTAGTGATTAGTGTCTTCCACTAGGCCAATCAAATGTTGGTACCTTTCTTGTTAAAATGCTTGTAATTAATAATATGATTAGTTGATTAAAATTATGTTTTGGGATTTTCCTTTACAAATATGACTAATTATTATATTTTTTAATCTATGTATAAAAGGAAGGAGTATACTATTGGTTTTTTTTTAGGAATCTCGTAGTTAAGCAAAATTACAAGAAACAGCAAACAACCTTGTAGAATTGGTGACTACTAAATTCAAAACTTGTTTCCATGACTTGAAACCTGAAAGTTGACAAATGAGAAAAAGACCACAAATATTTATCTATAAGAAGAAAAAAGTCAAAGACAACACTCTCCAAAAAGCACCATATGTATATGTACCTTCTGTATTGCACTATGTTTCTTTATTTATAATTATTATTATTATGTTACATAGTGTATATTCCTTAGACAAAACCATTGGCAAAAGTAAAAAATCCCCACAAATAAACAGCAAAGGTCAGCTCAGGTCTCTTCAAAGTCTTATTCATTTGGTCCTATTCAAACCCCCCGCCCCCCTCTCTATATTTCAAGAACTCAACCCCTCACTTCACCTTCCTCAATTTCTTGGATTTTCTTGAAAAGGGTTTCCAAAAAAATCCGAAATTTTACCATCTTCTTGATTTTTCTGAAAAAGGGTCTCTTTGTTGTGCTAAAAAGAAGAGATTTTGGAATGGGGAATAAATGGAGGAAAGTAAAACTTGCACTTGGATTGAATCTTTGTGTCTATGTTCCAAGAAACCATGAAAATAGTGAAGATGATGAAGAAACTCTTCCTCCATCTGAGAGGCTGTCGGACGCCGCCTTGCTGTCGCTGCCGCCGTGTGACTGGACCTCTGCTCCGCCGACGCCGGTTTCAAATAGATTGAGGCTTTCTAAGAGCTTGAGTAGATCTTCTTCTAAGGTTGGTTATTGTTTCTTAGTTAACTTCTTTTACTTATTTATTATGGTCCAGTGCTTTGTTACATGTTGTGATTGAGGATGAAATAGCTTAAAGTAGTGAAATTGATGACATTTTATAAGATGGGATTTAATATTTTTGGTGAATTTTGGTTCTTGTGTTTGTTCTAATTTGCTTGGGTAATTGAAAATATTGAAATTGAAATTGAAATCTACCTGATTAGAGGACACAAGAAAATTGAAGGGAAATCAAGGGCCTAGTTTTTCTTTGGGATTTCCAAAAGTGTTTTTAAAAAATTTGGAGGATTTTTTCAAGGTTGTTTAGAGCTTTAAAGATGAAATGAATAGTAAGTTTAAATTGGTAGGTGTGAATGAGATGTGTTACTTTATGTGAAATCTAAGTATGGTCTAATTTATCTTCATTTTTAGAAAAGATAGGATTTCTCAAAAAAATAAGGGATAAAAAAAGGTCTTAGCTTGTCAAAGAGTACTAAAATGCTATTTGGAAAACCAAACAAACACACCCCAATAATTTCGTCTATTCGCTTTGTTTTTAGTGTTTGAAAAGCCATTAATGTTGGAACTTGCGAAAGTAAATGTTGAATCGGGATTTAATTTGGCCTTGTGATATAAATTACCATTGTTTGCTTTTGACATATTTACTTTTCTTCTACTATGTGAATTCTCACTGGCTTTTGTTGTTAATTTCAGAAAACATGCTCAATATGTTTAGCATCAATGAGACGAGGAGACGGACATGCTATATTCACTGCGGAATGTTCACATTCCTTTCATTTCCAGTGCATTTCTTCAAACGTGAAACACGGCAACCAAATTTGCCCAGTTTGCAGAGCAAAATGGAAAGAAATACCCTTACAAGTCCCCATCCTTGATTCTCCTCTCCCAAGAGGAAGAATAAATCCTATAAACTGGCCCCAAAATGACGATCTAATGACCGTTATACATCGAATACCACCTCCTCATTCAAATTCAACTAGGCACGTTGCACCAGTATTTCATTCCCCCGAGCCCGCCGTCTTTAATGACGATGAGTCATTGGATCATCTAACAAAGAAAAGCTTTTTCAATGAAAGCCCCTCAGATTGTAATGAGCAACAAAAAATTCATATGGAGACATATACTGAAGTTCTAGCTGTCCCACGGGCTAGCACGTTGGAAAGCTTTAATGTCTTACTTCATTTAAAAGCTCCGTCTTCGAATTCTTGGCATAAACATGACGGGAATTTTCCTAAAATGTCTCGAAGTCCTCGTGCTCCGGTTGATCTTGTCACGGTTCTTGATATAAGTGGAAGCATGGCGGGTACAAAGCTTGCCTTGCTAAAACGAGCTATGGGTTTCGTGATACAAAATCTGGGTCCAAATGATAGGTTGGCGGTGATTGCATTCTCTTCAACAGCCCGGCGTCTCTTTCCTCTTCGTAGAATGTCGGAAACGGGAAGGCAACAAGCATTACAAGCTGTTAATTCTTTGGTTGCCAATGGAGGAACAAACATTGCCGAGGGCTTGAGAAAGGGTACCAAAATAGTGGAAGACCGAAAGGAAAAGAATCCCGTTTCTAGTATAATATTATTATCCGACGGGCAAGACACGTACACTGTCAATAACGTCGGTAGCAACCGGGGTCAACCAAATTACCAATTACTCCTTCCTTCAAACTCGAGTTTCAAGATTCCGGTTCACGCATTTGGCTTTGGTGCCGATCATGATGCGTCGTCTATGCATTCGATTTCCGAGATTTCCGGAGGGACCTTTTCTTTCATTGAAACCGAAGGGGTAATTCAGGACGCGTTTGCTCAATGCATTGGAGGCCTTTTGAGTGTTGTGGTTAAGGATTTGCAGGTAAGAATCCAGAGTGTAGATCCAAGGATCCATCTTGGTTCATTAAAAGCAGGAAGTTACCCCAACCGCGTGTCGTCGAATCAACGTACGGGATCTATCGACGTGGGAGATCTTTACGCAGATGAGGAAAGAGACTTCTTGATTTCCATAAATATCCCTGCTGAAATTTCTTCACTTTTGACGGTAAATTGTGTTTATAATGACCCTTTTACGAAAGAATCATTGACATTAGACGGCGGAGAAGTCAGAATAACGAGAACCGAAGTGGCAACACGAGAGCCCTTGTCAATCGAAGTGGACAGACAAAAGAATAGGATACGAGCAGCGGACGCAATTTCACAAGCAAGAACCGCAGCTGAAAACGGAGATTTGGCTAGTGCCGTTTCTATACTCGAGAACTTCAGGAAAGTCCTAGCGGAAACCGTGTCTGCTAAATCTAACGATAGGCTATGTTTGGCACTTGATGCTGAGCTTAAGGAAATGCAAGAAAGAATGGCTAGTAGACACGTGTACGAGGCTTCGGGAAGAGCTTATATTTTGTCGGGCTTGAGCTCACATTCTTGGCAAAGAGCTACCGCTAGAGGTGATTCTATTGATGGTTCGAGTCTTTTTAAAGCTTATCAAACTCCATCGATGGTTGAAATGGTCACTCGTTCTCAAGCTACGTTTTTGGGAAGTCCTTTGGCTCAAAGGCTTCTTAGGCCCGTGTGGCCGAGGTAGCATGATAATGTTTATTAGGCGTTCCCTTTTTTCGGATTACTTCCTTTATTTTGTTCCGAGTTTTGTTAAGAAATAAACTAAGTGAATTGTGTTATATATCATGGAGAAGGGATGGGAAGAATCAAGTAGTCTTTTGTTAATTTTGTTATTGTTGGGGGAGATGTAGATAAAGGAGGGGGGTATATGGTTTTTGAGATGAATGGATATTAGTTTGTAATGTGTTGGGATAACTTCTTCTTAAGCATAAGAATTGTAATGTGATTTTTCTCCACAGTTTTTTTTTTTTTTTTCCAATTAAGTAGTTTTATTTGACAAAAGTCTTGAGAGAGGAGTAGGGGTGAGCCCGGTTCGGTTTTCCGACCGAACTGGACCGGACCGATCGAATCGGTCCGGACCGAGTACCGAACCGAAAAACCGGTTCGGCACTCGGTTTATGTCTCAGAACCGACCCTTTATAGAGGTCGGGAACCGAACCGGTTAAACCGAAACCCATTTGATTTTTTTTTTTTCCCTAATTGTACATGTCTATTACCCTTACCCATTTGAACCGAGCCCGTTTGCTCAGCCTACTCTTCTCTCTCCTTCTCTTAGATCTCTCCTTCTCTTAGATCTGTTATACTTTGGTGAGGAGGAGGAGGTTCTATATTTTCATCAGGTATCATCTTCTTGTTTTCCCAATTTTTTATGTTATTCAATTTGTGGATCTTCAGTTTTTGTTATTGTATTCCAGATCTAGTTTTTCCTTGCATTCATGCCCCTAAATCAATTTCCCTTTCACTTCACTACTCAGCCGCCGCCCTATTCTCCACTCTCCAGCCGCAGTCCCGCCGACTGCACAGCAACAAGCCAACAAGGTAATATTTTCCCTTTGATTAAATGTTGATAAACATCCAAACCTTCAATTAAATGTTGATGCCACTCTCCAGCCGCCGAGTCCGGTTCCTCCTCCTCCGTCCGCCGGCCATTTTTTTCACTAAAAATTGAAAGATATTGAGCATTCCGGTACACATAGACCGAACCGGAACCAAACCGGACCGATCGGTATTTGTACCGAACCGAACCGACTATTTCGGTCCGGTAATCGGTCCACGTTTTTTTGGGACCAAACCGGGCCATAACCGAACTTCGGTCCGGTTCGGCCCGTTTGCTCAGCCCTAGAGAGGAGGGAACATGTCATGTCAGCTCAATTTTTTTTAATTACTAGAAAAGTGCATGTACATTATGTTTAGTTAATTTTATGAATATTTTTTTTAAATTGAGTAAAATTAGCTTTATCATAAAAATAGCACGTATTAATAATTGATATTTAATTTTTTTTATTTATGAAATATGCTTTTTATATACTTATTATATTCTTTAAATAAATGGGTTTAAATTATTGTAATCAAATTTATAATAATAAATGATTTAGTAATGATATCTTATACCACGTGCTCTAAAATAAAATTATAAGAAACTATTTAGTGCATTCCCTATTTTAAGAATTGGGTTTGGCCAATGAAACTGACTCATTTTCAAAAGTAATTTTATTCTTCACAAATAGGACATATTAGGCCATTTATGACACCTTTTGGCCACCATCACGTAAATAAGAACAAGTGAAAACAAAAAGCCAAACCTTCCCATTGATTTATTAAACATTTAGAAAAGGTTAAAAAGTAACACTTCATGGCCAAATTGAAAGGAATAAATACTTGATATATTAACATTTGTAAGTGTATAAGATACATTTATGGCCTTTTTTTTTTCTTGTTCCTCTAGCATTTACATTTCAGGAACACAATGTTTATATCTCCATAAGTTAAGCTTTGGTACAAAAAAATCATGAAAATCGATTCGATTCAATTCACTAGACTAGCTTGATGCCGCCTTTGGATCTCCATGAAGCTTCCAAACTGAGACCTCTCCAGTTGCATCACCAGAGAAAAACAAACCATCGACGCCAATTTGAATAACTCCAACTTCGCGCTTTGAAAATATTCTGGCCCTTTCAGCAAATGAAGGTAAGTCATAGAGGCGAACTGTGTTGTCAGTATATGAGCAGAGCAAAATAGGCCTAGCTTCGGAATCGTGTATGCCACAGAGAGCAATCACACCCTGAAACAACATCACCACATATATAAGAATTAACGTATTTGATGAACCACGCATAAAATAGGAGATCACTACAAGAAATAGGAGTATCAACCACGCATAAAATGTAATAACGAATAGCTCAGAGTCATTGCTCAAACTCAACCACCACGGCTTTTTAACGGTTTCCATGCGTGGTTTGTGGAGAAGTGATGAATGTATTCACCACGGCTTTTAACCATAGTGGGAATATTCACCACGACTTTATCGGTTTCAAGCCGTGGTTTGTATTTCGCACAAATGGCTATTCAGCCGTGGCGGATACACAGTAATCAATACTCTAATTTCTTGTTGTGTTATAAGGTCAAATTTAGTTCGCTTACATGATCTTCTTTAATCTCATACACCACCTCTAAGGTCCCATTCTCAGTTAAAGCCCAAGCCTATTACACAGAGAAGAGTAGGAGACTTAGTAATAAAATTATAGGCAAAGCATACAATTAAAGAAATTCTTATATATAGACATATGACAATTAAATAAACAAACCTTCAATGTATTGTCTAGTGAAGCAGATAACAAATAATTATCCCAACAAAGGACAGACATCACATCTCTTGTATGGCCGTGTAACGTCTGCCTACACTGTAAATTTTGAAGGTCCCACATCTGAAAACAGAGGAGGTCAAATATGAGAAATGTGAAACCTCATTCAAAAGAAAAATTTATGCACAAGACATGAAAAAAGATCTGAAAGATGAATCTCTACAATGAGTTGGGGAAAATACCTTTATAGTACAGTCCCTCGAACCTGAATAGAGCATATTACTTCCTATAACAAGTGAACACACTGCACCACTATGCCCCTTCAACACAGCAACCTGTTCTGGAATATTGGTCTCCGGGTTATATTTCCACACAAATATTGTACCACCCTGTAGCAATGTGTAGTTTTCATACGTAAAATGAGAATCGGAAACACAAAGCAGATACATAGTGACAAACTACCTTGGTATAAAGGTGTATTTCATGACAGACTAGAAAACTACAAAAAATGAAGGACCTTGAATGTTACCTCTGTTCCAGCATAAATCATATCATTATCCACCTCCATACAATGAACTTGGCCAAATGGTCCATTAATAGAAAGCTCGGCCTGATTTTGGATGTTCCATGCCTATACGATGACCCAAAAGGAAAACAAGGTTAAGTGGGATGAAAACTGCAAAAAGAAACCTTGAGCATATGATTTAAGCTAAACAATTTATACCTTCACAGTATTTGGAAATCCAGCAAAGAGCCATGGACCTTCACTGATTAAGCACCCAACTTCACCATCAAGACAAACAGAACCAGCACACTGCATCAAGCAATAGAATTATATAAATACCAATTCCTATTTACGTAATGTAACGCGTCACTGACAAAGACATAATAAAATTTCAACCTGACCGCTGTTGCAGTCCCAAGCACGGATAGATTTGTCCTTGCCACCTGAATACAACTTGTCAGAGCCAGATGGGAGGGCAATTCCAGTAATGGCCTGTACAGAATAAATCAATAATCGTGTTAGATTAAAAATCATCTAAATAGCATTATATTAAACATGAACCAATCAATACACAAACTCACTTACCTTGTTATGCCCTTCTAACTTTGTCAACATTGTAAATTCAGATCCAGAGAACCAAGTGTGCAGATCTTTGCACTTGTCCCCATGGACACAATTGCCTGTAACCCAGTACTTGCATTGTATTGGCTGGGAATCAGGTGTCTTTTGCTGGTTCTGTAGACAAGTATTAGTCTCGGAGCAAGCAGTAGTACAGCTGAGCCTATCTCCATTTTTAGTTGGCGAAGTGGCAGAATTCTTTGGGCAATTGTAATCAGGATTCACCCATGTTTTCCCTTTAGATTGCATGGGACGAATGTAATAAGATGCCGATGAATTAGGGCGTTTGAATTTTGGGGGTGCCGGTGAATTAGAGTGCTTAAAGTTCGAGGGTGGTGATTCTCGGTGCATAAACATGCATGGATTCCTGTTGCATCGTCCTTGAAGCCAGTATTTGCAAACTTGGTTTTTCACAGGGTACACTCCACCAATTCTACCAAAGGCAGAGACTCTCCTTTCTGCTCCAATCTCCATAATAGAATACTAAACGAAACACAATAACACAACAATAAAAAACCTAACCAACAAATCGATTTCGAACAACAAAATCCTTTGTTCCCAAGAAATATTAGGAGATAGACAAAACTCTAAGTAATTAATTCCCCCAAAACTGCAAATCTCTTATCTCTCTTGCAATTTAGAGATGAAACCCTAATAGTAAATCAGATCTTCAACGCATTCATAATACTGTCTCAGAATTCAGTCAATTCCCAATGATTGTCCATAATCCAAATAGGACAACCAACTAAAATCGAGGAAAATCAAATAAACCCTAAGTATTCTGGATAAACGCAGCCCTAAACGATGAACCCCCATGTTTCGAGACACTAACGAGCCACCGAAGAAATTCAACCCAATCATCAACGATTGTTGAAACTGATGGAAATTCTAAATAAGTAAGCTCAATGGTAAAAGTTGGCAAACCTGGTCGAGATTGCTTGATAGAAAAGCAGCGCGAAAAGAGAAATTGTTTTTTTGAAAAAGAAAAGTGGAGTTTGTATGTGGTGAATGTTGGTGTGTGAGAATCGGTAACATATATATAAAGGTTTGTGTGAAAATTTACTGTTTGGATGGATTTTCGGCCCAAAACTTTGCCTTGCAACATGGGCCAAATAACATCTTACTCATTTTTAGTTAAATGTTTTAGGTAGGTGCAAGGGCTGTCAACGGGTCGGGTCTGGTTCGATTCCAATTATGCCGGATTCAAAATTTGCTCGCGTTTAACTTTCTTTCTCTATAATGGAACTTCATGGATTCGGCTGATATCGGATTTTGTTTTTTGTTTCGAAATTAATAAAATTTTCACTTCACGTTCGAAAATTACACCAATATTCTTCTCTTCCTAAAATAAGTTAACTTCACGATGCTATTTAATTTAGCTCATATGTTCAAAGATTATTTATTAATAATTATATTATTAGAATAAATATGCATGAAAATGGATTTATATATAAGTTATTAACTACCATTTTTTATGTCGATGATTTACTGTTACTTACTTTCAGAAAGCATTCTATATATATATATATATATATATATATATATATATATATATATATAATTTCTTATTTGTTATTGATACGGACATTTAACGTATTGGATTGACCCAAACTCATGTTCGTTCCACGTAGTTTGAATTACGAATCTTTATAAACGGACCAGCTCTCACGAATCTCCAATATAATTAAAACTCGAATAAATCGAATGAAATTCAGATAGAATTCGAATTGAAATCCACCCCATTGATAACCCTAATTTTAGCGAGATAAATGTCTCCCTTGGAGCCGAATTAAGCATTTTTATAATTGTAATAATAGGGAATTTTTTTAATTCTATTTTCTAAATAAATAAATGAAAACATTGGACCGATATTTAAGTAGTCACAAGTCAAAATCTAATTCGAGGCGGTCTAGATTCAATATATTGCTAAGAATCTTCAACTGTTAGTATATTCTAAAATTAATTGCATTTTATACAAAAACAAATATTAATTGTATTGATGAAAGACAAATTAAGTTTTATACAGAACTAATTTTTAAATTTTACCATGACAGTATCTGGCCTATCATTTCTGGCCCAATCAAATCCAGTCCTAATCCACTAGGCCAAATATTTATATCTATTTATTATTTTTAGATAGTTACTATTATTCTAGTATTATTATAAAATATCATTTTAGTTTATTGGTAGTTCAATTTCCTATCTTAGTTTTGTACATTTAAGTATTACATTTTCATTAGTATATAATCTTAAATCTTAAATTATTTTAAAGAGCTCTCATACATTCATACGCTAACTTTTTTAATTAATTTTCAAGGGCCCAAGTATTAAAGTTATGAAAAGCTAGGAAATAGTCCAACAAAGCTGCTTAGCGAAGTGGGCTGAGCTTTGCTATTGTCTAAATTGCTAAATTAGAGTCATTCTTGGGTTAGATTGGGTCGATTGCCTCAAATCTATTAATTTTAGTTTTGAGTATTATGACACTTGCAGTTTGTACATTCAAATTATAGAATTTTAGCAATTTTTGCGTATTAGCTTAATAGTTTTTAGATTTTACATTTTAGAGATACAATTTATTTGATATTTTGATAAAAAAAAAATTATTGATGAAAAAGTAGAATAGTTATTTTTGAATATTCTTTTACACGTTACACCTATTTATTTATACTAGATGAGTAGATGAATAGAATAGTCATTTTCAAATATTTACAAAAAATTATTGATGGAAGAGTAGAATTCTCCTGTTGAAAACTAGATGAATTATAAGTACAAGCTCTGAGCCTATTTATACTAGTTTAGACATATGAAATACATGTATCTAATTAAATAAAGTTCATGAATATTAGCTAGTCAAAACATGTACCTAAGTATTCATATACTTAATTATCCATGTATCTACTTATTCATATATCTATCATACATTGTAACTTGTAATTCATATATGTGGATATTCACTCACTTAGGAAATACATCAACTTTAATATTAATAGCATTGGAATTTATGTTATTTCTAATGTATGGCATTTATCACTTATCTATTTTATGTTTGTTATGTGTTCAAGATTCTATCAATTAATGTTAGAGGTTAAGGGCTTGAAGCTTACATAGTCTAGGAGATGTTATTTGTCATTGAATGTGGGGAGGTAGTGAGGTGTCCACCTTATGTCTAAATGTTAGAGCATCACTGCATTCACCTACTCAGATTGCAATATGTCCCCGATCTTGTGGTTGAAAATGCATTATATTCTTAATTGATCATATGATTATGTGGAATATTTTCAACCATAAAGTTTAGAAAAATCTCCTAAATCTGATCTAATCAAGAATATCCGTACTTTAATAACTGAAGCTATAATATGTTTCTCTAGGTTATCATATGAATGAAATGTGAAAGTACCCTTAATGTTTTGCCTAATTGGCAAAGATGCCCTTGTGTTATTTTTATTAGTAAAAATCCATATGTGCTTTTTTTTTTTTTTTTTTTTTTTGGTGCAAAAAAAAAAAAAAATCCTCCCTAGTATTTTATAAGAAAAATGACAATAATTCATGCGTATTTCTAACATCAAACCCTCATCTCAAAAAATAGATAACACAAGTTATTACAATCACAAAAAAATTATACATCTCACAAAATTCTCTTTATATGAAAATCCTCCCTGAAATGGTAATTTAACTAGTATTATAATGTTATAAACATTTGTATTGGCTTGTAATAATGTTATTCGATCAGAAAATTGCAATGTATCTAGTATGAGTGAATATATTATTTTTTAATTTACCCTTTATTTTTGGTTTAAATTCATTAATTAATAGCCTTTAAACAAATTTAAACGCGGATTGACGATTTTAGAGTAAACCTTAAGGACAAAATGGATCTTCTGGAAACTCAAAAGAATTAGGCCCAATAATTTAGTTGGACTGCTAGGTTGGCCTAACAAATAATCGCATTCCATTTGCAATAAAATACTCCTCATGTTATATCATATATTTATGGTATATTAAATATTTATATATTATATATTTAAGCATATGATATTATTAACTAATAATAGTGATATATATTATTAAATTATTTATTATAATTTTTATAAATTTAGTTAAATTGACTGGTCAACTATATCAAGTGATAAAGAAAAATAGGACGGAGGAAGTATAATTCAAAAGCAAACTGAACTATCTTAATTAGTGTTAGAAAATCAAATCAAGTTATCTGATACTCGACTCGAACTTGTTTCACAAAAGTTCTTTCGAGCTCTGTTCGTCATACTAATCAAACAAACTTGAACATTATTTTACGTTCGATTACTTTTGAAGTTCGAGTCGAACTCGAGTCAATAAGTATAAAAACAAAAATATAAGTTAAAAATTTCAAGCTACTCGATACTCAACTCGAGCTTGTCAATAAAAGCTCGTTTGAGCTCGACTAATTTAGCAACTGAACTAAGTTCAAACACAAAAATTTAAGCTCGATAAAACTCAAACCAAATTTAAATAGTGTGTCGTTAAAACTCAGACCAAATTTAAATAGTGTGTCGTTCGACGTTACTCGACTCGATGACACCCTGACCACCTCATTCGTAACTATTCGAAATGACCACCATGACCTCAATAATTTGAAAGATTAAAAAAATTATACATAAAAGTTGATGCACCCCCATTAATTATTAGTAGTGATTTTCATGGGCGTTTGGGTTATAGTTTTTGTATTTATCAGTAGTTTTTGTAATCGGAGTAATCTAATAAGAAACTCGTACGGTCACTCTAGGGTTTGGAAAATTGTTCCTGTAGATTCTCAAAAAGAAAAATAAAATAAAATAAAAAGGGTCTGAGTTCAAATCTAATTATAAACAGAGAATTGGATATTTATTTACAGTAGCAAGAAACTCGCACGGTCACTCTAGGGTTTGGAAAATTGTTCCTGTAGATGTTTTGGTAAGGAAACAAAATCATGGCTGAAATTGGCAATGGCAGGTTGAGGGGCAGCTCATCCATTAATGGAGATTCCGATCTTCTTCATCCGAGTTGCAAAAGAGCGAAACTCAACGCCGCCGTTTCAAATGAACAAGATGAAGCAGAGGAGGAGGATAGGCTGAGTGCTTTGCCAGATTGTCTTCTCCTTCACATTTTGTCTTTCCTCGACACGAAAGAAGCTGTGATGACATGTTTGTTGTCGAAAAGATGGCAGTTTATCTGGACCGAATTGTCGGTTCTTGATCTGCGAGAGAGCAGTGGAATCCGTAGTTATGTGGATTGGGTTGGGAGGATGCTTGTTATGTGCAGTGGAATTAATTTGAGCAAGTTTTTTGTTCAATTCCGGTATCAACCATGTTTTGCTTCCAATGTTAATCTTTGGGTTCATTATGCTGTTAAAAATAAGGTGAAAGATATTGCCTTAAACTTTCATACCTACCCTGAAAAAGACTATTACATGCTGCCTCAAATGTTGTTTTCATGTTCATCCTTGACAGATTTATATGTAAGTTGTTGTGCTATGGTTCCTCGAGGAGCCATTGGGTGGGGATCTTTGAAAAATTTATCACTTTATTGTAATGGAGAAAATATTTTCAGGTTGTCCTGTTTTGGAAGTCTTATGTCTAAGATCTTGTGGAGGATCCAATAGTTTGAAAATTTCCTTACTACTCTTGTGATTAAAGATTGGAGTCATTGGACATCTGAGCAACTTTTGGAAATTACATCACCTTATGTACGGGTTCTGTCGATTTCAGAGAGTAAAGTAACACCGTATGAGCTCAATGATGTCTCGTCTCTTGTTAGAGCTAATCTTGACTTCAAGAGGATCAAGGGGACGCCTAAACCTGTCAGTATATATCTGACAACACTTTTTGAAAGCCTTCAATCTATTAAGGCCATCTCCAATGGTTGAGGGCTAGCCCCGGGCTTCGGAGCCCGGGGCAGCCCAGGGCCAGCCCGGGGCCCTGCTGGTCATCTCCAATGGTTGGGGCTCCAGGGGGGAATTAATTCCAATTTTTTTTCTTTTCCCACTCTCACCTATTATTATTATAGATTTCTAATTTTTTTAATATTAATATTAATAATAGTAATTATATTAGTACTCGTAATTTAATTATTAATTATATTAAAATATTAATATTAAATAGAATATTTAATAAAAGTAACTTAAAATTAATACAGAAAATTAATACGCAAACAAATATTTTTATAACACGGAAGAAAATACAAGAAATGAAATACAACAAACAACAAAGGAAATACAAGAAACAACAACGGAAATACAAGAAATCAAAAATACGGGAAATACAAGAAAGGAAACACATAAAAATATTACATTTTACTGATTACCCCCCTGAAACCAGTCGGGACCTTCATTCGATGCATCTCCAAATAAGTTCGTTGGAAGATTTTTCCTTGCTATTTCTCTTCTTTTGTGAGTCCAATACGCCTTTGTAATTGGAGAGAATGATGAAGTGTCCATCGCCATAATCCGTTCCTCTTGTAACTTTTCTGTGATTCCCACTCTCGTTGCTTCTTCTTCCCGTTGACGTTGAAGATTCTCCGCATGCCTTCTCTCTCGTCCAGCCTCGAATTCAATTTGAGTTTGTCTGGACAACTCAATGGCTATCAATTTTTTGCTTTCAAAATCAGAAAGATGCGAACTCGACGAAGCCTTCCCTTTTCCCTTCTTGGCTTTTTTATTACCAATAGGTCTTTCAGATCTTGAACTCAAGTGGGGAGTCTCGGGATTTTCTTCGTCGCCTAGTGGAGTTGTTTCCGATTCAAATTGAGTTTCTAGTGGGGTTGGAATATAGTAATCGGACGTGTTTATTTTGTATTTTTAACTAATTTGGTATTTTAAAAAAAAAATTATTTGTATGAGTGTTAAATTAAATGGACTATTCTAATATTAAATAGTATATCATAATTTTATTTAAAATATCATTAAATAATTAATCATATTATATCTATATAATTAAAACAACACATTAATTAAAATAATACATTAATTACTATAACACATTTATTAAAATAAAACACTAATTAAAATAACACATTAATTAAAATAACACATTAAATAAAATCACATTAATTACAATAACACATTAATTAAAATACAACACATTAATTAAAATCACATTAATTACAATAACACATTAATTAAAATACAACACATTAATTAAAATTACATACAACACATTAATTATACAAAATTAACCATACACACATTAAATAAACCATACACCAATTAATACACCAATTAATTCATTAAAAGAAAAGAAAAAAAAATAAATGAAAGACCAATCAGGTGCCGCCACTTGGCGGCACCTGTTTTAAAGAGGGGCGCGTGTAAACACGCGCCCCTCCTTCTTCAATCGCGGCCCGGGCTGGGCGCAGGGCTCCGCCGAGCCCTGCGCCCAGCCCGTTCCGCCCCGTTTCCCACCCCGGCCCCCGCCCCGCACTGTCTCCAGCGGTTCTCCTCCCCAGCCCGGCCCCGAGCCCGACCCCGCCATGAACCGCTGGAGATGGCCTAAGGAGCTTGAATTGGGATGTCGGTGCATTAAGGTGTGAGCTCTATCCTTATTTTCTAATTAAATTGCAATGGATTGTTTTTTCAAAATTTTATTTGAGACATTTTTCACTTACTTGGTTTATGTTTATGTACAAGCTCCTCTCAAAATTGGAGATGCAAGATTATTGGCTTCCACCATCCGCGCTTAAGTGTTTGACACTTAACTCGTCGAGGTGTAAAGATAGCATTTCTCGCATTTTAGGCATTCTGGAATATTTTCCAAACCTTGAGACACTGCACATAAAAGGGAAAGAGAAGTTCATCATGGTAATACTCATTTCCAGAATATTGTCTTGCAGAGTGTGTATATATATATCCATATATATATTTGTTTGAATTGATATTAATGGATATATATATATATTTGTTTGAATTGATATTAATGGCTCAATGCATGGCTGTTTGAGTTTAACCCTCCTGATTTCAATGAAAAAGTTGTTAGATTACCAACTCAAGGAGCACACAAATGTAAGTGAGAGCATGGGAGTCTCACTGTATTAGAATGACTTTGAGAGTGTTGTTACATATTCCAAATAATTGTCTTAAATTTTATCCCCCAAATCATTATTGAAATCTTGATTGTACTATTTATTTTGAATGTTGGGCATATACTTTTAAGCATCATCGAGGAAATTCTTTCAGTGGATGTTTAAGTTATTTGCGTTCCCTCTTCTGGCAATAACCATTTATCATATAGTAGATTCTAGCACTAGTAAGATCTTCAAGTAAGATAAGTTACTATGTTTGAGTATAATTATTTCAGGAGGTCACCCAATAGGCTATCTAATACATGTCAACAAAAAGACGTTTATTGTTTATTTAAACTATATTCAGTTTCAGCCTAACTTATTTGTCATTCTTCTCTATATTGGCATGGCACGAAGGATCTTACTACAGCATACTTACAGAATGAAAATTTGGATTTAGTTCCATTTCATGTGAAGACTATAAAGATTGACCAGTTTGTAGAGGATTTTATGGTGAACCAATGCTAACATTGGTGCGAATTCTGCTTAAGAGAGCAGCTGTCTTAGAAAAGATGGTCATTGATGCTGGCGAATCAATTATTCCCGATTTAGCAGTAACATTGCTTTCTTTTCCTAGAGCCTCACCTAAAGCAGTGGTAGTGTTCAGTTCATGATCATGCAATTGCTACAATGGTTTCTAATTTTGCTACTAATATTATAGTAACTGTCATATATTATGTAGGCTAAATTTGGTTGTTCCTTTGTAGGTTAATCTTAGAATTGATTGTTGTTCGGGTACATCTTATTCGTATTACTATAACGACTGGCAATATAATTCTAATTTTAATTTTATTTTTAATATAATATTAATAATACTAATAATTTAAATTGTTTGTGTAAATGTTTAATTCGATATTTATAAAAATATATAGCCACCACCAATATTGTAATTAAATGATTAAATTTTTAATTACAATAAAAGAAATTAAAATTAAAATTTGCATTTATTTATTAATGATTTGTCCATAAATAAAGTTAATTATGATTCTAATAAATTATTAATGATTGTAATTTTTTTAAAAATTAAATTTTTATATTAATAAATTCAATTAAAAATTGGTGACTACATATATTTATTAAATACTAGTAAATAAACAATAAATATACTAACAAAATTTATTAAATAATTCAATTCTTCAAATTTAATTTAATTTAGGAGAAAATTTTAATTTTATTAATTATTTATTTAAATAATTAATTTTTTCCTATTTAAAAACATTAAATAAAAAAATAAAAATAAAAGAACCAATCAGGGGACGCAACTTGCATCTCTTCACTTAAAGAGGGGCGCTTGAAAACACGCGCCTCTCTTCTTCAACCTCTCCCTCCCACCCCTGACCCCGTCTCGACCCTGCCAATCTCCATTGGAGATGGCTTGAGGTGTCTACCTTCTGTATAAGTGTTAGAGCATCACTACACCCACCTACTCGGATTGCATTACCTCATAGACCTTGTGGTTGAAAATGCATCACATCTTTAATTGGCTATATGATTATGTGGAATATTTTCAACCACAAGGTATAGAAAAACTCCTAGATCTGGTCTACTAAAAAAAATTCATACTTGTTGTGTGGCAATAATATTATTTTGGGTGATTTACACTCAGACCCCTGAGGTTTAGTCTTATTACAAGGAACCCCCTGTAGTTTCAAAAATTACAAGGACACCCCATGTGGTTTAACAAGTCTTACAAGGACACTCCCTACAACTTGTAAAAATGTTTAAAAAAAACACCACGTAAGGGGTGTCTCTGTAATTTTTGAACTACAGGGGGTTCCTTGTAATAAAACTAAACCTCAGGGGGGGTGTGAGTGTAAATCACCCTAATATTTTTCTCTAGGTTATCATAAGAATGAAATGTAAAAATACTCCTTATGTTATGCCTAATTAGCAAATTGAAGATGCCCTTGTGTTATTTTTATCAGTAAAAGTCGATCAATGCTACTTTTTAATTTGCCAAAAAAAAAAAAAATCATCATATCTTGGAGTACATATTTTTTAGGAAAAATGACAATAATCCCCTATTAACACAAAAAAAAAAAAAAAAAAAATATATAAAAACACATCTATTAAACTAAAAACTGTCGATAACCCCCCCCCCCCCCCCCAACCCTCGGTTAAATCTAAAAATTGGCAAGAACCCCTTATTCACTTAAAAAAATGACAATAACCTCCATAAATTATATTGATTTATGAAGAAATTTCATACACATGCATTTTTGTCAATTAGGAAAAGCGTTGGGGTATTTTTACATTTAGCTGTTATCATACTGCATTGGCTCTATTGTTTCTTTATTTTACTTCGTGGCTTTGGATATTGAATATAGTAATTGTTATAATGTAGGATGATTGGCGTTAGGGTAAACATCATTAATGGTCTGCTTAATCATTAATTTTTTACAGAGTTCTTCATTTTGAGTTAATTTTCACTATGAATTATTTGTTTCACATACTTCTGTCATTTTTTTTTAGGTTGTCAAAGATGAACTAAAGTGCCAAAATATTTTTACGAGAGACGAAATTGATAAAGAAACAGTTTTATAAGGGACTAAATTGATACAAAACAATGTTATGAGGAACTAATGTGTAACACTACTAGTAAATGACCCTTTGTAAATGACCAAAGTGAAACAAATAATTCATAATATGAATTAATATGGAGAAAAAAATACTAGAGAAACTACTATGTAAATAGTTAATGATGAAGAGGACCATGAATGATGTTGCAAATTGGCTCCGTATTTTATAAATCACTTAAACAATATGCAGCTCAGTTTATTTCAGCTGGAGCTCTCAGCAGGTTTCTATCTACTGATTTTAGATAATGTTATTAAAATCGGACCGGACCGGCCGGTCCGACCGGTTCGACCGCGAACCGGAGGTTGGTCCGGTCCGATTTACCCCCTAAAATCACTTACTCCAAAAACCAATTTGAACCGAGTTGAACCGGTCCAAAACCGGCTAACCGGTGAATCGGTATGGACCGGTTCAACCTGTTCTGAATTTCCTTTTTTTATTTTTTATTTTATTTTATTTTATTACAGGGGGTTCCTTGTAATAAGACTAAACCTCAGGGGGGTCTGAGTGTAAATCACCCTAATATTTTTCTCTAGGTTATCATAAGAATGAAATGTGAAAATACTCCTTATGTTATGCCTAATTAGCAAATTGAAGATGCCCTTGTGTTATTTTTATCAGTAAAAGTCGATCAATGCTACTTTTTAATTTGCAAAAAAAAAAAAAAAAAAAAAATCATCATATCTTGGAGTACATATTTTTTAGGAAAAATGACAATAATCCCCTATTAACACAAAAAAAATAAAAATAAAAACACATCTATTAAACTAAAAATTGTTGATAAACCCCCCCCCCCCCCAACCCTCGGTTAAATCTAAAAATTGACAAGAACCCCTTATTCACTTAAAAAAATGACAATAACCTCCATAAATTATATTGATTTATGAAGGAATTTCATACACATGCATTTTTGTCAATTAGGAAAAGCGTTGGGGTATTTTTATATTTAGTTGTTATCATACTGCATTGGCTCTATTGTTTTTTTTTTTTTTTTTATAACCCAGGTGTACAAGCTTACACTAGACTAATTCTGGACCCTCAGAACCCTTGTCCTAGAACCCTGAAGGATGTAAATAGCTGGATGTGCCTCCACCAAGCCTCGGGATCCAACCATACTGCTGTACACTCTGCGAACAAAGGGGTCTTCACCACAAATGACCCTTAGATAAAACCATCGAAATGCTTCCATCCAAGTTCCAAATGGGATTCGAACCCCCACCATTGTCGCTGGAGCAAGACTTATGAATTGTTGGCCAACCAGTTGGAGATATGCCATGGGGGCAAGGCTCTATTGTTTCTTTATTTTACTTCGTGGCTTTGGATATTGAATATAATAATTGTTATAATGTAGGATGATTGGCGTGGTAAACATCATTAATGGTCTGCTTAATCATTAATTTTTTACAGAGTTCTTCATTTTGAGTTAATTTTCACTATGAATTATTTGTTTCACATACTTCTGTCATTTTTTTTTAGGTTGTCAAAGGTGAATAAAGTGCCAAAATATTTTTACAAGAGACGAAATTGATAAAGAAACAGTTTTATGAGGGACTAAATTGATACAAAACAATGTTATGAGGAACTAATGTGTAACACTACTAGTAAAGGACCCTTTGTAAATTACAAAAGTGAAGCAAATAATTCATAATAGGAATTAATATGGAGAAAAAAATACCAGAGAAACTACTATGTAAATAGTTAATGATGAAGAGGACCATTAATGATGTTGCAAATTGGCTCCGTATTTTATAAATCGCTTAAACAATATGCAGCTCAGTTTATTTCAGCTGGAGCTCTCAGCAGGTTTCTATCTATTGAATTTAAATAATGTAATTAAAACCAGACCGGACCGACTGGTCCGATCGGTTCGACCGCGAACCGAAGGTTGGTCCGGTCCAGTTTACATCCTAAAACCACTTACTCCAAAAACAAATTTGAACCGAGTTGAACCGGTCCAAAACCGGCTAACCGGTGAATCGGTATGGACCGGTTCAACCTGTTCTGAATTTCCTTTTTTTATTTTTTATTTTATTTTATTTTATTACAGGGGGTTCCTTGTAATAAGACTAAACCTCAGGGGGGTCTGAATATAAATCACCCTAATATTTTTCTCTAGTTTATCATAAGAATGAAATGTAAAAATACTCCTTATGTTATGCCTAATTAGCAAATTGAAGAGGCCCTTGTGTTATTTTTATCAGTAAAAGTCGATAAATGCTACTTTTTTTTTTTTTTTTGATAAGTAGATCAATGCTACTTTGTAATTTGCAAAAAAAAAAAAAAAAAAAAAAAAAATCATCATATCTTGGAGTACATATTTTTTAGAAAAAATGACAATAATCCCCTATTAACACAAAAAAAAAAAAAAAATATAAAAACACATCTATTAAACTAAAAACTGTCGATAACCCCCCCCCCCCCCCCACCCTCGGTTAAATCTAAAAATTGGCAAGAACCCTTTATTCACTTAAAAAAATGACAATAACCTCCATAAATTATATTGATTTATGAAGAAATTTCATACACATGCATTTTTGTCAATTAGGAAAAGCGTTGGGGTATTTTCACATTTAGCTGTTATCATACTGCATTGGCTCTATTGTTTCTTTATTTTACTTCGTGGCTTTGGATATTGAATATAATAATTGTTATAATGTAGGATGATTGACGTTAGGGTAAACATCATTAATGGTCTGCTTAATCATTAATTTTTATACAGAGTTCTTTATTTTGAGTTTTCACTATGAATTATTTATTTCACATACTTCTGTCATTTTTTTTTTAGGTTGTCAAAGGTGAACTAAAGTGCCAAAATATTTTTATGAGAGACGAAATTGATAAAGAAACAGTTTTATGAGGGACTAAATTGATAAAAAACAATGTTATGAGGAACTAATGTGTAACACTACTAGTAAAGGACCCTTTTTAAATGACCAAAGTGAAGCAAATAATTCATAATAGGAATTAATATGGAGGAAAAAATACCAGAAAAACTACTATATAAATAGTTAATGATGAAGAGAACCATTAATGATGTTGCAAATTGGCTCCGTATTTTATAAATCACTTAAACAATATGCAGCTCAGTTTATTTCAGCTGGAGCTCTCAACAGGTTTTTATCTATTGATTTTAGATAATGTTATTAAAACCGGACCGAACCGGCCGGTCCGACCGGTTCGACCGCGAACCGAAGGTTGATCCGGTCCGATTAACCCCTAAAACTACTTACTCCAAAAAACAATTTGAACCGAGTTGAACCGGTCCAAAACCGGCTAACCGGTGAATCGGTATGGACCGGTTCAACCCGGTTCTGAATTTCATTTTTTTATTTTTTATTTTATTTTAATTTTTTTTAATGTTAAAAATAACCTAAAAATTCTTGTAATAGGTGAGATTTGAACACCTAACCTCTAAGTCTAAGGTGAAACATAACTTACTTATCACTTGAGCTACATCATTTTTTAAAATTTTTAGTACAAATTAAAATTTATAAATTATAGAAACTTCTAGCCAAATTTATTTATAAGTTAGATAATTAACTCAAATAAATATTTTGTACATTATGAATGAAAATTAATACCGAATTAATAATTTTTTATTAAAAATTTGTTCTATAAAATATTTCTTTTCAATATTATTTTTAGGATAAAGAGTCAACTCGATATAATATGCAAGTTTGACTTTGAATATTTGATTTTTACACATAACCATATTTTAAAATTTATGAATTTCTTAGTTTGTTGTATTTTTAACTTACATTTTTAAATTTTTAAAAGAAATATAATCATATTATATTTATATAAGCATACAAATTAGTACTATATTACCGTTATGATATAAGTTAGATAACTATTATATGATTTAATTTTAGTATATTATAATTTTTTTATATTTTTAATCAATTGTAGGATAATGTTTAAATTTTATGCATATTACATACACTTTAAAATTAAATATATTTATTACATTATTATGACGTCATCCGGTCCGATCGATGGTCCGATCGGTTCAACCAGTAAAACCAGTGGCCAGTCGGCTCACCGGTTCTGAAAACATTGATTTTAGATTGCCATTAGTTTGTAGAAATTGTTCGTTTGGTAAATTTGGTGTCCTTTTTTTTTTTTTTTACTTCAAGTATGCTTCATTTTCATAATTATATTTCATCACGTTGAAACATATTTCGAGCGATACTTTTTTTTTCACCATAATCTGTTGAAATTATTTTCATCACGCTGAAACACATTTCGAGCAATACTTTTTTTTCTTCCTCATAATCCGTTTAAAATATCTTATCTTACGTATCAGATTATAAATATTATTATTAGACTTCTCTCGGTCTTCACTAGACAAATTCACATATCGTGATATGATCATACATTCATACGTTGTTTATTTCTTACACCAAACCCTCATCTCAAGAAATAGACAATATAATCACAGATGATTGGTCTAGTGGTAGAAAAAGTAGCGAACTCAGGTTCAAATTCTTGTTGGGATAGTTACCCACTTAATATGTCCAATTCGTCTCGAAAGAGATTAAACTCTTGGGAAACCAAAAAAAAAAAAAAAAAACAATTAACACAATTTATCTCAATCAAAAAAAATTATACATCTCACAAAATTCTCTTTATCTGAAAATCCTCCTTAAAATGGTAATTTAACCATATTATTACAATGTTATAAATATTTTAATTGGCATTTTCAAGTAATAATGTTATTCGATCAGAAAATTGCAATGTATCTATTATGACTGTATGAGTGAATACATTATTTTTTAATTTACCCTTTATTTTTGGTCTAATTCATTAATTAATAGCCTTTAAACAAATTTAAACGGAGATTGACGACTTTGGAGAAAACCTTTAAGAACAAAATGGACCATCTGGAAACTCAAAAGAATTAGGCCCAATAATTTAGTTGGATTGCTTGGTCGCACTCAATTTGCAATTAAATAATTCAAAAGCAAACTGAACTATCTTAAATAATTAGTGTTGAAAATTACAGGAAGCTATTTGACATTCGATTCGAGTTTGTTTGATAAAATTTCGTTCGAGCTTTGTACGTCACATTAATCAAACAAGCTTGAACATTATTTTTCGTTCAATAACTTTTAAAGTTCGAGTCGAATTCAACTCAATAAGTTTAAAATCGAAAATATACATGTAAAATCTCAAGCTACTTGATACTCGGCTCGAGCTTGTCGATAAAAGCTTGTTTCAGCTCGACTCATTTAACAATCAAACTAAGTTCAAACACAAAAATTCAAGTTCGATAAAACTCAAACCAAACTTATACAGTGTGCCATTCGACATTACTCGACTCAATTACACTCCTAACTACCCCATTTGTAACGATTCGCCGTGGCCACCATACCCTTCAATAATATGAAAGATTTAAAAAATTGATGCACCCCCATTAATTATCAGTAGTGATTTCATAGGCGATTGGGTTATAGTTTTTGTTATTGGAGTAGGCTATTCTTCTTAATTTAAGTCTGAATTCAATACTCTCAAAAAAAAAAAAAAAAAAAAAAAAAGGGTCAAATCTAATTATAAACAGAGAATTGGATATTTATTTACAGTAGCAAGAAACTCGTACGGTCACTCTAGGGTTTGGAAAATTGTTCCTGTAATTGTTTTGGTAAGGAAACAAAATCATGGCTGAAATTGGCAATGGCAGGTTGAGGGGCAGCTCATCCATTAATGGAGATTCCGATCTTCTTCATCCGAGTTGCAAAAGAGCGAAACTCAACGCCGCCGTTTCAAATGGACAAGATGAAGCAGAGGAGGAGGATAGGCTGAGTGCTTTGCCAGATTGTCTTCTCCTTTACATTTTGTCTTTCCTTGAAACGAAAGAAGTTGTGATGACATGTTTGTTGTCGAAAAGATGGCAGTTTATCTGGACCGATTTGTCTGTTCTTGATCTGCGCGAGATAAGTTCTGACACTGCAAAAATCCGTAGTTATGTGGATTGGGTTGGGAGGATGCTTGCTATGTGCAGCGGAATTAATTTGAGCAAATTTTTTGTTGAATTTCGGTATCAACCATGTTTTGCTTCCAATGTTAATCTTTGGGTTCATTATGCTGTTAAAAATAAGGTGAAAGATATTACCTTAAACTTTCAAACCTCCCTTGAAAAAGGCTATTACATTCTGCCTCAAATGTTGTTTTCATGTTCATCCTTGACAGATTTAAATGTAAGTTGTTGTGCTATGGCACCTCGAGGAGATATTGGGTGGGGATCTTTGAAAAGTTTATCACTTTATGGTGTCAAATTGTTGGAGAGTGTAATGGAGAAAATATTTTCAGGCTGTCCTGTTTTGGAAGTCTTATGTCTAAGATCTTGTGGAGGATCCAATCATTTGAAAATTTCCTCTCCAAATGTTACTACTCTTGTGATAGAAGATTGGAAATCTTCTGACTCTGTCTCACATCGGGTATCTGAGCATGGTTTGAAAATTACATCACCTTATGTACGGGTTCTGTCGATTTCGGAGAGAATTGAAGGAACACAGTATGAGCTCAAGGATGTCTCGTCTCTTGTCAGAGCTAATCTTGACTTCGCCTGTATCATGAGGACTCCTAAACCTCTCACGATATATATGATAACACTTTTTAAAAGCCTTCAATCTATTAAGGAGCTTGAATTGGGACCTTTGTGCACTAAGGTGTAAGCTCTATACTTATTTTCTAACCAAATTGCAATGGATTGTTTTTTCAAAATTTTATTTGAAACAATTTTCACTTACTTGGTTTATGTTTATGTACAAGTTCCTCTCAATATTGGCTTATCGGCTTCCACCATCCACGCTTAAGTGTTTGACACTTACCCCGTGGAGGTGTAAAGATAGCATTCCTGACATTTTAGTCATTGTGAAATATTCTCCAAACCTTGACACACTGCTCATAAAAGGGAAGGTAATACTCATTTGCAAAATTTTATTTGATTCTCTTCACAAATGTCTTGTGGAGTATATATATATATATATATATATATATATATATATATATATATATATATACATATTTGTTTATATTTTATAATCTCTAAACATATTTGTTCAAACTTCAAATTGATATTAGTGGCTCAATGGCTGTTTGAGTTTCTATTTGAGTTTAACTCTCCTGTTTTCAATGAAAGAGTTGTTAGATTACCAATTCAAGGAGCACACAATGTAAGTGAGAGCATGAGAGTGTCACCATATGAAAATGACTTTGAGAGTGTTGTTAAATCATCCAAATAAACATCTTAATTTTTATCCTCCAAATTGTTATTAAAATCTTGATTAGTTTGAGACGTTTTCTACAATTTTGTCTTATTTAAACTATATTCAGTTTCAGCCGAACTTATTTTTCATTCTTCTCTATAGAGGTATGGCTGGAAGGATCTATCTACAGCATATGAAAATTTGGATTTAGTTGCATTTCATGTGAAGACTATAAAGATTACCCAGTTTGTAGAAGAAGATCTTTCTGGTGAACCAATGCTAACATTGGTTCGAATTCTGCTTAAGAGAGCAACTTTACTAGAAAAGATGGTCATTGATGCTGACGAATCAATTATTCCCAAATTAGCAGTAACATTGCTTTCTTTTCCTAGAGCCTCGCCTAAAGCAGTGGTAGTGTTCGGTTAATGATCATGCAGTTGCTACAATGGTTTCTACTTTTGGTAATATTATAAAACTGTCGTATATTATGTTGGCTGAATTTGGTTGTTCCTTTGTAGCTTGATCGGTTTACCAGAACTCTATGTTAAGACAACCTTAGTAGGTTGATCGGTTTTTAACTTTTTATACCAGAACAATATGTTAATGCTATTGAAGCTATTTATTTGTTTTTATCTTGATATTTCTTAGAATCTATTATTTTTTGGGAACATCTTATTCGAATTATTGATCATATTCATTTCTCGAATATCGAATTATGAATCTTTTTAATCGAATCGTATTTATTATATCTCTAGTCAAATAAAATTCTAATAAATCGGACTTAATATGAAACCAATAACTCCTCAATTTACACATTTTAGTCCTTGGAAAAATAGATTTTAAGTTACTTCATAAATGAAATTGTGGTCATCCATGTTCTTTACACAAAGATATGTAACTAATAATCATTTTAATTTTATGTTGCTGGTATTATGAATCTTGACTCATGCATTGGCTCGTTACTAGTTGATCCCAACCCAATTTTTTTGTTTTTTAATGGCTTAATTGGACTGAGTTGAGTTGGATTTAATTAAATTGGGTCTTCAAATGAGTCGAATATGGATAAGGAAAAAAAAAGAAAAAAACATATACCTGTATAATAGAAAGCAAATAACACTTTTGGTCCTTTTGATGGGCAAATTTTTACACATTCTTATTTTGATCTTTTTTGTTTCTAGATGATTCTATTTTAGTCTTAATAAGTATAATATTAAACTTATTTACGTACAGTGTTATGAAATTATATAAGGACATTTTCTAATCTCAACCCAGTAATGAATGTACTATTTTTTTTGTCCATGAATTGATTAATTATATTTTAGGCATTGAATACACTAAATATCTGTATAATTTTTGCACATAATTTCATGGAATACTTTTTTTTACCTCCAACTCAAACCAAACACTGCGTTACATCATATTTGGATAAAGACATATTTTTTGATGGGCCTTAGTTTTAATTGAATTTGTGGACAATAAAACCCATGAAACGATACATAAAAGTCTTCGCCTCGTGTTGAGTGGTGTTTTCTTTTAGAAGTAAATTCATTCAACAAGAGAATCAAATATGTTTGTTACAGAAATTAGAGGAGAACCTCTATCACAAAAGACAACATTAGGAAGAGAATTTAGAATAACATGTCCATTCCAACTAACTAATCTTCCCCATTTGGTGAGGTTGTGGGCCGCTTTGTTATCAAGACGAGGAAACTTTTTTGTTTTCCAACTTGGCCATGAAGAGGCAATGCGACGGGCAGAAAAAGAGTTTGCCTGACTAGACCATTCGAAGGAAGGATTCGGAGTAGAGAGTCAATTTCGAAGATAACTTTGTGGAATTTTATTGAATCCATAATGATGAAAGCATGCTTGAGGGCTGCGGTTTTAACACTTGTAGGATCTGAGAAACAATCGGAGATAACCGCAGCATAGACAATTGAACCATTTGAATCCCGGACCAGCAGAGAAAGGAAACCGATTCCATCTTGATAAGAAGCATCAACATTGACCTTGAGCCAATCTTTAGGACAAGGATACCAAACTTGACTGGACGGAGCAGCTGTGGCTTTGACGAGCTTCGAGATTTGGGCTTGAGAGTGAGTGGCCGCTTGTGAAGAAGCAAGATCTAGTAGCAAGCTGTAAAGGACTAAGAGAATTGTTATGATGTAAAATAGCATTCCTTTTACTCCAGACCAGACTAAAGGTAATGACACAAAAATTTGAAATTCCAATGAAGAACTTTGGGGAATGAAAGATTTGGGGATCTAAAGTGATGAGGCTTTTAATCCATTTGATGAGAGGCCAGGAGGCAAATTGATGAAGCCGAAAATTCCATTTAGACAAGAAAAAAACTTTCTAGATGAAAGGGCAATGGAGAAAGTGGGGATCGTTTTTTTCATTTTGAGCTTGGCAAAGAAGGCATGAGCGGTCAATGATCGGGAGAATTGTTGAGAGGCGATCACGGGTAGGAATCATATCTTGAATTAATTTCCATCGGAATTTTTTTTGTCTCTCATGGATTTGAGCTTTCCAAATATCTTTCCATGGGAAATCAGTCAAAACATGATGGTTGAAAAACACTAAAGGTTGTTATTTGGTATCATGTCAAATTGGATATGAATTGTGAACCGATTTTTTAACCACAACATCACCAAGAAAAAGGACCGAAGCTTATGTATATATAAATATATAATATATGGGTATAAGGCCATCTCCAATGGTGCTTGCGGGGCCGGGGCCGGGGTCGGGCTGGGCTGGGGAAACGGTTGGAGACGGCTCGGGCTCGGGCTCGGGGTCGGCAACGGGGCGGAACGGGCTGGGAAGAGGGCTCGGGGCAGCCCTGCTGCGGGAACGGGGCGCGCGTCTACGCGAGGAAGAAGAAGAGGGGCGCATGTGCAGGACGCGCTCCTATTGGGGACTGAAATGGAATAAATGCAAGGACTAAAATGGAATGTTTGAAGAAGAAATGGGGATTGGTTTAATTAATACAGGGCAGCAAAAATAAGAACTGAAATGGGAAAATTAAAATTGTATGAAATGGAATTTTTGGGAAGAAAATAGCAAAAATGGGGATTGGTTTAATTAATACAGGGCAGCAAAAATAAGAACTGAAATGGGAAAATTAAAATTGTATGAAATGGAATTTTTGGGAAGAAAATAGCAAAACTGGGCTTGCCCAGTTAGGCATTTCGGAACGACATTCGTGTCCACAGGCACGCACAAGTCTCAAAGGTCCGAGTGTAAATCCAATCGAAGATTTGCACCCCCTCCCCCCTGCGCGCGAGGAGGGAGCCTTCTAGTAATAATTTCTTAACCATTGTGGTTTAGAAATCATATATATACCCAAATTTTTCTTATCACACTTCCAATGTGGGATAAGTCAATTTATTTCCAATTTTTCTCATTACATATGTGAACTTTGAGATTTAATTTCTCATTCACCCATACTCCGATTTGGATGTACCATATACCATTTTAATCTACTCACGGAGTAGAATATAATTTCGTCAAGACCCGACTCTTTACTCAAAGTGGGTCCCACTTAAAATATGTCCAAAATGGTCCATTAACTTACTTTTTCCAACTCTATGTTTATGAGGAACTTTAGTATTTAGAAAGGGGAGAAGGAATGTTATGGTAATTTTAATGGGTGTATTGGGCCTGTAATGGTAATTTAATTATATTAATAAAATAATTATTAATATTATTAATATAAATATTAAAAACAAAATTAAATTTAGATAGGTGAGAGTGGGCAAAGGAAAAAAATGGAATTAATTCCCCCATGGAGCCCTAACCATTGGAGACGACCAGCAGGGCCCCGGGCTGGCTCTGGGCTAGCCCTCAACCATTGGAGATGGCCTAACAGTTCTATGTGGCATCTATCATTGTCAAACAATTATGTTTAGGTATGTAAACCAATTCAAATTCAAGGTTGAAATGATTAATCAACTTATTTTCCTTATCTGAAAACTCGAGGTTTATTCTGTCTAAATTGAATTCTAAACAAAATTAAAGTTGAGAATGATTTGATTAAAAATATATACTTCAGTAGTCTTGTCAAAAAGGATGACAAAACAAAAACACGTAAAAGCATAACTTGAATATTGTACATTTCTTATCTTGATCTTAAACATTAAGGCTTCGTTCGGTTGGGCTTCGTTCTGTTGCAGAAATAAGCCCACAATTAGTATACAATTATATATTGTCCGATTCGGCCGATAAAATCACGTGAAATGTATGGTTTATGCGGTCGAGTTCAATGCTTCCGTGCATGGATTAAAATTTTCATCTTCTCCTTCGAAAACATTGAAATTTTTTCGTTTTTGAATTAAGCGAAACGAAAATAAGATATAGTTCCGAAATGATTTATTTGCCTTAAACTCTATCTAAATTTAGTAACTTTTATTACAATTTTTCATTAGTGCTTCCGAAATATTTTACAAAAGTTTCGAAAAGTTTCTAATATTTGACTTACCGAAACATATACTCGAAACAAAATTTTGATTCAAGCTTCCGTGTTTATTTGAATTTGTTTCATGTTTGATTTGCAATCAAAGAATCCGAGCTTGTAAAGAAATAAATATATAGGACCAAAAAATAGACTTACAAGGTAATTTAATATTTTGTCTGTGATCTTACGTGGTTTCGTTCGTGACCAATAAAGGGAAGTAATGATGAAAGTATGCTGAGATGTGAGTAAATCGATCTCAAATATGAACATGTCTCGAACACAAATGTAACGTTTACAAGGGGGTGGGGCCTATTCGAGCAATATAGGATGTCGTACAAGCTAGAGGCTAAATCTAATACAATTGAGTGATCCAATCTAATCTAACTCGAGAGGGGAAGTCCGAGTTGTAGCTTCGATCAAGGAGCACATGGGGAATCGTGTATGGCGTAATAAATGCAGGCAGTATTTATACTTGTGATGGCGTCCTAGGTGAACCCTTTGTAGAGATACAATTCTAAGCCCATAGGCCTCGACCTGAGGTCGGCCTTATAGTGAATCTGATCAATAGATATCTTTCCTGACGATTGAACGGAGCTGAGCGAGGGTTGAGGCTTTGAGATCGGAATTGTGTCTTCGGGGTAAGATTTCCCCAGTCTTCGATCAGATATGATTCTCAAAATAGAAAGTCCAAAGTATCCCACATCAATACTCAGCCACTTCTCAAGCGTAAGTGAAGATGAAGCTCGGTGAAGTAGATGTTGCCTCAATACTGACATTATTATTATTTTGTGTTTCGAATATGCCTCATTAAAACACTAATTTGGAAAAACTCCGTGGAACAAAAATCGAACCAGGAAAAAAAAGTGTATATCTTGGAAACCCCATTGTGATGGAATAGATTTTGATAGTAATTGTATTTGCTCAAACTTTGGTCTAATCAGTTTATCTTCAGTAGTCGGTCCCTTATCAGTCCGCATTTCATCCCATTATTTTTCTATTTTTGCTTTTTCGTCATTATATGGTGGAAGGGTAAGATAAAACGCATAAAAATAATATGAAAATAATTGGGGATCTAATGTGCTATTTTTGAAGGATTAAAATATTAATTAATCGGCTTAACGTCTCTTCGTTTCCAACATGCGAATAAAAAACGAAAATTTATCGGAAAAAATTCATATTTATCGCTCAATTTTAATTTTAGTCATATAATGGTCACATTAGTTTCATGAATGACATATTTAGTCATTCAACTTTAGCTACAGTTATAAAATGATTATCCTAGTTTCATGAATGGCATATTTAGTCACCCAATTTATAAATAGTGAGACAATTAATCATCAAATAAGCAATATTTGATGAAGAGATAACATGATTTTTATGTTTTCGTCTCTTCTAACACTTTTTCGACCAAAATGACTTCATGTGTCATTCACATGCAAGCAAGATAATTTGGTAATTCATCTCCTAAATTACACTTTTTCAAACTCAAATTAGTAAAAGTCTTCATCATCTTGATTATGCACAATCTTTTGTTGTGAGATTTGAATTTGGGTTAAGTATAATTCAAGAATCGAAGTATCCAAATTATTCTCTTAAAAGTCATGTATATGGCCGAAAAATTATTAGGGATAAGGTCGATAACAATATTTTGTAATAGGAATATTAGCGTGTAGATTTTTTGACACGAAAGACAAAAATGTTAAATGTTTAAACTTGAGCAACAACTAGTGTAATTTAGTCCAGAAATTATGACAATATAAAATTTACAAATATTGAAGTGCCATTACCATATATAAAATTAGGACTAGGTTAATAAAGATTGTCATTATTGGGTTAGATTGGGTCGATTGCCTCAAATCTATTAATTTTAGTTTGAGTATTATGACACTTGCAGTTTGTATATTCAAATTATAAAATTTTATCACTTTTTGCGTATTAGCTTAATAGTTTTTAGATTTTACATTTTAGAGATACAATTTATTTGATGTTTTGGTAAAAAAAAATATTGATGGAAAAGTAGAATAGTTATTTTTGAATTTTTTTTACACTTTACACCTATTTATACTAGATGAGTAGATTGTTGGTCCCAAGTGGTCAGAAGAGGTTTAGAGGGGGGGGGGGGTGAATAAACCTCTTTAAATTTTTTCCTTCAATTTTAACTTTAAAACTTTACTTTAACTGAACAGACTAAGCTGATCAGATTAGTTAGTTTCAACTCTGTTCGCGAACAAATCTTTGAACAGCTTTGTTGACCACTCGTCTGATTGTTACTTAGCTGATTTTGCCAAAATCAGTTTTAATACTTAGAGTACTTGCAGCGGATTTTCAAAGTGTTTTTCACAAGTAATCTTAGTAGTTTGAAAATTGTTTCCCCAATTTTATAAACTCCTTTTTAACTCTTTTTCAAACAGTTAACTTAAATGTGTTTTTATGTAATCAGAAAATATGCAAGTAAAATGCAAACAAAAACACAAACAATTTTTATAGTGGTTATATGGATTTGAATATCCTTTAGTCCACTCTTCCAAGTCACACAGATCTTGGGTTATACTATAATCACTAAGTTTACAGTATACTCTGCTTGCGTCGAACAACAAATGAAACGACCACAAGTTCGCAATAGGAAATCACACAGAAGACCTATTCTCTGAAGTTTGATCACTCACAAAGATGGATCACAACTCCGCACAACACTCTCGTTTACAAAATCACTCAGAAGATGTATTTTTCTTGATTCTTCAACTCTGCCTTTGTCAACAAATGACTCGGCTGATGAGTGAGCTGTTCTTGAGACTTAAAGAATTTTGCTTCGGAAATTTCTCTCAGAAAGTGTGTTTTTTTTTTCTTCTTCGTCTCTTTCAGCTATTTATACTTGAGGATTGAAAAGTGTCCGTTGAAGAGAGACAGGATTCAAATTCCTCGAGTACTGGTCCTTAAAATCCGCAAACGGCTCTTTTGCAGTCTGTCCGTACTATGAACAGTACTATTCTGCAGACAGCATTAAATGCAGCATTAAATGCACTCGGCTGATGCGAAGCTTTTCTTCAATCATTTGTCTTAAATATCCTCGTACTTCAGTATTTATTACACCAAAGGGCATTTATTACCGTTGGGAACACTTCATGATCTTCTTCACTTTGCTGATGAAAGTACACGTCTGATGGTGAACTCGGCTGATCTCAAACTTGAACAAATCTGATTTGAGTCGGCTGATCTTCACTAATCTGATATCTTTACTTCAGCAGATCAGAAGTCTTTGGACCTTGAACTTTGACTCTTCTGATGTCTTCATTACTTAGTCAAAATTCCTTGATAAGTTTATCAGCTAAGTAGCTCCATACTTAGCCAATTTTTGAAGTTTTGGAATGCATCAAAACCTCCCTTATCAATTTTCCTTCAGTGCCTTCATCTTCATCCTTATCCAACAATTTCCCCCTTTTTGATGATGACAAAACTTCAGCTAAGTACCTGTTAAATACCTAAGCTAAAGAATATAATCCTCAAAATTTTCTGAGATAGAAAAAATATATTGGATTGAACTTGACTTTATATTGATGTTTGAAAATTATTACAGTGCAAGTTCATCAGATGAGATTTCTGAAGAAATAGATAAAGTAAACTGATTACAAATAATTTATAATTTCTAACTATCAGCTTCTTCATCTGATTCTTCAAGCACTTCTTCATATTCATAAGATGATTCTTCATCATCTTCTTCATCCTCAGCTTCTTCTTCCAAGATTGCTTTGGCAGCTTCCACCTTCTCCTTAAGCTGTTGTTCTTTAATCAGCTCCATTGCTTTCTTGGCAGATTCAGTGTTCTTGTACTTGGTATCTTCTTTTTCAATCTTATTTTCTTCTTCTACCGTTCCAAGTTTTTCAGTTTTATCAGCTGTTTCTTCAGTTTCCTTGGCTTCAATGGTTGCAGCAGTAGTTTCCTCCTTAGTTGATTCTTCAGCAGCAGATTCCTTTGCTGGTTCTTCAGCAGCAGATTCTTTTGCTGGTTCTTCCCTTTTATCTTCCCCCTTTTTGTCATCATCAACTCTGATGACATTAGAAGGTTCAACAGCAGGGTTGAGAGCAACTGTTGGAATCCTTACTCCAGCACACAAAGCCTTTAGATTCTGATTAACAACGTCATGACTTGCTGTAAGATGTTGAATATCAGTGCTGATGATGTCAGTCTTGTCATTGAAGTAGTCAATGTTAAGGTTGATAGTTGCAACTTCGTTCTGAATTTCCTGTGAAGCCTTTGCTACCTCTTGCAACATCCCTAGATTGATTTCCTTCTCTTCAGTACTGACTTGAATGAAGGTTGCAGTCAGATCAGCAATCTTGTGTTCAGCCGATTTTAACGCAGTGTGAAGATGATTAACATCACCCTTCACATCTTCAACATTTTGGTTCAATTCTTTAAGGCTGTTCACTAACTGCAGTGAATTATCTTGAGGAATTGGAATACTTGTGATTTCAGTCTTGATGATCTTTTCAGTAGACTGTTGCACAGTTTCCAGCT
>CM064883.1:26499430-26580706 GCA_003313485.2 Penstemon barbatus
ATATATCGAGGAGTTTTTATCGAGCGGATCGATGTTTACTCGACTCCTTTTGATTAGATTTAGGTTTTTAACCCAAAAAGTCTTTGACCGTTTAAAGATATACCGAGGAGTTTTTATCGAGCGGATCGATGTTTACTCGACTCTTTTTTATTAGACTTAGGTTTTTAACCTAAAAAGTCTTTAGATCGGTAAGTTTGAGCGAGGAGTTTTTATTGAGCGGATCAATGTTTACTCGACTCGTTTTTGATTGTAGACTTAGGTTTTTAACCAAACAGTCTTTAGATCGATAAGTTTGAGCGAGGAGTTTTTATTGAGCGGATCAATGTTTACTCGACTCGTTTTTGATTGTAGACTTAGGTTTTTAACCAAAAAGTCTTTTTTGATATATCGAGGAGTTTTTATTGAGCGGATCAATGTTTACTCGACTCGTTTTTGATTGTAGACTTAGGTTTTTAACCAAAAAGTCTTTTTGATATATCGAGGAGTTTTTATTGAGCGGATCAATGTTTACTCGACTCGTTTTTGATTGTAGACTTAGGTTTTTAACCAAAAAGTCTTTTTGATATATCGAGGAGTTTTTATTGAGCGGATCAATGTTTACTCGACTCGTTTTTGATTGTAGACTTAGGTTTTTTAACCAAAAAGTCTTTTTGATATATCGAGGAGTTTTTATTGAGCGGATCAATGTTTACTCGACTCGTTTTTGATTGTAGACTTAGGTTTTTAACCAAAAAGTCTTTTTGATATATCGAGGAGTTTTTATTGAGCGGATCAATGTTTACTCGACTCGTTTTTGATTGTAGACTTAGGTTTTTAACCAAAAAGTCTTTTTGATATATCGAGGAGTTTTTATTGAGCGGATCAATGTTTACTCGACTCGTTTTTGATTGTAGACTTAGGTTTTTAACCAAAAAGTCTTTTTGATATATCGAGGAGTTTTTATTGAGCGGATCAATGTTTACTCGACTCGTTTTTGATTGTAGACTTAGGTTTTTAACCAAAAAGTCTTTTTGATATATCGAGGAGTTTTTATTGAGCGGATCAATGTTTACTCGACTCGTTTTTGATTGTTTTTGACAATATGATCGTGCGATTCCGATGAGTATTTAACCGATATAATCGATATATATGAAATGCCAATGAAATCTTTAATAATTTGAACTTTAGGCGAAGGCCTTTATTACAAGGATTGAAACTTGATAAAGTAAAAAGTAAAATAATGCAGTATAATCTGCTAAAATTTATTTACCATAGTATTTCCTAAGGTTGACAGCATTCCAGGTTCTTGGTAAGGCTGTTCCATCCAAGTGTGCAATTTTGTACGAACCTTTCTTCCCTACACCAATGACGATGTAAGGTCCATCCCAATTTTGTTGTAACTTTCCCACATGCTTGGATACTTCTACCTTTTTTAAGACCAAATCTCCTTCTTTGAAGGTTCGGATGCGTACTTTTTGATTGTATGCTTTCTCCATATTAGCTTTAGTGGCTTGTAGGCGCACAGCAGCTTTATCTCTTAAAGCTTCTGTTAAATCAATGTCATTTTCTCTTGACTTTTCATTTTCTTGGTCATCGAACATTTCTACTCTTGGCGTTGGGATTAGAGTTTCCACAGGGATAACCGCTTCCGACCCATATACCAAGCTAAATGGGGTTTCCCCAGTTGAGCTCCTTACTGTGGTCCGATTGGCCCATAATACTCCTGGGAGTTCATCAAGCCATTTTCCTTTGGCTGCTCCTAATCTTTTTTCCAAAGATTTTATTATCTCTCGGTTTGCTACTTCAGTTTGTCCATTTGCTCGAGGATGTCCTACCGAGGTAAAATTCTGTTGAATTCCAAGTTTTGTACACCATTCTATTATCTGTTTCCCCGCGAATTGAGTTCCATTATCGGAGATAAGGATCCTTGGGATGCCGAATCGACAAACTATGAATTTCCATAGGAAGTTGATAACTTGGAATTGGGTTATTCGTGCAAGTGCGATGCATTCTATCCATTTGCTGAAGTATTCAACAGCGACCAGGACATAGGCTTTCTTAGATCTGGCTGCTGGGAAAGGTCCCACGATGTCCATTCCCCACTGATCGAATGGCCAACAAACTGGAATAGGGTGCATGTTTTCTGCTGGTCGATGACATATGTTAGCATGGATCTGGCAGTGATGACATTCTTGGACATATTGAGCGGCATCTTTATTGATGGTCGGCCAATAGTAACCCGTCCTGAGACATTTTAAAGCCAATGCCCTTGATCCGCTGTGGTTTCCTGCATCCCCATCATGTATTTCTCGTAGTATATTGATGGTTTGTGATTCAGGGACGCATTTCAGAAGAATCCCTGATACTGATCTTCGGTAGAGTTTTCCTTCTATGAGTGTATACTTCGGAGCTCGATATCTTATTTTCCGAGCTTCATTTTGGTCAGTTGGTAGTTTTCCTTCTTGAAGATAGTCTATCATTGGGGTCATCCAGTTTTCTTCAGCTTCTTCGATTTCCATTATATCGACTACTGGTGTTTCATCGATGTCGATTGCTGGTGTATTAGAGATCAACCAGTTGATCACCCGTTCGGTCTTTCCGTCATGGGATCCTGTGAATTTTGATAGCTGATCGGCCCATTTATTTTCCGAACGTGGGATGTTCTGGATACTAAAACCTTCAAATTTCTCAGCTAGAGTTTTCACTTTGGCGAGGTATTTGACCATGTTGAATTCCTTAGCCTCGTATAGGCCTTCTATCTGTCTTTGCACTAATTCTGAATCAGTTAGTACTTTAAGACTTTTTATATTGGCTTTGATCGCCATCTCCATTCCTGCGATTAATGCTTCATATTCAGCTTCATTATTTGTCACAACGAAGTCCAGTGTTATCGCGTAATTTAAATCTTCCTTATTTGGTCCGGTGAAGTTGATTCCGGCGCCTCCTCCTTCTCGGCATGAAGCACCATCGACATGCATTAGCCAAGTTTGATCTTCGATGATCAAAACATCGTCGTTGGGGCAGCTTGATGATTCAGTAGCCTGTGTCGGTGTTTCTAATATAAAATCGGCCAACACTTGGGCCTTGATAGCAATCCTTGGTTTGTAGTCTACTTCGAACTGGCTGAGTTCGATGGCCCATTTGATTAGTCGACCGGAGGCTTCAGGTTTAGCTAGAACTTGCCTTAGCGGTTGATTCGTCAAAACGATAATTCTGTAAGTTAAGAAGTAGGGTCGGAGTTTTCGTGCGGCCACTACTAAGGACAGTGTGAACTTTTCTATTTCTAAGTAATTCTTCTCCGCCCCTTGTAATAACTTGCTGAGATAATATACGGGCTTATGCTCTGAGCCCTCGATTTTGATTAGTACTGAACTAATCGCTACGTCGGAGATGGAGATGTACATATACAATGGTTCTCCTTCTGTTGGTTTTGCCAACATCGGAGGTGTCGTCAAATATTCTTTGAGCTGCTCGAAGGCCTGATCGCATTCTTTAGTCCAAACAAAGTTCTTTGCCTTTCGGAGAGTTTGGAAAAAGGGGAGGCTTTTGTCTGCAGACTTTGATATAAACCTGTTTAATGCTACGATCTTTCCAACTAGGCTTTGTACTTGAGAGATTGTTTTAGGAGGTTTCATTTCAGTTATGGCTCGGATTTTTTCTGGGTTGGCCTCTATTCCGCGTTGGTGAACTAAATATCCCAAGAATTTTCCTGATTTGACACCAAAGGTGCATTTTGCGGGGTTTAATTTCATACGATATTTTCTTAAGATCTGAAAGCATCGATCGAGATGCTTTACGTGATCTGCTTCGTTCATACTTTTGACCAGTATGTCGTCCACGTAGACTTCCATCAGTTCTCCGATTAATTCTTTGAACATTAGGTTTACTAACCTTTGGTAAGTAGCTCCGGCATTTCTTAAGCCGAATGGCATTACTATGAAGCAATATACCCCCTGCTCGGTTACGAACGCGGTCTTTTCTTGGTCTCGCTCATCCATGTATATTTGGTAAAACCCTTGAAAGGCGTCCATCATACTGAATAACGCAAAGCCAGCTGTCGAATCGACTAATAAGTCAATCCTTGGGAGGGGGTACGGGTCGCGTGGACACAACTTGTTAAGGTCGGTGAAATCATTACACATCCTCCATTTATTATCTTTTTTATCTCCTTTTGCGACTAGTACGACATTGCATAGCCATTCCGAGAAATGAATTTCTCGGATTTGTTTTGCTTCGAGCAACCTTTCTACCTCGGCTTTGATAATTTTATCTTTTACCGGTCCATGATTTCTCTTCTTCTGCCTGGCGGGTTTCGCCAAAGGATCTATTTTTAGGGAATGCTTGATTATTCGAGGATCAATCCCTTCAATGTCATTTGCGCTCCAAGCGAAGACGTCGGCATTGTTTCTGAGGAAATCGATCAGCATTATTTCTCCTTCTTCGCTCAACTCTGTACCAATTCTCGTCTTTTTGGATGAGTCGCCTTCTACTAGAATTATATCTTTATGTTCAGGGGGTTTCAAAGATAAGTCTAGCGGTTCTTTCCCCTTTTTATCTAGTCGATCAGTATTAGGAATTTCAACCTCATTTCTAATGAGATCGCCTTCAATCTTTCTCTTGCTCGGAGTAATGGACTTAGGGTGTTCTTTCATAGTTAACGAAGTACTATAGCAGTCCCAAGCCATGCAATGGTCGTTTGTTATTTCTCCGATGCCTGTATCGGTTGGAAACTTTATCTTCTGATGATAAGTAGAGACAACAGCTCGGAACAGATTGAGAGCAGGTTGTCCCAATATTGCATTATAAGCGAAAGGGGTTTCTACTACTAGAAATTTTACTAGTTTCACTGTTCGATGGGGTATTTTTCCGAGCGATACGCTTAAGGTTATTGTTCCGCTGGGGATGATTTCGGACCCCCCGAATCCTATTAATGGTGTAGCTACTTTCTGCAAGTTTATCTGCCCCAAGTCCATTTGGGCTAAAACTTCCCGGGAGATAATATTGGCCGAGCTTCCATTATCTATTAAGATTCTCTTGACATTGTAATTTGCTATCTCTAGCGATATTACCATAGGGAAGTCGGGGTTATCCTCTCTTGCGTCCCAGGCGATATTTTTAGGTGCTTCGCCTTCATTAAAACTGATCTGCTGATCGTGTGACGGCCTGCTTTCCAGGGTCCAAATTTCTTTTGGGTATTTTGAGTTTCCAATTATGGACCTGGCAGTTCTTCGCCGGGCGTTACGACTATCTCCACCCGCGGGACCCCCGGAGATCGTATGGATAGTTCCATTGATCTGGTCGTGATTCGACTCCTGAATAGGTCGGCGTTCAGGCGACCTTTGGTGAGAACTTCTCCTTCGATCAACATTCCGTGGGCTTCTACTTCTTTCCCTTTTACGATTATCTGGCGCTATGTATTCATCGAGTTTTCCTTGCTCGATAAGTTTCTCAACTTCTCTTTTAAGGTGAAAACAATTCTCCGTCCGATGTCCATGTGCCCTATGATACTTGCAGTATTGATCGTAGTTTCGAGATCCTGGTCTCGGCTGCGCGATTTTCCTCGCCTCGGGAATCCAGTTATTTCTTTCTAGAACTTCCAATATTTCTTCCATTGGAACATTTAACCTTGGGTGTTCTACTTGATTCACCCTGCTTCTGATTGGTTGCTCATGGTTTCTTGGTCTTTGGTAGAAATTTGCTTGCCTATCTTGGTCGGCTTTGTTGTATTCCAGTCGCTGGAAAACATTACCTCTCCTGGAAGATCGCTCATAATCCAAAGATTTTTGGGTGGGAAATCTGTCATGCCGCTTGGAGCCTGAAGTTGTGGCTTTATTTTTGTTTTTATCCTTAAAGGAATTCATCTCTTCTTGGGTCATATACTTAGACGCCAAGCTCATAATGTCGGCAAACGTTCTTGGTTGTTTCCGGCTGAGTGCGTTTCCAAACTGCCTATTTTTAGTGAGGTCAAAGAGGATAGAAATTATGTAATCGATATTCGGAGAGTCGATTTTGAGTAACTCTACATTGAATCTCGCCAACCAATTTCTTAGGGATTCTCCCTCTTGTTGGTGTATGGTTCCCAGGTAGCTCATCGGAAGTTTTTGTCTCTTCTGACTGGCAAACTGCTGTATTAGTTTATTGCATAATTCTCGAAAACTGAATATAGAGTTGGCCGGCTGTTTGGCAAACCAATCCAGCGCGAGTCCTTCGAATGTTGTTACCATTAGCTTGGCGGTGAATTCGGCGGAGTGGGCATACAAATTCATTATGTTCGTGAAGCTAAAGATATAATCGTCCGGGTCGGTGGTTCCATCATATCGGGGTAGTCTTCCCGGGACCTGTCCCACGGACTGTGCTTCTTTTATTTCCCTACAGAAAGGAGAGCAAGCCGCAAGGCTTTCCTGGAGTTCTGCAGTCCGGGCCCACGGGTTCTGCACAGATCGTAATCGTTGTTCAAGTCGCTCCTGTACCATCCTTTCAATTTCTCGTTCTGAGAATCGAGTCGTTCTCGGTCGATAGGGGATTGTATCATCTAAATCATCTTCGATTGGGATGATTGTTCGTTCCTTCGATCCGCTGCGACCTGCTTGTGGTACTTTTCGACCGGTTCTTCTTTGGGGACGGTTGTCGGAGGGTTTAGAATTGACCTGCTGTGGGCTGTGTAGCGAGCGTCGCTCACTTGCTGGGCTGTCAGCTTGTTGAGAGGTCCGTTCGTTCGGCCTTGGCACTCCTGGCGCGGGAGTTGCCCTGGGAGCCGTAACGTTTCGAGGAATTTGGTCTAAAACTAACAATTCTTCTGGAGAGAGTGACTTGAAGAGCATTGCTATTTGTTTCAGTTTTTCCTGTGCGCCAGGGAGAGGAACGGGTATTTCGGGAACTTCCGGTTCTTCTGGTATTGTACCGGTAAGACCCCCTTGGTGTTCCTGCTGACGGGAACGGGTATCTGGGAGGTTTTCATTGGTGTTGGGATTGTTATTATCGTTGTTGGCTTGTGGATCTTCAGATGTGTCGTGGCCTGTGGTCGTATTGCTTCTCGCTCCAACGCGAGCGCTTTTCCTTGGGCGAGCCATGTGTCGATTCGAATAATTAACCTAGCCCCTCGGTGGGCGCCAACTGATTTAACCGGATTTCGTCGGGTTAATTGTATATCAGTGAATTTGTAATATCGGAGTAATTTTAGTAGGGCTCTGTTACTTTATTCCGGATGGATCAATCACAAAGAAAAGCAATGATTAAGAACAAGAAGTAAAACCACAAATAATGCTAATAACACATCAATATGGAGAACAGAATGCTATATTGATTCTTCTTTTATTGTAATGCCTTAGGCAGAGAATATTTATGTATCCTTGAAGTAAAGGATTTCGTAGTTGTCTAATACAATGACTAACTAGGTATTTATACAATGTTTAACCTAGTTTTACAAGGAATCATAGTCCTAACAGGACTCGGCCCAAACATCCTTCATGGGTCCGGAGTATTATCTTTAGATCGAAGAGAGCTGTGCTTGGCCGGGTCTGTTAGACGATCCCGATCTGCTTGGATTGGTCTAATCGATCTTAACTTCTTCGTTCGATTCGAGTAATATGTAGGGTGCGAAATAGCCCCCATCAAAGCCCAAGTCTATATTATAATATAATTAGGTAAAAGGCTATGAAGCACATATACTTCAAAAATTTATTAAATATCGTGTCGGATACTTTTCGAATACGATACTTCTCGGATACTTGTAGGGTACGTATTCGACACTCCACGTGGCTTGTCGGTAAATATAATTAAAAAGAAAAGTTGGAAACACATATCGAATACTTATTTAGACGTATCCAACACATTTTATATTCTGAATTTTGCTAAGTCATCACAATTGGTAAGAACAATCTAAGGCGTCAAATCACACTTTGTATTATATACAACTGCAATACAAAATAATTTGTCTATAACGGGAGGTAGAAACAATACCATTTATTGGCTTTTCTTCCAAATCTATCATAGGTCTTATGTTTTTTATTACGGAGAAGATCTCTTCAACTCTATTATGTAATTCTTTAATTTGATCATTGTCAAGAGATATTGATTCTTCTGTAGTCTTAACAATTTGTTTAAGTCCAATTCTTTCAAAAGTTCCCTTTTTATAAATGGTTCGTGGTTCAATTCTGGGAATAGTCCACTTATTAAGTAAATCGAGATTCTGAGGAATATCATATTCCTGATTCAAACTATTTTTAATATTTTCATTTTTACGGAACTCAAAAGATTTCTTGGAAGTTTAAATTATATTTCGTCTTATTATAAAGACTTAGCTACTGACGCAGCTGTTTTATATGATAGACTTAAAAAGTCACCTACACCTTGGAATGACACGCATACTAATGCGGTAAGATTAATAAAAAGCAAAGTGAAATCACTTCCTTGTCTTATGCTCGCAAATCCCACTTGGGAAAAAAATTATTGAAACAGATGCATCTGATATAGGTTTTGGATGAGTTCTTAAGCAAATATGCCCTACGACTAAACAAATATTTTTAGTCAGATTTCATTCAGGAAAGTGGAATAGTAGCCAAAAGAATTATGCTACAATTGCAAAAGAAATTCTTGCTATACTTAAATGTGTTTTAAAATTCGAAGATGATTTATATAATCAGAAGTTTAAAATATTTACTGATTGCAAGTCTGCAAAATATATGTTTAACAAAGATTTTAAACATGATGTTTCTAAACAGATGTTTGCTAGATGGCAGGCTCATTTATCCCCTTTTGATTTTGAAATACATTATAAAAAGGGAGAAGATAATCACCTTCCTGATTTCTTAACTCGTGAATATTTAACACTTATTTGAATTTGCCAATATCCTGACTTTAAATCAAATTTAGAAAATATGATCGCTTCATATAAATGGTCTAAAAGATCTTTTTTATTTGGTATTGGGTGTCTCTAGTCATACCTACTAGAACTTCAACTTCGTATGAATATGAGAAATTTCCTGCTAGAAATTCTACATCCCAATTTAGAGAAAATACTGATTATAATAAAGTTGAAAAAATTCTTCTCAACAAAGACAACATAGGAAAAGGTATTTATAAGAATACTGAAGAAGATAATTCGGCAGCTTCGGTTAGAAATATAGGAGAGGCAGATATAACTCCATCAGAAGCAAACTTTGATGATATTTAATGGATTGTACACCAAAAATTGATTTTAGTCCTGGTTCTCAGGCAAGACAGATAATTAAAACATAATTTAATCTTCCAAAATGAAAACTTTTTAGAGAATGGTTTTTTAAGAACATTTCAAAAGAAGACCAAAATTATTTTCAAAATGAATTTTATAAATTCACTTCCTTAGAAAATAAGATTATCCATTTTGTTCCTTGGTTTGTAATAAACTATCTTGAAGATCATATTTCAGTTTTAGAAAGAACTTGTAAATTATCTAATGGAGATGTTTTAAGGAGTGTTTTTCCTCCCCAAAGTTCTTTTACTGTTGGTAATGATCATAAAACAATAAGTTTTATAGCTTTTTCTAAATTATTAGAAAATGATGCGTTACAAATAACAACTAGTAATATAAATAGTATATTACAACAGAATAATTATACAAATCTTTATCTGAATATCTTAGGAGATCAAATTAAAGAATTACATAATAGAGTTGAAGAGATCTTCTCCGTAGTAAAAAACATAAGACCTATGATAGATTTGGAAGAAAAGCCAAATGGTATTGTTTCTACCTCACATTTTCAGCCACCACCTGAAATAACAGATTTTAAATTAAAATCACATAAAGAATTAGAAAAATTTCTAGAAGAAAAATTCAAAGGATTAAAAATAAATACTCTAAATAATGAGTTTTCCGAAGATATTAGTAGAAATAATTACAAAGAAAAAATAAATGATGAATTAAACAAAATCGAAAAATATGCAGATAGACCTACTCAAAGATTATATTATTACAGGAGACCTTCACCTATGGATACTTTACATGAAGAACAAGAATATACTGTTAATAACAATTATAATGGGAAAAATATTTATGAATGGAATCTAGATGGTTATACTGAAAAACAAATCTATACTTTAGCCCATAGGATGCTTATGTATAGCACTATTTGTAAAAGTAATAATAACAGTGATAGTACTGTTGCTAAAATGATAGTTGCTGGATTTACTGGCCAATTAAAAGGTTGGTGGGATAATTATTTGACAGAAAGAAGTAAAATAGATATTTACAGAACTGTAAAACAAGAAGATGGTCAAAATGTTGAAAATGTTGTTTATACACTTATTGTTACAATTTTAGAACACTTTACCGGAAGAATTTCTGATAATAGTGAAAATATAAGGACCATGTTACAAAATCTAAGATGTAAAACTCTTACAGATTTTAGATGGTATAAGGATACTTTCTTAAGTCGAGTGATGGAATTGCCAGAGTGTAATAACTCTCATTGAAAATCAAAATTTATTGATGGATTACCTTACTTATTTGCTGAAAGAGTTAGGAAAAGTCTTAGAAAAGATAGAATTAATATACCCTATGAAGATTATACTTATGGAAATATAATTGGTACTTGTATTCAAGAAGGATTAGCTTTATGTAATGAGATACAATTAATTCAGCAGATTAAAAGACAAAACTTAAATGAAAAAAGTCAATTAGGACAGTTTTGTAATCAATTTGGTATGAATATTCCAACCACTTCAAGAAAAGGAAAGAATTATAAGTCTAATTCAGGAACATATAATGTTTCTTACCATAAGAAAAGAAGACATCTTTCTAAAAAAAAATCAGAGCAAAAGAGTAAAAAGAAAGAAGAAAGAATTTCTAATAAAAAGAAGATTGTTTGCTATAAGTGTGGTAGAATAGGCCATTACGCTAATAGGCGTAAGATGAAGAAAAAGATTAATGAATTAAAAATCGATGAATCAATGAAAGAAAATCTGGAAAAATTACTTATAAATTCAGACTCAGAACCTGAAGAATCTCAAGATAGTGATAATAATAATTCTAGTAATAATTCTTCAGAAGAGATTGATATGTTAGAAGAAGAAGAGATAGCTTCTCAAGATTCTAGCTATTGTTGTGATTCTTGTGCTCAAGGAGGCACTTGTGAGATTCATGGAGAAAAAGAGGATTATTACAAAATCCTGTCTCAATTTAAAAATATGCACTTAAATGTCTTAACTTCAGGAAATATGTTAGAATTTTTAAAACAGATTAAGGATCCAGAGTTAAGATTGAAATTAATAGATCAAATGCAAGTAGAAGATATACCTTCAAGTAGTAAAAATTCTGATAGGATCCAAACACCTATACCTATAAGTTCTTCAGAACCTTATACTATGAATAAAGTTTATCAACTTTTAAAGGAAATACAGAATATTGAAATACCTACTTCTGTTAATGACCTAAATAAAGAAATAAAGAATTTAAAAACAGAAATTTCAAATTTGAAAAATACTAATAAACAATTAGAAGAAAGAATTACTCGGTTAGAGATGGTTAAACAAATAAGTACTCATGTAGAATATGGACATAATGATTTCGATGAGAACATCATTCAAGAAAATTTCTTGACTAATCTTAATATGGTTATTTCACAAAAATGGTTTATAAAAATTACGTTACTTATAGATAATCATTTTAGGAAAGAAATTATAGCTCTTGTTGACAGTGGAGCAGACATGAATGTTATACAAGAAGGAATAATTCCTACAAGATATTTTCATAAAACTACTAATTCTCTTAGTCATGCTGGAGGAGAAAAGTTAGACATAAAATTTAAAATCCCTTTAGCTTATATTTGCAAAGATAAGGTTTGCATTCCTAAAAGTTTTTTACAAAAAGGTTTAATAAAACCATCTAATTCACCTTGGTCATGTACAACTTTTTATGTTAATAAACATAGTGAGCAAGAGAGAGGAGCCCCTAGGCTGGTTATAAATTATAAGCCCTTAAATAAAGTTCTAAAATGGATTAGACACCCAACACCAAATAAAAAAGATCTTTTAGACCGTTTATATGAAGCGATCATATTTTCTAAATTTGATTTAAAGTCAGGATATTGGCAAATTCAAATAAGTGAAAAAGATCAATATGAAACTGCTTTTCATGTTCCTTTTGGACATTATGAATGGAAAGTTATGCCATTTGGTTTGAAAAATGCCCCTTCTGAATTTCAGAAAATCATGAATGATATTTTTATACATTACAGTGATTTTATAATTGTTTACATTGATGATATTTTAGTTTTCTCAAAAATTATTGAAAATCATTTTAAACATTTAGAAATACGTAAAAAAGTTGTTATACAACATGGGTTGGTTATTTCTAAGCCAAAAATGTCAATTTTTCAAACTAATATAAGATTTCTTGGCCATAACATTGAAAAAAGGAAAATAATTCCTATTAATAGAAGTATAGAATTTGCTTCTAAATTTCCTGATGTTATAACAGATAAAACTCAGCTCCAAAGATTTCTTGGAAGTTTAAATTATATTTCGTCTTATTATAAAGACTTAGCTACTGACGCAGCTGTTTTATATGATAGACTAAAAAAGTCACCTACACCTTGGAATGACACGCATACAAATGCGGTAAGATTAATAAAAAGCAAAGTGAAATCACTTCCTTGTCTTATGCTCGCAAATCCCACTTGGGAAAAAATTATTGAAATAGATGCCTCTGATATAGGTTTTGGAGGAGTCCTTAAGAAAATATGCCCCACGACTAAACAAATATTTAGTCAGATTTCATTCAGGAAAGTGGAATAATAGCCAAAAGAATTATGCTACAATTGCAAAAGAAATTCTTGCTATACTTAAATGTGTTTTAAAATTCCAAGATGATTTATATAATCAGAAGTTTAAAATATTTACTGATTGCAAATCTGCAAAATATATGTTTAACAAAGATTTTAAACATGATGTTTCTAAACATATGTTTGCTAGATGGCAGGCTCATTTAGCCCCTTTTGATTTTGAAATACATTATAAAAAGGGAGAAGATAATCATCCTGATTTCTTAACTCGTGAATATTTACAGGTAAGTATGATGTCAGACACAACAGAAGAAGACTATCTTAATTGGACGTCAGATACATCAGATGATGATGTACCCCCTGATAGTGGGTTACCTAATTGTCTTAAGGAAGGACTTATTTGTCAAGGACATTCTTGTGTTAATACTCTTAATAAGAGTGATTTCAGAACTAATAAAATAACAATAAGACTCCTCAAGGACGTGATAGAAAGATATGAGGAGAGTATAATTAATACAAAAAATGACCGTATTGTGATAGAAGAAAATAGACTACAGTTAATACAGTATTGTAAAGAATTTATACGGTACTGTCAGCATAAATTGCTGAGACTTCAAGGATTTTATAAATGAATGATCCTCATATGAGTAAGTCTGAAAAAATTAAAAATAAAAGGAATATTTCCTATTTAAAAAATAAAATTGAATTTTGCAAGGAATGCATTTCCTTTATTAATAAACATCCACATTTGTTTAGTGATCCTATTGCAGATAAAGCACAATATGATAATGATATTATCTGGTACCAGCACAAATTGCTAAGATTTAACAATTTTTATAAATGATTTCACAGGTTATGATACCTCGAGATTATTCATTCCGGGGAAGACCTCAAAATTATAGAGGTCGAGGAGGTCGGGGGAACATAATCTCCCAGATTCATGGCAAAAAATTGGTGGCAGAAAATATCTCTGGAGTGGGTGAATCATCCACATCATCAAAGGAAAATTCCCAAACATATGCAAATATTTTGCAAGACAATGAATATGATGATAGCATAAATTATGCTGAAAGGGGACCCATGGTTTTTAATGAACATGTATATTGTTAATACTCAATTCACTGCAACGTCATACAAGCAGAGAAATTTCTATGAAAATTTGCTTAAAGCAACTGAGAGCTGTGAGATTACTCACTTTGCTTCTAATGATAAAAAAAGTTATACTTTTAGTAAGATTATTGTGAAAAAGATTTTTTCATACCAAGAATGGGGTTTATCCACATTCAAAGAAAAAGATTATATCTTTTCTGAGAAAAATATTTCTATCAAATTTAATTACTGGGATTATATCTCAGCCTTTGATAAGGTATTATATTACCAAAATAATAAGAAAAAGCATACTTGGTTTATCAAGATTTGTGGAGAAGTTTATAAATCTCCAATACCAAATTGGTTTGTAAATTGGTGGTCATACCACGGTCTTTCTTACGAAATACTTCCAGAAAAGTGGAAAAGTTTATATTCTGAATGGATAGATTTATCCCCCCAAATATCCAAGTTAATAAACTCTCATAAGGTAGACGAGCTTATAGCTTCTATGCATTTTTTCATCGAATTCTCTATTCCATGGATATCAAAATGGATCCCAATGGTTGGATACACAGAACATCATACCCCATGTTTATACCAGACTACTTTCTCTAAATTTTGGGAAAAGATGAACAAAATTGATCCCACCTCTGGAAAATTATTCGGAGCGACAAACTTTTGTTATATAAGACAAAGGACAAGGATGATACTCCTACCCCGTTTCAAGCTATATCTGGTAAATTGAAAATGAAAAAACAAGAATTGTCTAGAGAAGATATCATTAAAGCTTATATGGAAGAGATGAAGAAAGATCTAAAGAAAAATTTCAAGGAATTTCTAGAAGATGATTCTAAATCCTCTAAATCAGACACGTCAATGGCATCCTCTAAATTAGCAGGAGAAGCTCAAGATCCTTATGAGGATGAAGATGATCCATTCAATGCTTATGATCTAGAAGAAATATTTCACAATATTAGATTAGAAAAATAAATGTCAGCAGAAACATCCAAAGCAGACAAACTACTATTAAGGAAACAGGATAAAGGGAATCTCCACTACTACAAAAGGTCATACTTTTCCAGAGTTTACTCAAGGAAATCCTACAATAATTTACTTAAGGGAATCCTACAGTCTTAAACAAATTAAATAATGATTTCACGTCCGAAGAATTTTAGTTATAAATAGCTGATATTATCAGCCTTGGAGGGCATAAGCTTCCACTACCACTACTACTACTCTACTACTCTCAGAAAATTTCTGTATTATAATCTTATTAAGTATTGTAATATTACTACTTTAAGTTTGTAAAATATTTGTAAAATATTAGAAGAATTAAATAAAAAGCTTGGTTTGAAGGTTCCACTGAGGTATTCCTCTTTACTTTTCTGTTTCATATATTTATATTTGTGTGATATATTTAGCCTAATGATAGGCTAAATAACCGTAATCATGTGTTGAACCATATATAGCTATGTATCAGAAACCCCATGTGCTTTAATGTTATTTTGTACATGGGTCATGAGTAATATAAGAAATTAAGATTATGGTTAAGAAATACTTCTGGCAAGATTAATCTTATGAATTCATCAGTAAATATCCTTGCCCCCTCTTTGCCGTGTTTAGGCGTTTTCTTGGGCTTTTTGATATTGAACATGAGTTTGTGAAGATTATTTTTTGACGGATTTATTTCCTTGTAAAACTTAATCCAATCTAATCCTAAGTCTTATATTATGATTGTACCTGGGTCCAGAATGGTATCAGAGCCATGGAGGTAGAAGATATATAGTGATTGTATGGGTTAACACATGATTAAAATACCATTCTTGACCCAGGTACAATCATAATATAAGACTTAGGATTATATTGGATTAAGTTTTACAAGAAAATAAATCCGTCAAATAATAATCTTAACAAACTCATGTTCAATATCAATAAGCCCAAGAAAATGCCTAAACACGGCAAAGAGGGGGCAAGGATATTTACTGACGAATTCATAAGATTATTCTTGCCAGAAGTATTTCTTAACCATAATCTTAATTTCTTATATTACTCATGACCCATGTACAAAATAATATTAAAGCACATGGGGTTTCTGATACATAGCTATATATGGTTCAACACATGATTAAGGTTATTTAGCCTATCATTAGGCTAAATATATCACACAAATATAAATATATGAAACAGAAAAGTAAAGAGGAATACCTCAGTGGAACCTTCAAACCAAGCTTTTTATTTAATTCTTCAAATATTTTACAAATATTTTCAAACTTAAAGTAGTAATATTACAATACTTAATAAGATTATAATACAGAAATTTTCTGAGAGTAGTAGAGTAGTAGTAGTGGCAGTGGAAGCTTATGCCCTCCAAGGCTGATAATATCAGCTATTTATAACCAAAATTTTTCGGACGTGAAATCATTCTTTAATTTGTTTAAGACTGTAGGATTCCCTTAAGTAAATTACTGTAGGATTTCCTTGAGTAAACTCTGGTAAAGTATGACCTTTTGTAGTAGTGGAGATTCCCTTTATCCTGTTCCTTAATTGTAGTTTGTCTGTTTTGGATGTTTCTGCCGACATTTATTTTTCTGATCTAATATTGTGAAATATTTCTTCTAGATCATAAGCATTGAATGGATCATCTTCATCTTCATAAGGATCTTGAGCTTCTCCTGCTAATTTAGAGGACGCCATTGACGTTTCTGATTTAGAGGATTTAGAATCATCTTCTAGAAATTCCTTGAAAATTTTCTTTAGATCTTTCTTCATCTCTTCCATATAGGCTTTAATGATATCTTCTCTAGACAATTCTTGTTTTTTCATTTTCAATTTACCAGATATAGCCTGAAACGGGCTAGGAGTATCATCCTTGTCCTTTGTCTTATATAACAAAAGTTTGTTCTGAATTAATTCTTCAGTTTCCGCTCCGAATATTTTTCCAGAGGTGGGATCAATTTTGTTCATCTTTTCCCAAAATTTTGAGAAAGTAGTCCGGTATAAACATGGGGTATGATGTTCTGTGTATCCAACCATTGGGATCCATTTTACAAACCAATTTGGTATTGGAGATTTATAAACTTCTCCACAAATCTTGATAAACCAAGTATGCTTTTTCTTATTATTTTGGTAATATAATACCTTATCAAAGGCTGAGATATAATCCCAGTAATTAAATTTGATAGAAATATTTTTCTCAAAAAAGATATAATCTTTTTCTTTGAATGTGGATAAACCTCATTCTTGGTATGGAATTTTTTTTTTCACAATGATCTTACTAAAAGTATAACTTTTTTGATCATTAGAAGCAAAGTGAGTAATCTCACAGCTCTCAGTTGCTTTAAGCAAATTTTCATAAAAATTTCTTTGCTTGTATGACGTAGCAGTGAATTGAGTATTATCAATATACTTGTTCATTAAAAACCATGGGTCCTCTTTCCGTTTCAAATCAGAATATTCCAGATGAAGTATAACTTTTTTTTTTATTGTTTTCAGCATAATTTATGCTATCATCATATTAATTGTCTTGAAAAATATTTGCAAATGTTTGGGAATTTCCCTTTGATGATGTGGATGATTCACCCACTCCAGAGATATTTTCTGCCACCAATTTTTTGCCATGAATCTGGGAGATTATGTTCCCCCGACCTCCTCGACCTCTATAATTTTGAGGTCTTCCCCGGAATGAATAATCTCGAGGTATCATAACCTGTGAAATCATTTATAAAAATTGTTAAATCTTAGCAATTTGTGCTGGTACCAGATAATATCATTATCATATTGTGCTTTATCTGCAATAGGATCACTAAACAAATGTGGATGTTTATTAATAAAGGAAATGCATTCCTTGCAAAATTCAATTTTATTTTTTTAATAGGAAATATTCCTTTTATTTTTAATTTTTTCGGACTTACTCATATGAGGATCATTCATTTATAAAATCCTTGAAGTCTTAGCAATTTATGCTGACAGTACCGTATAAATTCTTTACAATACTGTATTAACTGTAGTCTATTTTCTTCTATCACAATACGGTCATTTTTTGCATTAATTATACTCTTCTCATATCTTTCAATCACATCCTTGAGGAGTCTTATTTGTTGGATAAGGATGAAGATGAAGGCACTTAAGACAATTTGATAAGGGAGGTTTTGATGCATTCCAAAACTTCAAAATCGGCTAAGTATTGATTAACTTAGCTGATATCCCTTCGAAGGAATTTTGACTAAAGAAAAGAAGACATCAGAAAAGTCGAAGTTTCAAGGTCCAAGACTTTTGATCTGCTGAAGGAAAGATATCAAACTGATGAAGATCAGCCGACTCAAATCAGATTTGTTCAAGTTTTGGATCAGCTTAGTTCGCCATCAGACTTGCACTTTCGACAGCCAAGTGGAAAGGATCATAAAGTTGATGGAATAGTGCCCAGCAAGCCAATATTAATTAGCTTGTTGAAGTACTATTTTCTTATGGTTTATAATTAATACGTCGTTCATTCATAGTATGTGAAACTGAACAATGGCCAACTTCATCTCTCGTGAACCTATCTAAGCGATTGGATGAAATCCTGAGGTCACAATAGACTATGGGACGATTCACTTCAGTACTGAGTGCAATCATGAAACAGTCTCAAAGGTCGTGATCTTAAAACCGTTCCAAGTCATAGATTCCAAACGAGATGGGGTATCGTCGGAATCGCCAAGACTTGTACAAATATGCATGATTCACATGGAGTGAATTTGTAGAGTTTCATGAGCAAGGAATTTGAGTCCAGTGCATATGAGTAGGTGGTTCAATGGAGGATTGAATGCATCGAACGACCCGAACAGAGAAACCCATTGTGGAAGCGCATGACGCATATCGGTGATGGGATGTTTCTCAAGGCTTATAATAGTGTACGATTTAGTCCTTAGACTTGAGGTGCTAGGGCAAATTCGGTGCACGAGTGTGCGTACTTAGATTTAGGTACTGGTCACGTAGCCTGGCCACAAAGTGCCTAAGTTGGGTGCGTAGACGACTGTACGCGAGTGGTTAGTACTAAGAAAGGATCCATCGACTCATCCTGATAAGATGAGAGAATTTCCTATACGTTTCTTAGATAATTGATTCCGAGAAATCTATGGCCATAGTCGGTGATGCATTTGGAAGGGGTTTCCAAATTTGGCAGTCACACTGAAATCATTGTCGGAAAATTAGAAAGTATAGTTATCGAGATAATTAGAGGTGCCGATCAATTCACACACCCTAGGTCTCGATCGGGAAATCAGTCGTAGAAGGACCGTATGTACATGGCAATTATAAGAGGTGAGGTTCACAATAAATCAATTCACCTTTGATTGGGCTTCATGGGCTTGTGGCTAGACATCGACCATGAAGTGTGGGTACTTCAGAATTAATAGAGGATTTAATTCTAGGAGTGGTCAATTAAAAGTAGTTTAATTGATCGGAGCATTTAATTGCTCGTTAATTAAATCACGAAAGTCGTGGGCCTGCTGCCAGTTGATGGTGAACCCAGAGGGTCACACACAATACAATTGGACGGTGACTGTCTTAAAGGAAAGAAAATGATTTAAAGTTGTTAAATCAAGGTAATTGAATTATGGTATTAATTCAATTGGAGATTATTAATTAGATGACTAATTGATTAATTGATAATTAATTAATTAGAGTTATCTGATTAATTATGGAATTAATTAAAGTAGTTAATTAATTGGAAGAATAAATAATTAACCAATTTGAGTATTGGATAATTATGGGTTGATTTTGGAATTATCTAAAGTTAGGGGCTAGAGGCGATTTTGGTGATTAAAAGGAAAAGGAGTTTTGATTCTTGGAAAACAAGCAAGAAGAGATCTATCAAATCTCACATTCCTAAGTTGATAAGGAATAAAAGATTTGGAGATTTGGTAGATATGGGAAGAAGATATCTATCAAGAGAAGGATTCTTCTCTTATAAATACTCTTCCCTCTCCTCTTCATAATAAGTTGGAAAACCTAGACAAGTTGCACAACCCTAAAAAGCTTTTGAGAGAGCAAAGTTTTTGCTGAAAATTGAGAGAGAAAAATCGAGTGAGATCAGATTTTTCGAACAAGAAATTTTAATTACAAATCGCCCCCTATAGTTTTTCGCCCCTAACCCTAGTCGCCCAACCTAGTCTTGGCCGAACCCAAATCGGACCAGATCTGACCCTGGCCGAACCCTGCTCGATCACACAAGCTCTGTGAGTCGATTCTTCCATTGGTATCTCCCGTTCCTTTGCTGACAAACCTGCAAGATCCAGTTCGTAGCCTAAGACTTGTAGGCGTCACTACAATCCGATTGGTGTGGACTAGCTTTGGAGGTGAGACACATGGATCACTCAAACTGTGAATCAAACCAAACACCTGGAGGACACAACCACGACTTGGTGGTCAGGTAATTTGCGATTAACCCCCTTGTGTTTTTATTGATGTTTGATTCATCCTTATTCGTATAATAACTATGGAGAAAGAATTCATGGGACTATTAGGAACTCGAAAATTTTTAAAATTCCGCACTTCGTTGTATTGACAATCGAGCCCTAGCCAGAATATCCCAACAAAAATCTCCCCAACGGTAATAAATGCCCCTGGAAGTAATAAATGCTGAAGTACAAGGTTATTAAAGACAAATGATTGAAGAAATGCTTCGTATCAGCTAGGTGCATTTAATGCTGCCTGCAGAAAAGTACTGTTAACAGTACGGACAGCTACACAGAGCCGTTCGCGGAAATTAAGGACAGAACTCGAGGAATTTGAATCTTGTCTCTCTTCAACGGACATTCTTCAAACCTCAAGTATAAATAGCTGAAAGAGACGAAGAGAGAAAAACAAAACAATCTCTGAGAAAATTTCCGAAGCAAAATCTCTTAAGTCTCAAGAACAGCTCACTTATCAGCTTAGTCATTTGTTGACGAAAAGCAGAGTTGAAGAACAAAGCTAAACACATCTTCTGAGTGAATTTGTAAAACAGAGTGTTGTGCGAAGTATAGATCCATCTTTGTGAGTGATCTAACTTCAGAGGATAGGTTTTCTGAGTGATTTCCTATTGCGAGCTTACAACATTTTCATTTGTTGTTTAGGTGTAAGTGGAGACATATTTTAAACTTTGTGTTTATAGTATAACCCAGAATCTAAGTGATCTGGAAGAGTGGACTAAAGGATTTTTATCCATATAACCACTATAAAAATTATTTATGTTATCTTTGCATTTAAGTTTTCTTGCATATTTCAAAACTGCATAAGTTACACTTTGAATTATTAAAAGATTTTAAAGGAGTTTTAAGACTGGGGATAAAATCTTTTAAAGACTTAGTCTACTTGTGAAAAACACTTTCAAACATCCGCTGCAAGTATACTCTTGATAAAACTGATTTTGCTGAAATCAGCTAAGTAAGTATAAGAAGAGTGGTCACTCGGCTGTTCAAGATTTGCTCACAAACAGCTTAGTCAGCTTACTGTTCTATATAAGCTTAGTCTGCTGACAGATGACTAAAAAGTTTTTAAGTCTAAAAATTTGAAGAGGTCTATTCACCCCCCTCTAGACCTCATCTGACCACTTGGGACCAACAAGTGGTATCAGAGCAGGTGGTTCATTAGAATCAGCTGTCTGATCAACGAGCTTGATCCAAGTGTTTTTCAAAGGTTTTCAAAACTTTTCAAAAGAGCATCTTTTTGAAAAATAAAAACTTTTTGAAAAATGGATTGTATCAGCCATGTTCCCCACATTGCTGGTATGTCTTTTGAAGACTGGAAAATCAGGATGGAGATTTTTCTAGCTGCTTATAATGATAACATGTACACATGTATCATCAAAGGTCCATTCAGATTCACCAAGACGATAAAGATAAATGAAGTTGATACCGTGGTGGAGAAAGATCTTCATGAGATGACTCCAGAAGAAATAAAGTTTTTCAATCTGGATAAGGTTGGAAGATTCATCATGACTAAAGCCCTGGATAATGATCGGTTTGACAAAGTCAAACATTGCAAAACTGCAAAGGAGATGTGGGATAAAGTCAGAGATATGAGCGAAGGAAACGACGCCATTAAAGAGCATCAGCTGAGTGTTGCTCTGGAAAAGCTGGATAACTTCAAAATGAAGTCTGGAGAGACCATTGATCAGATGGATACCAGGTTCACCAGAACATTAAATGAAGTTTTAAAGCTTGGAAAAACCTTCACGGATAAGGAGATAACCATCAGAGTGCTGAAGGCTTTACCTCCAAAATTCAACATGAAGGTGACAGCGATGGAAGAATCAAGAGATTTGGGAAAAATCTCTCTTACAGAACTATTCTCAGTACTCAAGGCGTATGAGTATAAACTGCCAAGAATGGGAATTGAAGAAACCTCAACTTCAGGACCCACAACCGCCTTAGTTGCTGCTGAAAATTCCAGAAGACCAGCACATAAAAGCAAAGAAGTGGACTCATCTGATGAAGCCACATTACTCAACAAAAAGGAGTACACAGCTGGAGATGTAGCATTGCTGATAAACAATTTTAAGAAGTTCTACAAAAGAAAAATGAAGAACAAATACAACAATGCTTCTACTTCTAAACCTAACTTTTCTTCTCAAGATAAGTATGATTATAAAGCCAAACTAATGTGTTATAACTGTAGGAAATTGAGACACTTCATCAAAGACTGTCCATATCCAAAAGCAGAGAAATACACTGAAGAAGAGAAGAGAATCAGGAAAGAAAGAAAGCATCAGAGAGGCAAGGCAATGGTAGCTGAAGCAGAAAAGCTGACTGCTATCTACTCATCTGATTCAGACTCAGACACGTCTGATGAAGAATCTTCTGATGAAGAAAAACCTGCTCTCCTCTGCCTGATGGCCAAGGAATCTGATGACTCTGAGGATGAGGTAACTCCTCTTGATAATGAATTATTTAATTCATTTGAACAAATGATGCTTAACAATACTGGTATTGTTGAAGCATATAAAAAGCTTAAGGAAGAGATGATATTGCTAAAAAAGCAAAATAGTTCACTGAAACTCACAGCTGAAAAGCCAAGAGAATCAGCTGAATTCAAAAAGCTTGAGCAAGAACATGAATCTCTGAAAGCTGAATGTGAAGTTTGTAAAGGAAAAATCATGGAACTTGAAAAAGTTATTGAGTCTCATGAGAAATCATCTGTTGAATCCACTCATATGTCTAGTAAACAGAAGATGCCTTTAGAGCAAGATAAGCTAGAATTGAATCATATTGAAAAATTTATATCTGCTGACAATAGTAAGGTCATTCTGTATGTTCAAACTACTAAATCTGCTTCACATGAGAAAGTGTTAAAGTAGACAAAAACTCCTAAGGCTAAAAAGAGCAAAAAGCCTAGTGTAGGAAAACAGACTAGTAAGACCAAACAACAGAGTCCTAAGAAGTCTGCTGATAAAGCTAAATTGAATCAGACTAGTGGTAAAACTAAGTCATCTGTAAATGAGCAAGCCTCTAGTAAACCAAAGAAGCATAAGAATAAGAAAAATCAAAATGCTTGGTATGGAAATGAGTCTTATTATGTGCAACCTGCTGCATATCCTCATATGTATCATGCACCTCAATTTCCAAGTTACTATGCACCATATCCTGCTCATCCAATGCATGCATACCCTGCTTATCATGCACCTTACCCTGCTTATGAACATTATTCTTATCATACTGATCATCAACATGACTTATCTGCTAATTATGATAAAGATGAAACTGTTCATGCTCCTGTCAAAACTCAGAAGCCTAAGAAGCCTAAGACATCAACATATTGGGTTGTCAAAGGTGGAACTAATCCTTCAGGACCCTCTCAATAAGGGTACCTAAAACAATTTTATTTTTGTTTTGTAGGTTAGGATTAGGAGTAGGAGTAAAGTAGAGAAGATTTGGAACTTGGACAGTGGCTGTTCAAGGCACATGTGCGGAAGCATACATGAGCTGACTGATGCTGTTGCTGTGGATGGTCCAAAGGTTACTTTCGGAGACAGCGAAGAAGGCAAGATTGTAGCTAAAGGAAGAGTAATCAAAGGAAACATAGAGATATCTGACGTCTCATATGTTAAAGGCCTAAAGTACAACCTGCTGAGCATAAGTCAATTTTGTGACAAAGGATATCTAGTCATCTTCTCAACAGATAAGTGTTATGTTGAACAGATTGGTACAAAGAAGGTAATTTTATCTGGAAGACGACAAGGAAATGTCTACATAGTCGACTGGAATTTTGCTGACAAGAATTCAAGTATTTGTTTGGTGGCATCAACACCAAGTGAAGTCAGTTGGCTGTGGCACAAAAGGATGAATCATTTAAACTTCAAGACCATCAACAGATTGATAAAGAATGATTTGGTAGAAGGGATTACAAAAACAGTCATGAGCAAAGATAAGCTCTGTGACGCCTGTCAGAAAGGGAAACAAATCAAGTCATCGTTCAAAAGCAAGAAGCACCAATCTTCTGAAAGAATCTTGGAGCTGCTACACATGGACTTATTTGGACCCATAGATCCAGTCAGCAATGGTGGAAAGAAATACTGCCTAGCTGTTGTTGATGACTATTCAAGATATACTTGGGTGATATTTATGAAAAAGAAAAGTGAAACCAAGGAACATCTTACTAATCTGATGGAACTGATCCAAAATGAGAAAAGCATAAAAATATTAAAGATCAGATCAGATCAGATAGAGGGACAGAGTTCACAAACTCTACTGTTGAAGAGTATTGTAACATCAAAGGAATACATCATGAGTATTCAGCTGCTAGAACCCCTCAACAGAATGGTGTTGCTGAAAGGAGAAACAGAACACTAAAGGAAGCTGTCAGAACTATGATAGTTGAAGCTAAGCTGCCACAAAGATTTTGGGCAGAAGCAACAAATACAGCCTGCTTTACCCAGAACAGATGCATGATCAACAAAAATCAGAACAAGACTCCATATGAAGTTTGGAACAACAGAAACCAAACATTCATTACTTTAAAACTTTTGGTTGTAAATGCTTTGTGTTAAATAATGGGAAAAATCACCTTACTGCATTTGCAGAGAAGGCTGATGAAGCTGTTTTTGTAGGATACTCTACTGTTAGTAAGACTTATAGAGTTTTTAACAAAAGAACATTGCTAATAGAAGAATCCATTCATGTAGTATTTGATGAGCCAAGTCAATCTTCTGAAAAGAATCAAAGTATTAATCAAGATCTGTCTACTGATTTGGATGTTGGAAAGAATGAAGAATATGTACCCATCATACTACCTAATCTCAATTCAGCTGCTAACTCAAGTGCTGTTCAAAATCACAGTGCTGATTGTCTAACAGACGAGTTGCAAACAGCTGACAGACCAGAGACTGTTCAACAGACTACTACTGAATCTCCAACAGTAGTGTTACAAGATCAAAACAGAGGACAACATCCAGATTTGCAACCTGATCTCAGATGGCTCAGTAGGGGTGAACGCGGTCGGGTTTTAGCGGGTGACAACGAAAAAATCAACCCAACCCGACACATGCGGGTTGCCAAAATTTCAAACCGCACCCATATTTTTAAGTTCATAAACCGCGCGGTTCGGGTGAGGCGGGTGACGGGCGGGTTGGCGGGTTGAACCATTGAATATAGTATATTCAACTAACTTATACTACATAAAATTCAATCTTACTAGGAAGAATAAAAATAAAATAAGATTGCGCAAACTCATGGTTAATGGCCCATTTTGCAACTATAATTCCTAGCTACACAATTCTCCAATCCGGTTTGTTCAACAAAATTAATCATTGGTACGAAGGTACGAGCTTGAAGTGTCCATAAGCTTGAAGCATATAGGGGGGTGATTTTTATGGGTAGGATCAATTCCTACAATTGTTTTATAAGAAGAAACTACATACATACAGTGCAAAAATTAATAAGTTAATTGATGCATAAGTTACAGTACTTTTTTTATATAGAAATAAAAATAAAATTTAAATATATTTTAAACTCAAATATTCTCCAAACTCTTTTTGTGTACTGCAAAAGAAAAGGGATCTACAGTTAACAAGAGCACGTAAAATAAGGTAGGTGTGGCAAGATATTTAAACTAAACATCCAGCAAACGGAATTGGGTACTTGGTTAATAACTATGAATAACTTAAACTTAGAAAACTTTGATGTTCCTCTTTCCTCTTTCCTCTTGCTCGCTCAAATTTCCTACCCTTGACTCGCACATATGGCTTGGTGTGACTTATGAGTGATGAAAATTGAGAACAAATTTTGAATCTTAATTTTTGAGGAGAGGTGCATTGGAGAATAAAACTGGAGAGTGGAGCAGGCATGAAGCTTAGAGATGGAAAATTCTAATTATTTCTCAATATTTTGTTTGGTAAGTGGTGTTGGGCAGAGAAAACATATAATATTTGGATGGGTCGGGTTAGAGGCGGTTTTTAACCATTAAAACCGCAACCCGACCCATAACTTTCGGGTGGTCACAATTTCAACCCGTTACTAGTTTTATAAAAATAAAAATCGTCGGGTTCGGGTTGGGTCGGGTCGGGTTGAGCGGGTCGGGCGGGTTAGACGGGTTAATGAACACCCCTAATCTTCTGAAAAGAATCAAAGTATTAATCAAGATCTGTCTACTGATTTACAGAAGTTGGATGTTGGAAATAATGAAGAATATGTACCCATCATACTACCTAATCTCAATTCAGCTGCTAACTCAAGTGCTGTTCAAAATCACAATGCTGATTGTCTAACAGACGAGTTGCAAACAGCTGACAGACCAGAGACTGTTCAACAGACTACTACTGAATCTCCAACAGTAGTGTTGCAAGATCAAAATAGAGGACAACATCCAGATTTGCAACCTGATCTCAGATGGCTCAGGAATCACCCACTAGAGTTAGTGATTGGTGATCCCCTGGATAGAGTGAAAACAAGAAGAGCTGCTGCACAAGATGCTATGTTTGTCACTTTTCTATCTCAAATAGAGCCTAAACAAATTGAAGAAGCTCTCAATGATTCCTTCTGGATTGAAGCTATGCAAGAAGAGTTGAATCAATTTGAAAGGAACGAAGTATGGTACTTAGTTCCAAGACCAAGTCATCAAAGAGTAATTGGCACTAAATGTGTTTGCAGAAATAAGATGAATGAAGATGGTATTGTTACCAGAAACAAAGCAAGATTAGTGGCCAAGGGTTATTGTCAAGAAGAAGGAACTGACTTTGATGAAACATTTGCACCAGTAGCAAGACTTGAAGCAATCAGACTGTTTCTTGCCTATGCTGCTTACAAGAACTTCACTGTCTATCAGATGGATGTGAAGTCAGCATTTCTCAATGGAGAATTGCAAGAAGAAGTATATGTTGAACAACCACCTGGATTTGAAGCTTATCAACAAGATGACAAGGTGTATCGTCTAAAGAAAGCCCTCTATGGACTGAAACAGGCTCCAAGAGCATGGTATGATACCCTATCTGATTTTCTTTTAATTAAAGGATTTCGTAAAGGCAAGGTAGACAAAACCTTGTTCACAATTGAATGGGAGAATCATATATTAATTGTGCAAATATATGTAGACGATATTATTTTTGGTTCAACTAACCAACAAATGTGTGACAAGTTCTCCAAGCTCATGCAGAATAAGTTTGAAATGAGCATGATGGGTGAACTCAATTATTTTCTTGGTTTGCAAGTCAGACAGTTGCCTGATGGAATATTCATCAACCTAGCAAAATACACAAGAGATCTGTTTAAGAAATTTGGTATGGAAACTAACTCCACTGCTACTGTTCCAATGTCTACTAGTCTTCGTTTGGATAAAGATGAAGATGGCAAATCAGTGGACATAACCAAATACAGAGGCATTATTGGGTCACTGTTATACTTAACAGCTAGCAGACCTGATATCATGTACTCTGTTGGGGTTTGTGCGAGATTTCAATCAAATCATAAGGAATCTCATCTCTTAGCTGCCAAGAGAATTCTGAAATATATTAAGGGCACTCAAGATTTGGGATTATGGTATCCTAGAGAATCTGGATTTGAGCTTATTGGATATTCAGATTCAGACCTTGCTGGCTGCAAAATTGATAGAAAGAGCACAACAGGTGCCTGTCAATTTTTGGGTAGTCGTCTGATCTCATGGATGAGTAAGAAACAAACTTCAGTATCCATATCTACTGCTGGAGCTAAGTATATAGCTGCTGGAGCTTGCTGTGCACAGATTTTATGGTTGAAGCATCAACTAGAAGATTACAATATCAAGATCAGTGGAATTCCAATCTACTGTGACGATACAAGTGCAATATCCCTTACTCAGAATACTACAAGTCATTCAAGGACTAAGCATATTGAGATCAAGCATCATTTCATTAGAGATCATGTGGAAAAAGGGAATGTTATGATTGAGTATGTTCATACAGACAATCAAATAGCTGACATTTTCACTAAACCTCTAAGTGAAGTAAGGTTTTCAACTCTAAGAGCTGAACTAGGACTACTTAATTTGGATGCATAAGCTGAGGGGGAACTTATCAGAAGACTGAAGTTCATCAGCACAGTCATCCGTTATTATTTTCAAGGATTAACTCTCAACATACTAGTTAACTTATGAATTCTTAAAGTCAGGGGGAACGTGTAAGACTAGCGGTACTTCTGATTAAAAGATGAAATTTGTTGATGACAGTTAGTTGAAGTTATGTTATCAGAAGATATGTTCTTAATTCTTGAAGATTGAAGATTAATTTATCTAGTTGGATTGACAAACAGCCGAGGAAGGTTATCAGCTATTGGCTTTCACTGATAACAACATTGTCATCAGGACAGTAGTCCATCAGATAAGTATTTATTTGACTCATCTGATCGCTTGTGTAAAAGCTGAACTATTTAAATCGTTTTATCTAAAAATACGCTTTTACAAGTGATAAAAGAGCGGTACATATTCCCGCTCCTCATTTAATGCAATTTGAATTTGAAAGGTCGTAACTGACGCCGCACGATCAGCACTGACAAGAAAACGGATCTAACGGTTAGCTGGTATCACGAAAATCGAAATACCCTAACTCTATAAATCCCAATCTGATCAGCCGTTTAGTTCTTTACGCACCCTAATCTTTCAAAGAGCACTTGTGAGAAATTACCTTCAACTTTTTGGAAAATCCTTCTTGTTTCTTTTTACTTCCTATAGAATTCAATGGCTGCTGAAGGTATGTACTTAGTCTACGACTCCTATTATCAGTCCGGTACCGATCTGATGAAAGAACTGCTGGAGAAGTTCAAGACGGCCTCACTGGTAAACTTCATGGAGTACAATGAAGGTGTAATCTGGACTGACCAGGTTCTAGAGTACTACAAGACCGCAACTGTTGATTACAACTCTCTGGAAATCAAAGCTACAGTTGGTGAAAAATCCATTGTCATCACTCCTGCTGTTCTTCATGAACAATTTGGACTTTCAAACAAAGGACGACATGACGTCACTGTGCTGACAGAAGATAAGCATCAACAGTTCTGAGCGATCTGCGCCAAAGAAGGGGAAATGATGTCTGGCAACATTAAGAAGAAACAATTAAATGACGAATATCAGCGGATGGCTGATATGGTCTCGAAGCTGATCGAAAACTGCACCTTCTCTCTGGATGCTGTTACCATGAAAAGATTCAGCATCATGGCTGCCATATACTATGGATTAGAAGTCAACTGGTCCGTAATAGTTTGGTATATTTTGGCTGGTTTTCATGAAGCAAAGAAAAGCAAAACTCCTCAGACCAACCACAGAATCACGCTCAGTTATCTGCTGTTCAAACTGGGTTGTGCTATGCTCAATGGTAAGGAGATCCATAAATCCAAGGCAATGTCCAAGTACTTGCCTGTTCTGAAGAGAAAGGCTGATATGCCTGAAGAGGATGAAGACGAGGAACCTAAGGAGGTTCCTGCCAAGAGGCCAAGGAGATTGGTCAAAACAGCTGACTTAGATGTTGAGACACAGAAGAAGAAGGTTGCTAATAAACTAAAGGAGAAAGTTCCTAAAAAGGTGAAGATTGTGGCTGACGTTGCTGTTGACCAAATCATAAGTCAGACCACTGCTGATGTAAGGGGAATGTCTCCTGCATCACCTTCTAGGACTCCTTCTGCTGAAATGCCTGTTGGGAATGTCTCTTACAGGACAAGGAGTCAGCAAAAGGACACTGCTGCTTCAAGAATTGTTAAAGGGAGAACAAAGAAGATAGCAAGAAAACAGATGTCTTTCGTTGAAGAGCCTACTGAAGTGGAGAACTTAGTAAGACAGAGCCCCAAATCTGCTGAAAGACCAGTTGGAGCTGATGAGGCTCCTGTTGCTGAAAAGATGGATGTGCAACAGCCTGATCAAGCTACTCCAACAGTTGAGGCGGCAAAACCTCAGGATGATCCAGATGTTATGATCATTCATCCCATTGCTGCTGCACCTATCTCGTCTGCTGGTCCAGCCCCTGCCCCAGCTGATAAAGGAAAGAGAAAGACTGTGCTCAAGAGAAAGAAGGTTTCCAAAGCTGATAAGAGGAAAAGGGAAGAAGCTGAACAAAGAAAGCAGGATGAGGTGGAGGAGAAAAAGGCTCTTGAACTGAGCAAAGTTCAGGAAGCAAAGGATGAGGCCAGAAGAAAAATGACTGAGGCAGAAAGAAAAGCTGCTGAAGATGCAGAACTGGCTATGGTCATTGAGCTCAGCAAGACTGATGCTCATGGACCTATTCATGGTGAAGGCATTAAAATCAATGAAGAAGCTAAAAAGAAGCCTAAAATGCCTGCTGCAAAGGTCAAGCCAAAGGGTAAATATGAAGTGAGAAGAGCCTTTGAAATTGTCTATGCTGATAAAGAGCTCTTCAAGAGATTTGAGAAGTCCTTGGCATATTATGACCAGAAGCTTATGCTGAAGACTCTGTTCACTCTTGAGAAGCCAAGATACATCAGATGGAGAGATAACAGGATGAACAGATCTATAGCAGAACTTCAAAGTCTGAAGGAGTTAGCTGATGAAGAACAATGGGTTCAGAATTGGTTAAGGACAGACTCTATTCAGAAAGCTTTGGATCCTCACCATGTCAGAGATATTATGCATCTCTATGCAAGGGAGTTTGCCCTAGAGGAAGCCAAAATCATAAACAACTCTTTGCCACCCAAGAGAAGGAAGTCTGACAATGCTGAAGAACGGGCAATCAACATAGCTGTTATGACCGCCTTGAAGAGATGGGCAGAAAGGTCAAGATATCAGCAGGGATGTTCAAGTGAAATGCCTCAGCTGCCAAGCATTCAGCAAATTATCTTTGGCAAAGAAGTGAAGGATTACTGCGAAGTGCCCAAGGGTAACAATGCCTTTGTGAATCCTTGGATAATTGTGCGACAGATTTGTCAAACAACATCATTCAATGATGATGGCACTATCACAAATCTAGTTTATGAAGACGTCACTGATGAGCATAAGAAAGTTGTTGAACCCTTAGCACTGGCGACTGACGCAAATCAGGAGACTGAAATGAAAGATGTCCTTGTCCACCAGGAGACTGAAGAAAAGGAAGCTGCTACTTCTGCTTCATCAGGTGATCAACACTCATCCCTGATGGAAGCCTTCCAGATGCTGATGGAAAATTCTGTGAAGGAACTGGAGGAAAAGCATAGTCAGCAGCTGACAAAGATGAAAGAGGAGCTGAAGGAAGAACTGAAAGCATAGTTGGTAGAATCCAACTGACTTCAGCTGGAAACCATGCAACAATCAACTGCAAAAATCATCAAGACTGAAATTGATAGTTTCCCAATGCCTCAAGATAATTCCAAGCAGTTAGTTCAAAGCCTAAATGAAATGAACAGAAATGTTGAAGAAGTGAATGCTGATGTAAATCACCTTCATAGTGCCTTACAAAGACCAACAGGTGATTGGTCTAGTGGAAAGGACTAGTCACTACAAAGTAGCGGACTCAGGTTCGAATCCCTGTTGGGAGAGGTTCCCACATTATGTGCCCGACGCGCCTCGAAAGGGATTAAACCCTTGGGAAACCAAAAAATAGTGCCTTACAAAGAGCTGAGCACAAAATAGCTGATCTAACTGCTAACTTCATCAAGATCAATGAAGAAGAGGCGTCTATCAATGTTGGGTTATTGCAGTAACTTCACAAAGCTGGAGATGTTATTCATGCAGAACTTTCAACATTGCAACTCAATATTGACTGCTTCAATGATCAAACTGACAACATCAGTACCATTCTTCATCATTTAACAGCAAGTCATGACGTAGTAAATCAGAATCTGAAAGCTTTGTGTGCTACAATGAAGATTCCTACTGTTGCACTCAACCCAGCTGCTAAACCTAATGTTATCACCAAGTCTGATGATGACAAAAAGGGGGAAGATAGAAGGGAAGAATCAACTAAGGAAACTGATGTTGCTGCTGAAGTTAAGAAGCCTGAAGAAACTACTGATAAGACTGCTGAAGAACTTGGAAAGGTAGAAGAAAAAGAGAAGCCTGAAGAAGAACCTACCAAGTACAAGAACACTGAATCAGCGAGGAAGGCAATGGAGCTATTGAAGGAGCAGCAACTTAAAGAAAAGATGTACGCTGCCAAAGCAAACATACTCCTGGATGAAGAAGCTGATGAAGATGATGAAGAAGAAGAAGATGATGATGAAGAGTCTTCTTATGAATATGAGGAAGTGTTAGAAGGATCTGATGAAGGAGCTGATAGTTAGAAAACATAAATATCTTTGTAATCAGTGTACTTTATCTATTCTTCAGACATCTCATCTGATAAACTTGCACTTGTAATAATTTCACTATCAATAAAAAGTCAAGTTTACTCCAACATATTTTTTCTATCTCAGAAAATTTTGAGGATTACATACTTTAGTATAGGTATTAACAGGTACTTAGCTGAAGTTTTGTCATCATCAAAAAGGGGAAAATTGTTGGATAAGGATGAAGATGAAGGCACTTAATTTTGATGCATTCCAAAACTTCAAAATCGGCTAAGTATTGATTAACTTAGCTGATATCCCTTCGAAGGAATTTTGACTAAAGAAAAGAAGACATCAGAAGAGTCGAAGTTTCAAGGTCCAAGACTTTTGATCTGCTGAAGGAAAGATATCAGACTGATGAAGATCAGGTTTTGATGCATTCCAAAACTTCAAAATCGGCTAAATATTGATTAACTTAGCTGATATCCCTTCGAAGGAATTTTGACTAAAGCAAAGAAGACATCAGAAGAGTCGAAGTTTCAAGGTCCAAGACTTTTGATCTGCTGAAGGAAAGATATCAGACTGATGAAGATCAGCCGACTAAAATCAGATTTGTTCAAGTTTGGGATCAGCTTAGTTTGCCATCAGACTTGCACTTTCGACAGCCAAGTGGAAAGGATCATAAAGTCTCCCCAACGGTAATAAATGCCCTTGGAAGTAATAAATGCTGAAGTACAAGGTTATTAAAGACAAATGATTGAAGAAATGCTTCGTATCAGCTGGGTGCATTTAATGCTGCCTGCAGAAAAGTACTGTTAACAGTACGGACAGCTGCAGAGAGCCGTTCGCGGAAATTAAGGATCAGAACTCGAGGAATTTGAATATTGTCTCTCTTCAACGGACATTCTTCAAACCTCAAGTATAAATAGCTGAAAGAGACGAAGAGAGAAAAACAAAACAATCTCTGAGAAAATTTCCGAAGCAAAATCTCTTAAGTCTCAAGAACAGCTCACTTATCAGCTTAGTCATTTGTTGACGAAAAGCAGAGTTGAAGAACAAAGCTAAACACATCTTCTGAGTGAATTTGTAAAACAGAGTGTTGTGCGAAGTATAGATCCATCTTTGTGAGTGATCTAACTTCAGAGGATAGGTTTTCTGAGTGATTTCCTATTGCGAGCTTACAACCTTTTCATTTGTTGTTTAGGTGTAAGTGGAGACATATTTTAAACTTTGTGTTTATAGTATAACCCAGAATCTAAGTGATCTGGAAGAGTGGACTAAAGGATTTTTATCCATATAACCACTATAAAAATTATAAGTGTTATCTTTGCATTTAAGTTTTCTTGCATATTTCAAAACTCCATAAGTTTACACTTTGAATTATTAAAAGATTTTAAAGGAGTTTTAAAACTGGGGATAAAATCTTTTAAATACTTAGTCTACTTGTGAAAAACACTTTCAAACATCCGCTGCAAGTATTCTCTTGATAAAACTGATTTTGCTGAAATCAGTTAAGTAAGTATAAGAAGAGTGGTCACTCGGCTGTTCAAGATTTGCTCACAAATAGCTTATTCAGCTTACTGTTCTATATAAGCTTAGTCTGCTGACAGACGACTAAAAAGTTTTTAAGTCTAAAAAAATTGAAGAGGTCTATTCACCCCCCCTCCTAGACCTCATCTGACCACTTGAGACCAACATTATTGTTATTTTATTAGTTCTGAAATCACTCTTATTAAGAGTATTAACACAAGAATGTCCTTGACAAATATAAATATATGAAACAGAAAAGTAAAGAGGAATACCTCAGTGGAACCTTCAAACCAAGCTTTTTATTTAATTCTTCTAATATTTTACAAATATTTTACAAACTTAAAGTAGTAATATTACAATACTTAATAAGATTATAATACAGAAATTTTCTGAGAGTAGTAGAGTAGTAGTAGTGGTAGTGGAAGCTTATGCCCTCCAAGGCTGATAATATCAGCTATTTATAACTAAAATTCTTCGGACGTGAAATCATTATTTAATTTGTTTAAGACTGTAGGATTCCCTTAAGTAAATTATTGTAGGATTTCCTTGAGTAAACTCTGGAAAAGTATGACCTTTTGTAGTAGTGGAGATTCCCTTTATCCTGTTTCCTTAATAGTAGTTTGTCTGCTTTGGATGTTTCTGCTGACATTTATTTTTCTAATCTAATATTGTGAAATATTTCTTCTAGATCATAAGCATTGAATGGATCATCTTCATCCTCATAAGGATCTTGAGCTTCTCCTGCTAATTTAGAGGACGCCATTGACGTGTCTGATTTAGAGGATTTACAATCATCTTCTAGAAATTCCTTGAAATTTTTCTTTAGATCTTTCTTCATCTCTTCCATATAGGCTTTAATAATATCTTCTCTAGACAATTCTTGTTTTTTCATTTTTAATTTACCAGATATAGCCTGAAACGGGCTAGGAGTATCATCCTTGTCCTTTGTCTTATATAACAAAAGTTTGTTCTGAATTAATTCTTCAGTTTCCGCTCCGAATAATTTTCCAGAGGTGGGATCAATTTTGTTCATCTTTTCCCAAAATTTTGAGAAAGTAGTCCGGTATAAACATGGGGTATGATGTTCTGTGTATCCAACCATTGGGATCCATTTGGATATCCATGGGATAGAGAATTCGATGAAAAAATGCATAGAAGCTATAAGCTCGTCTGCCTTATGAGAGTTTATTAACTTGGATATTTGGGGGGATAAATCTATCCATTCAGAATATAAACTTTTCCATTTTTCTGGAAGTATTTCGTAAGAAGGACCGTGGTATGACCACCAATTTACAAACCAATTTGGTATTGGAGATTTATAAACTTCTCCACAAATCTTGATAAACCAAGTATGCTTTTTCTTATTATTTTGGTAATATAATACCATATCAAAGGCTGAGATATAATCCCAGTAATTAAATTTGATAGAAATATTTTTCTCAGAAAAGATATAATCTTTTTCTTTGAATGTGGATAAACCCCATTCTTGGTATGAAAAAATCTTTTTCACAATGATCTTACTAAAAGTATAACTTTTTTTATCATTAGAAGCAAAGTGAGCAATCTCACAGCTCTCAGTTGCTTTAAGTAAATTTTCATAAAAATTTCTCTGCTTGTATGACGTAGCAGTGAATTGAGTATTATCAATATACCTGTTCATTAAAAACCATGGGTCCTCTTTCCATTTCAAATCAGAATATTCCAGATGAAGTATAACTTTTTTTTTTATTATTTTCAGCATAATTTATGCTATCATCATATTCATTGTCTTGCAAAATATTTGCAAATGTTTGGGAATTTCCCTTTGATGATGTGGATGATTCACCCACTCCAGTGATATTTTTTGCCATGAATCTGGGAGATTATGTTCCCCCGACCTCCTCGACCTTTATAATTTTGAGGTCTTCCCCGGAATGAATAATCTCGAGGTATCATAACCTATGAAATCATTTATAAAAATTGTTAAATCTTAGCAATTTGTGCTGGTACCAGATAATATCATTATCATATTGTGTTTTATCTGCAATAGGATCACTAAACAAATGTGGATGTTTATTAATAAAGGAAATGCATTCCTTGCAAAATTCAATTTTATTTTTAAATAAGAAATATTCATTTTATTTTTAATTTTTGCAGACTTACTCATATTAGGATCATTCATTTATAAAATCCTTGAAGTCTCAGCAATTTATGCTGACAATACCGTATAAATTCTTCACAATACTGTATTAACTGTAGTCTATTTTCTTCTATCACAATACGGTCATTTTTTGCATTAATTATACTATCCTCGTATCTTTCTATCACATCCTTGAGGAGTCTTATTGTTATTTTATTAGTTCTGAAATCACTCTTACTAAGAGTATTAACACAAGAATGTCCTTGACAAATAAGTCCTTCCTTAAGACAATTAGGTAACCCACTATCAGGGGGTACATCATCATCTGATGTATCTGACGTCCAATTAAGATAGTCTTCTTCTGTTGTGTCTGACATCATACTTCCTGTAAATATTCACGAGTTAAGAAATCAGGAAGATGATTATCTTCTCTCTTTTTATAATGTATTTCAAAATCAAAAGGGGCTAAATGAGCCTGCCATCTAGCAAACATCTGTTTAGAAACATCATGTTTAAAATCTTTGTTAAACATATATTTTGCAGATTTGCAATCAGTAAATATTTTAAACTTCTGATTATATAAATCATCTGGGAATTTTAAAACACATTTAAGTATAGCAAGAATTTCTTTTGCAATTGTAGCATAATTCTTTTGGCTATTATTCCACTTTCCTGAATGAAATCTGACCAAAAATATTTGTTTAGTCGTAGGGCATATTTGCTTAAGGACTCCTCCAAAACCTATATCAGAGGCATCTGTTTCAATAATTTTTTCCCAAGTGGGATTTGCGAGCATAAGACAAGGAAGTGATTTCACTTTGCTTTTTATTAATCTTACCGCATTAGTATGCGTGTCATTCCAAGGTGTAGGTGACTTTTTAAGTCTATCATATAAAACAACTGCGTCAGTAGCTAAGTCTTTATAATAAGACGAAATATAATTTAAACTTCCAAGAAATCTTTGGAGTTGAGTTTTATCTATTATAACATCAGGAAATTTAGAAGCAAATTCTATACTTCTATTAATAGGAATTATTTTCCCTTTTTCAATGTTGTGGCCAAGAAATCTTATATTAGTTTGAAAAATAGACATTTTTGGCTTAGAAATAACCAACCCATGTTGTATAACAACTTTTTTACATATTTCTAAATGTTTAAAATGATTTTTAATAGTTTTTGAGAAAACTAAAATATCATCAATGTAAACAATTATAAAATCATTGTAATGCATAAAAATATCATTCATGATTTTCCGAGAGAAGGGGCATTTTTCAAACCAAATGGCATAACTTTCCATTCATAATGTCCAAAAGGAACATTAAAAGCAGTTTTATATTGATCTTTTTCACTTTTTTGAATTTGCCAATATCCCGACTTTAAATCAAATTTAGAAAATATGATCGCTTCATATAAAGGGTCTAAAAGATCTTTTATATTTGGTATTGGGTGTCTAATCCATTTTAGAACTTTATTTAAGGGCTTATAATTTATAACCAGCCTAGGGGCTCCTTTCTCTTGCTCACTATGTTTATTAACATAAAAAGTTGTACATGACCAAGGTGAATTAGATGGTTTTATTAAACCTTTTTGTAAAAAAGATTCTATTTCTTTTTTACATAATTCTAAATATTCAGAATTCATTTGACAATACCATTTCGTTTAATTCATCATTTATTTTTTCTTTGTAATTATTTCTACTAATATCTTCGAAAAACTCATTATTTAGAGTATTTATTTTTAATCCTTTGAATTTTTCTTCTAGAAATTTTTCTATTTCTTTATGTGATTTTAATTTAAAATCTATTATTTTAGGTGGTGGATGAAGATGAGAGGTAGAAACAATACCATTTATTGGCTTTTCTTCCAAATCTATCATAGGTCTTATTTTTTTTAATACGGAGAAGATCTCTTCAACTCTATTATGTAATTCTTTAATTTGATCTCCTAAGATATTCAGATAAAGATTTGTATAATTATTTTGTTGTAATATACTATTTATATTACTAGTTGTTATTTGTAACGCATCATTTTCTAATAATTTAGAAAAAGCTATAAAACTTATTGTTTTATGATCATTACCAACAGTAAAAGAACTTTGGGGGAGGGAAAACACTCCTTAAAACATCTCCATTAGATAATTTATAAGTTCTTTCTAAAACTGAAATATGATCTTCAAGATAGTTTATTACAAACCAAGGAACAAAATGGATAATCTTATTTTGTAAGGAAGTGAATTTATAAAATTCATTTTGAAAATAATTTTGATCTTCTTTTGAAATGTTCTTAAAAATTAAATTCTATTTTAATTATCTGTCTTACCTGAGAACCAGGACTAAAATCAAGTTTTGGTGTACAATCCATTAAATATCATCAAAGTCTGCTTCTGAGGGAGTTATATCTGCCTCTCCTATATTTCTAACCGAAGCTGCCGAACTATCTTCTTCAGTATTCTGATAAATACCTTTTCCTATGTTGTCTTTGTTGAGAAGAATTTCTTCAACTTTATTATAATCAGTATTTTCTCTAAATTGTGATGTAGAATTTCTAGCAGGAAATTTCTCATATTCATACGAAGTTGAAGTTCTAGTAGGTATGACTAAATCATCTAAAGGTGATATAAATGACCTAACTGAAAAGCTTCTAGAAATATTATTTCTAGTACTATTTTCTATCATTTTTATAGAAATATCTCCTTTTTGAGATTGAAATATAGTAGAAAAATCATTATATATTTGGGTTTTAGGCTTAACAGCATTTGTTATTTTCCAAGTTTCAGGAAATGGAATTTCATCCCACTTAATTTTTCTTCTAGTGGTTATATTAGATTTACCAAGATTGGTTTCAATTATTATGGTTTCATTTATCTTTTTATCCATTATCCTACAATTTGGATTTAGAGTATAAAGAGGTTTAAAATAAACTCTATAACAAACACACATAACTTATGATCCATTTTCGTAGTCATAACCATGAGTTTTTACATTTAAAGTGAGAGCATCAAGTATATTAACATCAGTTAAGGATAACTGTAAATTAGGATAAAAATTAAAATAAACTGGTCCATGTGCCAGACTAGATTGTATTATTCCCATCAAATATTTTTTTTCAATTTAAATTCCTACCATCTCGTAGGGCTGCAATAAAACTTTCTGGTAATCCTACCAAAGTTAACGGTTTAAAAGCTATTTGTACTAATCCTATATGGATAAATTTATGAGTATATTTATAAGGTAAAATATCATTTTCATTTAATAATCTAATAGTTAGCTCATCATTGTCAAGAGATATTGATTCTTCTGTAGTCTTAACAATTTGTTTAAGTCCAATTCTTTCAAAAGTTTCCATTTTATAAATGGTTCGTGGTTCAATTCTGGGAATAGTCCACTTATTAAGTAAATCGAGATTCTGAGGAATATCATATTTTGATTCAAACTATTTTTAATATTTTCATTTTTACGAAAAATATTCATTTCACAATATTTTAATCATGTGTTAACCCACACAATCACTGCCTCGAAAAATTTTCAATATTTAGCTCTCCGAAAGAAACAAAATTTTGATCCATGCTAGCTAGTAAGTTATTGCAGGAAATGGGAACTTTAAAAAGAGAAATGAATTATATATCAGGGGATAAAAACGTGGGCAGATTCAAATGACACTTTTGAATGATGCCAAGAGTGAAGTTATGAAATGAATTGAACATAATGATGTCAGAAATCTTGTCGATTTGCCTAATAATAGCAAGAAAGTTGATAGTAAAAGATTAAACCTGATGCTATAGTCAGATTATTGGCCAAAAGTTTTACTAAAAAGAAGGCACTGATTACAGATAAAGCTTCTCTCCAATATAGTCAGGGGTGTAAACGAGTTGAGTAATATCAAACGATACACTGTTTAAACTTGGTTTAAAAATTATCGAGCTTGTGTTTGAATTTAGTTTGATTTCTTAAACAATCGAGCTCAAATGAGCTTTTATCCAAGGAACTCGTGCCAAGTATAGAATAACTTGAGTTTTTTACATATATTTTGTCAATATTTAGTTTATCCATTCTAGCTCGAGCCAAGTTTCAAAAGTTATCAAATAAAATATGATGTTCAAGCTTGTTTAATTTGTGTGACAAACCAAACTCAAACAAATTCTTATGGAACGAGCTCGAGGCGAGTATCGAGTAGTCTGACTTGAGAATAAGGCCCTTGTTCATTATAATTTGAAGTTACATCAAATTGATGTGAAAATCTCTTTTCTGAACGAGAATTTAGTTGAGGATATATGGACCAGCCGGAAGAATTTGTAAAACAAAGAAAGGAACACTTGAATTGCTACTTAAAAAAATCTATTTACGGACTTAAACAAACTTGGAGACAAAGATACATAAAATCAATCATACCATTACTTTTGGATTTAAAGATAACATTGTTGATCAACGTATTTATTTAATGTTCAGTGGGGGCAAATTTATATTTTTAGTGCAGTATGTATGTGGGTGATATTTTGTTAAGTAATGATATTGGTTTATTGCACGAATCCGAGGTTTTTAGGTAGAGACAAATGGTGTTATATATTCTATCTTTAGGGATCGACCTTGATGATTGCTAAGATTGTCTTTGAAATGATATATCAAGCCTTGGAAAGACTACTATTGATGTGCCTATCACAAAAAATGATAAGTTCAGAGAAAATCAATATTGAGGGGACGATTTAGAAAAATAGAATGAAGTTGATTTCATATGTACAAGTTGTTGGAAGATTTATGTATGCACAAACTTGTATTATACTAAACTAGATATCTGCTATGTTGTATATGTACTTGGTAAGTACCAAAATAATCAAGGTATAGAACATTGGCAAACATCAAGGACTTGATTGTGTAATGACGATTCTACAAAAGAATACGTATCCAAAAGGTATGATCCTTTTTTGAACGGATCATATAGGAGAACAGTCGACAAAAGCTCCTCAACTTCACTGAAAAATTAAAAAAAAACTTCCATGAAAAATTTCATAGACAAGTTTGGGATAAATCGGATTCATGGTATCTTCTTCCGATTACTGATTATCAAGAATTTGAACAAGAATAAATCAATTTGATAAAAAAAATCAAAACCATTCTCAACAGAAATTGTAGATTTCTTCACTTTGATTTTCCCCCTTTTTAGGTATTTCTATTATTTACAAGATTGTGTATTTATAGTTCGGACCGAAGAGTGGAAAGAGTATAGATCCTCCCCAATGTGATGTCTCCAATAGGAGACAAACTTAAGTCTCACCACTGGGTGTCACAAATCACTACCACTCGGCTCAATCACCTTCTTAGTGATATATATATATATATATATATATATATATATATATATATATATATATATATTAGTTGTAAAAATTATTTATATCTCATACTTGCTTTTAATTGGACTCCACTCAAAAAATTAAAATTTACATGTCAGTAGGGCCAATTTTAAATTAAAATATATTTGTCAACTACTTATTAAATAATAGTAATAGCTTTAATTTATGATTTACCAAGTTTGATAGGATCGTTAAAAATAAATTGAAGTAAATAACAATTAAAATCAGAGTTTCAAAAATAATTTGAAATAGTTTTTCTAAACAGAAAAGGAAAAATATGAACAGTGAAATGAATAATTTTTTCAACATTATGCAGTTTGCAAAATAATAATTATATAATCCTTCAAAATGATAATAATTAGAGTATTTTTTGCATAAAGTTTTATAAAATAGATAATGATCGTTAATATAAATATAATCTTTACGAAGAGTTTTCTTGAATCTAAACATTATGCAGCGGTTATGACAAGATAACGATTTCTCATTTGATAATGAAAGTCTCTTAATTCAAAATAGTAATAGCACATGAGATATTTTTCACACAAATTTTTATATCTCAAATATTCAGAATTATAATACTCATAAGAATTAAAATATAAATGAGTTCGTAAAATACTAAGCATATGAAACAAACACAAGATTTTATTTGAAATTATAAATTCTTACAATTTGATTCTGGAAGAAACCTTCAATTCTTGAAAAGCTTAAATTAAATACAAGTGAACAGCAGATTAAGGATGGAGAGTAAATAGATGGAGAGAGAGAGAGAGAGAGAGAGAGAGAAATGGGGTAGAAAAGGCACTGCCTTGCATTTACATTTGAGGGGTTATTTATACTAGTCTATTAACTACATTTGGGATGAATTTGAATTAGCATTTGAATTTGAAATGAATCTGAATTTCCTCGGACACCATCTTGTGGGCTGTCAGGCATCTTGAAAAGCATTTGAAATTATTGTCTTTGCATGCATCTTTATTCTGAAAAGTAGTCGGAATAGTTGTCTTTTTGAATAATAGTCTTCTTTTTTGAAAAGCAAAAATAATTGTCCTTTGAAAGTTTTGTCCTATCTTCACATGTCGAAAGCATCATCAGGATTTTGAGAGCATGGTCCACCGAATGGATCAGAAGTAACAGACTCTTCTAATTTTGTAGATCTAATTTTGTAGATCTTTAGGATAGATATTCAAAAAATTCGTCTTTGAGATGAGGATTATTTTTGAAAACCTCAAAAAACCTTTGCTGGTCATCTGTTGGAATTTCTTCCTTTGCCTTGCCTTTGGTTCTGGAATCAGTAGTAAAATCACTTTGATATTTTATCTTTTCACCTGTGAGTAAAAAATGTTTGATATTCTTTTCTGAGCAGAGATCTTGTTGGTATTTTGGTCCACCATTTGATTCGGATTGAACGGACTAATGAAAATGATGTAGGGTCTGAGTAACATTTTCTAAATTGAAAATCCCAAGTAAGAATCCATGGGACTTTGAATTCAGCATGAAAACAAATTGATTTTTTAAAATTTGGCATATTGGCATTTTCTACAAAAACAGTCAAACCATTTTTTACCGTTTGAGGTAATATTGAAATTTCTGAACCTAATTTTTTCCACCATTCGTAAAACCAGATGGGGAAATCCTTTGAGCAATCAGAATGAAAAATGAAAAACCAAGAATGTGAAAAATGCCTGATATAGAAAGTTCTATACCATGCATTTTTGTAGTCTATGTAATTAATTTTTTTTCTATTAAATCTAATAGAAAAGTTTCTATGAAAGGTCATCCCTCGTACTTTTTTCAAATGTGTCATAAAACATGTTTTTAATCAAACTTCCTCCACTTTTTTCAAAAGTACGAGGGATGACCTTTCATAAAAACTTTTCTATTAGCTTTAATCCAAAATAATTTAATTACATAGACTACAAAAATGGTATAGAACTTTCTATATCAGGCATTTTTCACATTCTTGGTTTTTCATTTTTCATTCTGATTGCTCAAAGGATTTTCCCATCTGATTTCTTCATAGAAACTTTTCTATTAGCTTTAATCCCTATTTGTAAAAGTAATAATAATAGTGATAGCACTGTTGCTAAAATGATTGTTGCAGGATTTACTGGTCAATTAAAAGGCTGGTGGGATAATTATTTAACTGAAACCAGTAAATTAGATATTTACAGAACTGTTAAACAGGAAAATGGTCAAAATATTGAGAATGCTGTTTATACACTTATAGTGACTATTTTAGAACACTTTACTGGAAGAATTTCAGACAATAGTGAAAATATAAGAACTATGTTACAGAATTTAAGATGTAAGACTCTTACAGATTTTAGATGGTATAAGGATACTTTCCTTAGTAGAGTAATGGAATTACCTGAGTGTAATAACTCTAACTGGAAATCTAAATTTATAGATGGATTGCCTAACCTATTTGCTGAAAGAGTTAGGAAGAATCTTAGAAAAGATAGGATTAATATACCCTATGAAGATTATACTTATGGTAAGCTTATTGGTACTTGTATTCAAGAAGGATTAGCTTTATGTAATGAGATTAAATTAAATCAACAGGTTAAAAGACAAAACCTAAATGAAAAGGGTCAATTAGGACAATTTTGTAATCAATTTGGCATGGATATTCCAACCACTTCTAGAAAAGCTAAGAATTATAAGTCTAATTCAGGAACTGATAATGTTTCTCACCATAAGAAGAGAAGACATCTCTCTAAAAAGAAAATAGAACAAAAGAATAAGAAGAAAGAGGAAAGAGCTTCAAATAAGAAGAAAATTGTTTGTTATAAATGTGGCAGAATAGGTCATTATGCTAATAGGTGTAAAATGAAGAAAAAGATTAATGAATTAAAGATTGATGAATCTATGAAAGAAAATCTAGAAAAATTGCTTATAAATTCTGAGTCAGAACCTGAAGATTCTCAGGCTAGTGATAATAATTCTAGTAACAATTCTTCTGATGAAATAGATGTGTTAGATGAAGAAGAAATAGCTTCTCAAGATTCTAGTTATTGTTGTGATTCTTGTGCACAAGGAGGAACTTGTGAAATTCATGGAGAGAGAGAGGATTATTATAAAGTCTTGTCTCAATTTAAGAATATGCATTTAAATGTTTTAACTTCAGGAAATATGTTAGAATTCCTAAAGCAGATTAAGGATCCAGATTTAAGGATGAAACTCATAGATCAGATGCAAGTAGAGGACATTCCTTCAACCAGTAGAGATTCTGATAGGATCCAACCTACTATACCTATAAGTTCTTCAGAACCTTATAGTATGAATAAAGTATATCAACTTTTGAAAGAAAGACAAAACATAGAAATACCTACTTCTGTAAATGATCTCAATAAAGAGATAAAGAATTTAAAATTAGAAATTTCAAATTTGAAAAATACAAATCAAAACCTAGAAGAGAGAATTACTCGTCTTGAAATGGTTAAACATATTAGTACTCATGTGGAATATGGTCATAATGAGTTTGATGAAAATATTATTCAAGATAATTTCTTGTCTAACCTTAATATGGTGATTTCGCAAAAATGGTTTATAAAAATTACATTACTTATAGATAATCATTTTAGAAAAGAAATTATAGCTCTTGTTGATAGTGGAGCTGACATGAATGTTATACAAGAAGGAATAATTCCTACTAGATATTTTCATAAAACTACAAATTCTCTTAGTCATGCTGGAGGAGAAAAATTAGATATAAAATTTAAAATTCCTTTAGCCTATATTTGCAAAGATAAGGTTTGCATTCCTACAAGTTTTTTACTTGTTAAAAATATTACTAACCAAGTTATACTTGGAACCCCTTTTATTGATCAGATTTATCCTTTGACTAGAGTTGATAACTCAGGGATTACAGGAACTTTTGAAGGAAAAGAAATAACTTTTAAATTTATTACTAGGCCTTTGCCTAAGCTTTTACATGAATTGAAGGATTTATTAGATAATAAAGTTTCTCATTTAAATTATTTGAAACAAGAAGTTAGTATTCTTACTATCGAAGAAAAACTTCAAAGTCATACTTTGCAAGAAAAAATAAAATTAATTTATAATAAATTATCTTTAGAAATTTGTAATGATCATCCTAATGCTTTTTGGGAAAGGAAAAGACATATTGTTGAGCTTCCTTATGAGGAAGATTTTGATGAAAGGAAAATTCCTACTAAGGCTAGACCTTGTCAGATGAATTCTGAATATTTAGAATTATGCAAAAAAGAAATAGAATCTCTTTTACAAAAAGGATTAATAAAATCCTCTAATTCACCTTGGTCATGTACAGCCTTCTATGTTAATAAACATAGTGAACAAGAAAGAGGAGCCCCTAGGCTAGTTATAAATTATAAACCTTTGAATAAAGTTTTGAAATGGATTAGATATCCTATTCCTAATAAGAAAGATCTTTTAGATAGGTTATATGACGCTATCATATTTTCTAAATTTGATTTAAAATCAGGATATTGGCAAATTCAAATTAGTGAAAAGGACCAATATAAAAATGCTTTTAATGTTCCTTTTGGACATTATGAATGGAAAGTTATGCCATTTGGTTTGAAAAATGCCCCTTCTGAATTTCAGAAAATTATGAATGATATTTTCATACATTATAGTGATTTCATAATTGTTTATATTGATGATATTTTAGTATTTTCAAAAACTATTGAAAATCATTTTAAACATTTAGAAATATTTAAAAAGGTTGTTATTCAACATGGTTTGGTTATTTCTAAACCAAAAATGTCTATTTTTCAAACTAATATTAGATTTCTTGGTCATAATATTGAAAAAGGAAAAATTATTCCTATTAATAGAAGTATAGAATTTTCTTCTAAATTTCCTGATGTTATTACTGACAAAACTCAACTCCAAAGATTTCTTGGAAGCTTAAATTATATTTCGTCTTATTACAAAGATTTAGCTACTGATGCAGCTGTTTTATATGATAGACTTAAAAAGTCTCCTACTCCTTGGACAGATATACATACTAATGCTGTTAAGTTAATTAAAAGTAAAGTGAAATCACTTCCTTGTCTTATGCTTGCAAATCCCACATGGGAAAAAATTATTGAAACCGATGCCTCTGACATAGGTTTTGGAGGAGTTTTAAAGCAAATATGCCCTACGACTAAACAAATATTTTTAGTTAGATTTCATTATGGAAAATGGAATAATAGCCAGAAAAATTATGCTACTATTGCTAAAGAAATTCTTGCTATCCTTAAATGTGTTTTAAAATTCCAAGATGATTTATATAATCAAAAGTTTAAAATTTTTACTGATTGCAAATCTGCTAAATATATGTTTAATAAAGATTTTAAACATGATGTTTCCAAACAAATGTTTGCTAGGTGGCAGGCTCATTTAGCCCCTTTTGATTTTGAAATTTATTATAAAAAGGGAGAAGATAATCATCTTCCTGATTTCTTAACTCGTGAATATCTACAGGAATGACAGATCCCGAGGAAGAGGATTATGAGGATTTTCTCATTGATGAATTTTGCCCTACTGATAGTATTGAACAACCTGACAGTAGTGAACCTACTTATCTTAGAGATGGACTTATTTGTCAAGGACATCCTTGTCTTAATACTCTTAATAAGAGTGACTTTAGATCTAATAAGAAAAATATTCGACATATTAAAAATTCTATAGAAAGATTCGAGCACAATCTTTGTGAGGCAAAGAAAACCCGCAAAGTTTCAGAAGATCATAATTCAGAGGATTATAAGCCTCAATTAATACAATTTTATGAAAACCTTATATGGTATTGCCAGCATAAATTGCTGAGACTTCAAGGATTTTATAAATGAATGATCCCCATTTAAGTAAGTCTGAGAAGATATCGTTAAAAACTCGTGAATATTTACAGGAAGTTTAATGACAGAACCAGAGAATGGAGAGGTCATGGATCTTATTGTTGATGGATTGAAAGATGAATATTGCCTTACTGATAGTAGTGAACCAGTTTATCTTAGAGATGGTCTTATTGGTCAAGGACATCCTTGTTTGAATACTCTTAATAATAGTAATTTTATATCTAATAAGAGAAATGTTAAACATATTAAAAATGCTATCGAAAGATTTGAAGAAAATATTCGTGAAGCCAAGGAGAATAGCAGAGTTTCAGAGGAAAATAAGGCTCAATTGATATTATTTTATAGAAACCTTATATGGTATTGTCAGCATAAATTGCTGAAACTTCAAGGATTTTATAAATGAATAATCCCTATTTAAGTAAGTCTGAAAAGATTTCGTTAAAAAGGAATATTTCCTATCTCAGAAATAAGATTGATATTTGTAAGGATAATATATCCTTTATTGATAAATTTCCTCATTTATTTTGTGGTAATCATATTGCTGCTAAAGAAAAATATAAAAATGATATTATTGAATATCAACATAGATTATTAAGAATTAATAATTTTTTTTCAGGTAATGATACCTCGTGACTATAGAGGCAGGCCTCCAAATTATAGAGGTCGAGGAGGTAGGGGGAACATAATCTCCCAAATTCATGGGAAAAAATTAGTAGCAGAAAATATTTCTGGAGTGGGTGAATCATCCACATCATCTTCAAGAGGAAATAATTCCCAGACATTTGCAAATATTTTGCAAGATAACGAATATGATGATAGCATAAATTATGCTGAAAATAATAAGAAAGAAGTTATACTTCAATTTAGAACATTCTGATCTGAAATGGAAGGAGGACCCATGGTTCCTAATGAACAGGTATCTTGATAATACTCAATTTACTGCTACGTCATACAAGCAGAGAAATTTTTATGAAAATTTGCTCAAAGCAACAGAGAGCTGTGAAATTACTCACTTTGCTTCTAATGACCAGAAAAGTTATACTTTTAGCAAAATTATTGTAAAAAAGATTTTGTCATACCAAGAATGGGGGTTATCTACCTTCAAAGAAAAAGATTATATCTTTTCCGAGAAAAATGTTTCTATTAAATTTAATTATTGGGATTATATCTCAGCATTTGATAAAGTTTTATATTACCAGAATATTAAGAAAAAACATACTTGGTTTATTAAGATATGTGGAGAAGTTTATAAATCTCCTATTCCAAATTGGTTTATAAATTGGTGGTCATACCACGGTCCTACATATCATATTCTTCCAGAATCATGGAAAAAGTTATATTTAGAATGGATAGATTCATCCCCCCAATTAACTCAGCTAATAGCTATACAAAAAGTTGATGAGCTTATAGCCTCCATGCACTTCTTTATAGAATTTTCTATACCTTGGATTTCAAAATGGATCCCAATTGTAAGTTATACAGAATACAACACACCATGTTTATATAGAATCTCATTCTCAAAATTCTGGGAAAAAATGAATAAGACCGACCCAAATTCGGGAAAATTATATGGAGCTGAGACTGAAGAATTAATTCAGTCTAGAATATTGACTTATAAGTCAAGAGACACAGAAGAAACTTCTAATCCCTTCCAAGTAATATCTGGAAAGTTAAAAATGAAGAAACAAGATTTGTCGAAAGCAGAAATTATTAAGGCATATATGGAAGCCATGAAAAAAGATATACAAAAGAATTTCAAAGAATTCACGGAAGAAGATTCAAAATCTGACACAACAATGGCGTCTGGTGATTTAGCTGGAGAAGCTCAGGATCCCTATGAGGATTATGATGCTGAGGAACTAGAAAAAGCCTATGAGCTGGAAACGATATTTGATAATATCAAAAAGGGAAAACAGTAAGTGTCGGCAGATGAAGACAATTGAAAATTATTCAAGATTCCTAAATAGTGTGACTTTTAATAAAGCAAGAGACATAACTTTTGAAAAAGAAGACATAGCTTTTGAAAAAGAAGATCACGGGTGGTTCAGTGCTCTAAATAGTAAAATATCATATTGAAGAAAATTTTCAAGTCCGGAATAGCCAGGCTCTATAAAAGGCAGACATTAGCTGCTTAGAAGGATCATCTATCTTTCCACTACCGCTCTATTACTACTACTACTACTACTCCCCTTGTAATACAGTATTATATTTCAGTTTTTAAATTTTAGTTTGTAAAAACCTTGTAATATATTGAAGAATTAAATAAAAGCTTTGGTTTGAAGTCCCTTATTGAGGTATTCCTTTTACTTTTCTGTTTTTAATTTTTATATTTATGTTGTATATTTAGCCTAATGACAGGCTAAATACTCTTTAATCATGTGTTGAACCATATATTGCTATGTATCAGAAACCCCATGTGTTTAAAGTATTATTTTGAACATGGGTCATGAATAATATAAGAAATTAGGATTATGGTTAAGTGAATATTTCTGGCAAGAATAATCTTATGGATTCATTAGTAAATATCCTTGCCCCTCTCCAGCCATGTGAAGGCGTTTTCTTGGGCTTTTTGATATTGAACATGAGTTTATTAAGATTATTATTTGACGGATTTATTTTCTTGTAAAATTTATTCCGATCTAATCCTAAAACTTATCTTTGTTTAAAACTATTTTTTCAACTTTATCAGAATATTCTCTAAATTGAGATGTAGAATTTCTAGCAGGAAATTTCTCATAATCATACGAAGTTGAAGTTCTAGTAGGTATGACTAAATCATCTAAAGGTGATATATAAGATCTAACTGATGTGCTTCTAGAAATATTATTTCTAGTACTATTTTCTATCATTTTTATAGAAATATCTCCTGTTTGAGATTGGAATATCGTAGAAAAATCACTTTTAAATTTATTACTAGGCCTTTGCCTAAGCTTTTACATGAATTGAAGGATTTATTAGATAATAAAGTTTCTCATTTAAATTATTTGAAACAAGAAGTTAGTATTCTTACTATCAAAGAAAAACTTCAAAGTCATACTTTGCAAGAAAAAATAAAATTAATTTATAATAAATTATCTTTAGAAATTTGTAATGATCATCCTAATGCTTTTTGGGAAAGGAAAAGACATATTGTTGAGCTTCCTTATGAGGAAGATTTTGATGAAAGGAAAATTCCTACTAAGGCTAGACCTTGTCAGATGAATTCTGAATATTTAGAATTATGCAAAAAAGAAATAGGATTTTATTAATCCTTCTTGTAAAATTTATTCCGATCTAATCCTAAAACTTATATTATGATTGTACCTGGGTCCCAGAATGGTATCAGAGCCATGGAGGTAGAAGATATATAGTGATTATATGGGTTAACACATGATTAAATTTACTGTGAAAATGAATATTTTCCGTAAGAATGATAATATTAAGAATAGTTTGAATCAGGAATATGATATTCCTCAGAATTTAGATCTACTTAATAAGTGGACTATTCCTAGAATTGAACCTAGAACCATTTATAAAATGGGTACTTTTGAAAAAATAGGACTTAAACAAATTGTTAAGACTACGGAAGAGTCTATATCTCTGGATAATGATGAATTAACCATAAGGTTATTAAATGAAAATGATATTTTACCTTATAGGTACACCCATAAGTTTATCCATATAGGATTAGTCCAAATTGCTTTTAAACCTCTAACTTTGGTAGGATTACCAGAAAGTTTTATTGCTGCTCTACGTGATGGTAGAAATTTAAATTGGAAAAAATCTTTGATGGGAATAATACAATCTAGTCTGGCACATGGACCAGTTTATTTTAATGTTTATACTAATTTACAGTTATCCTTAACTGATGTTAATTTGCTTGATGCTTTAACTTTAAATGTTAAAACTCATGGTTATGATTATGAGCATGGAACAGAAGTTATGTGTGTCTGTTATAGAGTTTATTTTAAACCTCTATATACTTTAAATCCTAATTGTAGGATAATGGATAAGAAAATGAATGAAACTGTTATAATTGAGACCAATCTTGGTAAATCTAATATAACCACTAGAAGAACAATTAAGTGGGATGAAATTCCATTTCCTAATACTTGGAAAATTACAAATGCGGTTAAACCAAAACCACAAATATGTAATGATTTTTCTACGATATTCCAATCTCAAACAGGAGATATTTCTATAAAAATGATAGAAAATAGTACTAGAAATAATATTTCTAGAAGCACATCAGTTAGATCTTATATATCACCTTTAGATGATTTAGTCATACCTACTAGAACTTCAACTTCGTATGATTATGAGAAATTTCCTGCTAGAAATTCTACATCTCAGTTTAGAGAATATTCTGATGAAGTTGAAAAAATAGTTTTAAACAAAGATAATATAGGAAAAGGTATTTATAAGAATACTGAAGAAGATAATTCTACAGCTTCGGTTAGAAACATAGGAGAGGCAGATATAACTCCCTCAGAAGCAAACTTTGACGATATTTAATGGATTGTATACCAAAAATAGATTTTTGTCCTGGTTCCCAGGCAAGACAATTAATTAAAAAAGAATTTAATCTTCCAAAATGGAAATTATTTAGAGAATGGTTTTTCAAGAATATTTCAATTGAAGACCAAACTTATTTTCAAAATGAATTTTATAAATTCACTACTTTACAAAATAAAATTATTCATTTTGTTCCTTGGTTTGTTATGACATATCTTGAAAATCATATTTCAGTTCTGGAAAGAACTTATAAATTATCTAATGGAGATGTTTTACGGAGTGTTTTCCCTCCCCAAAGTTCTTTTACTATTGGCAATGACCATAAAACTTTAAATTTTACAGCTTTTTCTAAATTATTAGAGAATGATGCTTTACAAGTTACAACCAGTAATATAAATAATATATTACAACAAAACAATTATACAAATCTCTATTTGAATATTTTAGGAGATCAAATTAAAGATTTACATAATAGAGTAGAAGAAATCTTCTCTGTAATAAAAAATATAAAACCAATGATAGATTTGGATGATAAGCCTATAAATGGAATCGTTTCTACTTCTAATCTGCAACCACCACCTGAAATAACAGATTTTAAATTAAAATCGCATAAAGAATTAGAAAAATTTCTAGAAGAAAAATTTAAAGGATTAAAATTAAATACTTTAAATTATGAGTTTACGAAAGGAATTGGTAGAGATAACTACAAAGAAAAAATTAATGATGAGATAAATAAAATAGAGAAATTTGCTGATAGGCCTACTCAACGATTATATTACTATAGGAGACCTTCCCCTATGGACACGTTGCACGAAGAACAAGAGTATACTGTTAATAATAGTTATAATGGGAAAAATATTTATGAATGGAATTTAGACGGTTATACTGAAAAACAGATCTATACTTTAGCTCATAGGATGCTTATGTATAGTACTATTTGCAAAAGTAATAATAATAGTGATAGCACTGTTGCTAAAATGATTGTTGCAGGATTTACTGGCCAACTTAAAGGTTGGTGGGATAATTATTTAACTGAAACCAGTAAATTAGATATTTACAGAACTGTTAAACAGGAAAATGGTCAAAATATTGAGAATGCTGTTTATACACTTATAGTGACTATTTTAGAACACTTTACTGGAAGAATTTCAGACAATAGTGAAAATATAAGAACTATGTTACAGAATTTAAGATGTAAGACTCTTACAGATTTTAGATGGTATAAGGATACTTTCCTTAGTAGAGTAATGGAATTACCTGAGTGTAATAACTCTCACTGGAAATCTAAATTTATAGATGGATTGCCTAACCTATTTGCTGAAAGAGTTAGGAAGAATCTTAGAAAAGATAGGATTAATATACCCTATGAAGATTATACTTATGGTAAGCTTATTGGTACTTGTATTCAAGAAGTATTAGCTTTATGTAATGAGATTAAATTAAATCAACAGGTTAAAAGACAAAACCTAAATGAAAAGGGTCAATTAGGACAATTTTGTAATCAATTTGGCATGGATATTCCAACCACTTCTAGAAAAGCTAAGAATTATAAGTCTAATTCAGGAACTGATAATGTTTCTCACCATAAGAAAAGGAGACATCTCTCTAAAAAGAAAATAGAACAAAAGAATAAGAAGAAAGAGGAAAGAGCTTCAAATAAGAAGAAAATTGTTTGTTATAAATGTGGCAGAATAGGTCATTATGCTAATAGGTGTAAAATGAAGAAAAAGATTAATGAATTAAAGATTGATGAATCTATGAAAGAAAATCTAGAAAAATTGCTTATAAATTCTGAGTCAGAACCTGAAGATTCTCAGGCTAGTGATAATAATTCTAGTAATAATTCTTCTGATGAAATTGATGTGTTAGAAGAAGAAGAGATAGCCTCTCAGGATTCTAATTATTGTTGTGATTCATGTGCACAAGGAGGAACTTGTGAAATTCATGGAGAGAGAGAGGATTATTATAAAGTCTTGTCTCAATTTAAGAATATGCATTTAAATGTTTTAACTTCAGGAAATATGTTAGAATTCCTAAAGCAGATTAAGGATCCAGATTTAAGGATGAAACTCATAGATCAGATGCAAGTAGAGGACATTCCTTCAACCAGTAGAGATTCTGATAGGATCCAACCTACTATACCTATAAGTTCTTCAGAACCTTATAGTATGAATAAAGTATATCAACTTTTGAAAGAAAGACAAAACATAGAAATACCTACTTCTGTAAATGATCTCAATAAAGAGATAAAGAATTTAAAATTAGAAATTTCAAATTTGAAAAATACAAATCAAAACCTAGAAGAGAGAATTACTCGTCTTGAAAAGGTTAAACATATTAGTACTCATGTGGAATATGGTCATAATGAGTTTGATGAAAATATTATTCAAGATAATTTCTTGTCTAACCTTAATATGGTGATTTCGCAAAAATGGTTTATAAAAATTACATTACTTATAGATAATCATTTTAGAAAAGAAATTATAGCTCTTGTTGATAGTGGAGCTGACATGAAAGTTATACAAGAAGGAATAATTCCTACTAGATATTTTCATAAAACTACAAATTCTCTTAGTCATGCTGGAGGAGAAAAATTAGATATAAAATTTAAAATTCCTTTAGCCTATATTTGCAAAGATAAGGTTTGCATTCCTACAAGTTTTTTACTTGTTAAAAATATTACTAACCAAGTTATACTTGGAACCCCTTTTATTGATCAGATTTATCCTTTGACTAGAGTTGATAACTCAGGGATTACAGGAACTTTTGAAGGAAAAGAAATAACTTTTAAATTTATTACTAGGCCTTTGCCTAAGCTTTTACATGAATTGAAGGATTTATTAGATAATAAAGTTTCTCATTTAAATTATTTGAAACAAGAAGTTAGTATTCTTACTATCGAAGAAAAACTTCAAAGTCATACTTTGCAAGAAAAAATAAAATTAATTTATAATAAATTATCTTTAGAAATTTGTAATGATCATCCTAATGCTTTTTGGGAAAGGAAAAGACATATTGTTGAGCTTCCTTATGAGGAAGATTTTGATGAAAGGAAAATTCCTACTAAGGCTAGACCTTGTCAGATGAATTCTGAATATTTAGAATTATGCAAAAAAGAAATAGAATCTCTTTTACAAAAAGGATTAATAAAATCCTCTAATTCACCTTGGTCATGTACAGCCTTCTATGTTAATAAACATAGTGAACAAGAGAGAGGAGCCCCTAGGCTAGTTATAAATTATAAACCTTTGAATAAAGTTTTGAAATGGATTAGACATCCTATTCCTAATAAGAAAGATCTTTTAGATAGGTTATATGACGCTATCATATTTTCTAAATTTGATTTAAAATCAGGATATTGGCAAATTCAAATTAGTGAAAAAGACCAATATAAAACTGCTTTTAATGTTCCTTTTGGACATTATGAATGGAAAGTTATGCCATTTGGTTTGAAAAATGCCCCTTCTGAATTTCAGAAAATTATGAATGATATTTTCATACATTATAGTGATTTCATAATTGTTTATATTGATGATATTTTAGTATTTTCAAAAACTATTGAAAATCATTTTAAACATTTAGAAATATTTAAAAAGGTTGTTATTCAACATGGTTTGGTTATTTCTAAACCAAAAATGTCTATTTTTCAAACTAATATTAGATTTCTTGGTCATAATATTGAAAAAGGAAAAATTATTCCTATTAATAGAAGTATAGAATTTGCTTCTAAATTTCCTGATGTTATTACTGACAAAACTCAACTCCAAAGATTTCTTGGAAGCTTAAATTATATTTCGTCTTATTACAAAGATTTAGCTACTGATGCATCTGTTTTATATGATAGACTTAAAAAGTCTCCTACTCCTTGGACAGATATACATACTAATGCTGTTAAGTTAATTAAAAGTAAAGTGAAATCACTTCCTTGTCTTATGCTTGCAAATCCCACATGGGAAAAAATTATTGAAACTGATGCCTCTGACATAGGTTTTGGAGGAGTTTTAAAGCAAATATGCCCTACGACTAAACAAATATTTTTAGTTAGATTTCATTCTGGAAAATGGAATAATAGCCAGAAAAATTATGCTACTATTGCTAAAGAAATTCTTGCTATCCTTAAATGTGTTTTAAAATTCCAAGATGATTTATATAATCAAAAGTTTAAAATTTTTACTGATTGCAAATCTGCTAAATATATGTTTAATAAAGATTTTAAACATGATGTTTCCAAACAAATGTTTGCTAGGTGGCAGGATCATTTAGCCCCTTTTGATTTTGAAATTTATTATAAAAAGGGAGAAGATAATCATCTTCCTGATTTCTTAACTCGTGAATATCTACAGGAATGACAGATCCCGAGGAAGAGGATTATGAGGATTTTCTCATTGATGAATTTTGCCCTACTGATAGTAGTGAACAACCTGACAGTAGTGAACATACTTATCTTAGAGATGGACTTATTTGTCAAGGACATCCTTGTCTTAATACTCTTAATAAGAGTGACTTTTGATCTAATAAGAAAAATATTCGACATATTAAAAATGCTATAGAAAGATTCGAGCATAATCTTTGTGAGGCAAAGAAAACCCGCAGAGTTTCAGAAGATCATAATTCAGAGGATTATAAGCCTCAATTAATACAATTTTATGAAAACCTTATATGGTATTGCCAGCATAAATTGCTGAGACTTCAAGGATTTTATAAATGAATGATCCCCATTTAAGTAAGTCTGAGAAGATATCGTTAAAAAGGAATATATAGTGATTATATGGGTTAACACATGATTAAATTTACTGTGAAAATGAATATTTTCCGTAAAAATGATAATATTAAGAATAGTTTGAATCAGGAATATGATATTCCTCAGAATTTAGATCTACTTAATAAGTGGACTATTCCTAGAATTGAACCTAGAACCATTTATAAAATGGGTACTTTTGAAAAAATAGGACTTAAACAAATTGTTAAGACTACGGAAGAGTCTATATCTCTGGATAATGATGAATTAACCATAAGGTTATTAAATGAAAATGATATTTTACCTTATAGGTACACCCATAAGTTTATCCATATAGGATTAGTCCAAATTGCTTTTAAACCTCTAACCTTGGTAGGATTACCAGAAAGTTTTATTGCTGCTCTACGTGATGGTAGAAATTTAAATTGGAAAAAATCTTTGATGGGAATAATACAATCTAGTCTGGCACATGGACCAGTTTATTTTAATGTTTATCCTAATTTACAGTTATCCTTAACTGATGTTAATTTGCTTGATGGTTTAACTTTAAATGTTAAAACTCATGGTTATGATTATGAGCATGGAACAGAAGTTATGTGTGTCTGTTATAGAGTTTATTTTAAACCTCTATATACTTTAAATCCTAATTGTAGGATAATGGATAAGAAAATGAATGAAACTGTTATAATTGAGACCAATCTTGGTAAATCTAATATAACCACTAGAAGAACAATTAAGTGGGATGAAATTCCATTTCCTAATACTTGGAAAATTACAAATGCGGTTAAACCAAAACCACAAATATGTAATGATTTTTCTACGATATTCAAATCTCAAACAGGAGATATTTCTATAAAAATGATAGAAAATAGTACTAGAAATAATATTTCTAGAAGCACATCAGTTAGATCTTATATATCACCTTTAGATGATTTAGTCATACCTACTAGAACTTCAACTTCGTATGATTATGAGAAATTTCCTGCTAGAAATTCTACATCTCAGTTTAGAGAATATTCTGATGAAGCTGAAAAAATAGTTTTAAACAAAGATAATATAGGAAAAGGTATTTATAAGAATACTGAAGAAGATAATTCTACAGCTTCGGTTAGAAACATAGGAGAGGCAGATATAACTCCCTCAGAAGCAAACTTTGACGATATTTAATGGATTGTATACCAAAAATAGATTTTTGTCCTGGTTCCCAGGCAAGACAATTAATTAAAAAAGAATTTAATCTTCCAAAATGGAAATTATTTAGAGAATGGTTTTTCAAGAATATTTCAATTGAAGACCAAACTTATTTTCAAAATGAATTTTATAAATTCACTACTTTACAAAATAAAATTATTCATTTTGTTCCTTGGTTTGTTATGACATATCTTGAAAATCATATTTCAGTTCTGGAAAGAACTTATAAATTATCTAATGGAGATGTTATAAGGAGTGTTTTCCCTCCACAGAGTTCTTTTACTGTTGGTAATGACCACAAAACTTTAAATTTTACAGCTTTTTCTAAATTATTAGAAAATGATGCTTTACAAGTTACAACCAGTAATATAAATAATATATTACAACAAAATAATTATACAAATCTCTATTTGAATATTTTAGGAGATCAAATTAAAGATTTACATAATAGAGTAGAAGAAATCTTCTCGGTAATAAAAAATGTTAAACCGATGATAGACTTGGATGATAAGCCTATTAATGGAATCGTTTCTACTTCTCATTTGCAACCACCACCTGAAATAACAGATTTTAAATTAAAATCGCATAAAGAATTAGAAAAATTTCTAGAAGAAAAATTTAAAGGATTAAAATTAAATACTTTAAATTATGAGTTTACGGAAGGAATTAGTAGAGATAACTACAAAGAAAAAATTAGTGATGAGATAAATAAAATAGAGAAATTTGCTGATAGGCCTACTCAACGATTATATTACTATAGGAGACCTTCCCCTATGGACACGTTGCATGAAGAACAAGAGTATACTGTTAAACAGTAAATTAGATATTTACAGAACTGTTAAACAGGAAAATGGTCAAAATGTTGAAAATGCTGTTTATACACTTATAGTGACTATTTTAGAACACTTTACTGGAAGAATTTCAGACAATAGTGAAAATATAAGAACTATGTTACAGAATTTAAGATGTAAGACTCTTACAGATTTTAGATGGTATAAGGATACTTTCCTTAGTAGAGTAATGGAATTACCTGAGTGTAATAACTCTCACTGGAAATCTAAATTTATAGATGGATTGCCTAACCTATTTGCTGAAAGAGTTAGGAAGAATCTTAGAAAAGATAGGATTAATATACCCTATGAAGATTATACTTATGGTAAGTTGATTGGTACTTGTATTCAAGAAGGATTAGCTTTATGTAATGAGATTAAATTAAATCAACAGGTTAAAAGACAAAACCTAAATGAAAAGGGTCAATTAGGACAATTTTGTAATCAATTTGGCATGGATATTCCAACCACTTCTAGAAAAGCTAAGAATTATAAGTCTAATTCAGGAACTGATAATGTTTCTCACCATAAGAAAAAGAGACATCTCTCTAAAAAGAAAATAGAACAAAAGAATAAGAAGAAAGAGGAAAGAGCTTCAAATAAAAAGAAAATTGTTTGTTATAAATGTGGCAGAATAGGTCATTATGCTAATAGGTGTAAAATGAAGAAAAAGATTAATGAATTAAAGATTGATGAATCTATGAAAGAAAATCTAGAAAAATTGCTTATAAATTCTGAGTCAGAACCTGAAGATTCTCAGGCTAGTGATAATAATTCTAGTAACAATTCTTCTGATGAAATAGATGTGTTAGATGAAGAAGAAATAGCTTCTCAGGATTCTAATTATTGTTGTGATTCATGCGCACAAGGAGGAACTTGTGAAATTCATGGAGAGAGAGAGGATTATTATAAAGTCTTGTCTCAATTTAAGAATATGCATTTAAATGTTTTAACTTCAGGAAATATGTTAGAATTCCTAAAGCAGATTAAGGATCCAGATTTAAGGATGAAACTCATAGATCAGATGCAAGTAGAGGACATTCCTTCAACCAGTAGAGATTCTGATAGTGATGGGGGCTATTTCGCACCCTACATATTACTCGAATCGAACGAAGAAGTTAAGATCGATTAGACCAATCTAAGCAGATCGGGATCGTCTAACAGACCCGGCCAAGCACAGCTCTCTTCGATCTAAAGATAATACTCCGGACCCATGAAGGATATTTGGGCCGAGTCCTATTAGGACTATGATTCCTTGTAAAACTAGGTTAAACATTGTATAAATACCTAGTTAGTCATTGTATTAAACAACTACGAAATCCTTTACTTCAAGGATACATAAATATTCTCTGCCTAAGGCATTACAATAAAAGAAGAATCAATATTGTTCATAGCATTCTGATCTCCATATTGATGTGTTATTAGCATTATTTGTGGTTTTACTTCTTGTTCTTAGTCATTGCTTTTCTTTGTGATTGATCCATCCGGAATAAAGTAACAGAGCCCTACTAAAAATACTCCGATATTACAAATTCACTGATATACAATTAACCCGACGAAATCCGGTTAAATCAGTTGGCGCCCACCGTGGGGCTAGGTTAATTATTCGAATCGACACATGGCTCGCCCAAGGAAAAGCGCTCGCGTTGGAGCGAGAAGCAATACGACCACAGGCCACGACACATCTGAAGATCCACAAGCCAACAACGATAATAACAATCCCAACACCAATGAAAATCTCCCAGATACCCGTTCCCGTCAGCAGGAACACCAAGGGGGTCTTACCGGTACAATACCAGAAGAACCGGAAGTTCCCGAAATACCCGTTCCTCTCCCTGGCGCACAGGAAAAACTGAAACAAATAGCAATGCTCTTCAAGTCACTCTCTCCAGAAGAATTGTTAGTTTTAGACCAAATTCCTCGAAACGTTACGGCTCCAAGGGCAACTCCCGCCCCAGGAGTGCCAAGGCCGAACGAACGGACCTCTCAACAAGCTGACAGCCCAGCAAGTGAGCGACGCTCGCTACACAGCCCACAGCAGGTCAATTCTAAACCCTCCGACAACCGTCCCCAAAGAAGAACCGGTCGAAGAGTACCACAAGCAGGTCGCAGCGGATCGAAGGAACGAACAATCATCCCAATCGAAGATGATTTAGATGATACAATCCCCTATTGACCGAGAACGACTCGATTCTCAGAACGAGAAATTGAAAGGATGGTACAGGAGCGACTTGAACAACGATTACGATCTGTGCAGAACCCGTGGGCCCGGACAGCAGAACTCCAGGAAAGCCTTGCGGCTTGCTCTCCTTTCTGTAGGGAAATAAAAGAAGCACAGTCCGCGGGACAGGTCCCGGGAAGACTACCCCGATATGATGGAACCACCGACCCGGACGATTATATCTTTAGCTTCACGAACATAATGAATTTGTATGCCCACTCCGCCGAATTCACCGCCAAGCTAATGGTAACAACATTCGAAGGACTCGCGCTGGATTGGTTTGCCAAACAGCCGGCCAACTCTATATTCAGTTTTCGAGAATTATGCAATAAACTAATACAGCAATTTGCCAGTCAGAGGAGGCAAAAACTTCCGATGAGCTACCTAGGAACCATACACCAACAAGAGGGTGAATCCCTAAGAAATTGGTTGGCAAGGTTCAACGTAGAATTACTCAAAATCGACTCACCGAATATCGATTACATAATTTCTATCCTCTTCGACCTCACAAAAAATAGACAGTTTGGAAACGCCCTCAGTCGAAAACAACCAAGAACGTTCGCCGACATTATGAGCTTGGCGTCTAAGTATATGACCCAAGAAGAGATGAATTCCTTTAAGGATAAAAACAAAAACAAAGCCACCACCTCAAGCTCCAAACGGCATGAGAGATTTCCTACCCAAAAGTCTTTGGATTACGAGCGATCTTCCAGAAGAGGCAATGTTTTCCACCGACTGGAATACAACAAAGCCGACCAAGACCAACAACCTAATTTCTACCAAAGACCTAGAAACCATGATCAATCAATCAGGAGCAGGGTCAATCATGTAGAACACCCAAGGTTAAACGTTCCAATGGAAGAAATATTGGAAGTCCTAGAAAGAAATAACTGGATTCCCGAAGCAAGGAAAATCGCGCAGCCGAGACCAGGCTCTCGAAACTACGATCAATACTGTAAATACCATAGGGCACAAGGGCATCGAACGGAGAATTGTTTTCACCTTAAGAGAGAAGTTGAGAAACTTATCGAGCAAGGAAAACTCGATGAATACATAGCGCCAGATAATCGTAAAAGGGAGAGAAGTAGAAGCCCACGGAATGTTGATCGAAGGAGAAGTTCTCATCAAAGGTCGCCTGAACGCCGACCTATTCAGGAGTCGAATCACGACCAGATCAATGGAACTATCCATACGATCTCCGGGGGTCCCGCGGGTGGAGATAGTCGTAACGCCCGGCGAAGAACTGCCAGGTCCATAATTGGAAACTCAAAATACCCAAAAGAAATTTGGACCCTGGAAAGCAGGCCGTCACACGATCAGCAGATCAGTTTTAATGAAGGCGAAGCACCTAAAAATATCGCCTGGGACGCAAGAGAGGATAACCCCGACTTCCCTATGGTAATATCGCTAGAGATAGCAAATTACAATGTCAAGAGAATCTTAATAGATAATGGAAGCTCGGCCAATATTATCTCCCGGGAAGTTTTAGCCCAAATGGACTTCGGGCAGATAAACTTGCAGAAAGTAGCTACACCATTAATAGGATTCGGGGGGTCCGAAATCATCCCCAGCGGAACAATAACCTTAAGCGTATCGCTCGGAAAAATACCCCATCGAACAGTGAAGCTAGTAAAATTTCTAGTAGTAGAAACCCCTTTCGCTTATAATGCAATATTGGGACGACCTGCTCTCAATCTGTTCCGAGCTGTTGTCTCTACTTATCATCAGAAGATAAAGTTTCCAACCGATACAGGCATCGGAGAAATAACAAACGACCATTGCATGGCTTGGGACTGCTATAGTACTTCGTTAACTATGAAAGAACACCCTAAGTCCATTACTCCGAGCAAGAGAAAGATTGAAGGTGATCTCATTAGAAATGAGGTTGAAATTCCTAATACTGATCGACTAGATAAAAAGGGGAAAGAACCGCTAGACTTATCTTTGAAACCCCCTGAACATAAAGATATAATTCTAGTAGAAGGCGACTCATCCAAAAAGACGAGAATTGGTACAGAGTTGAGCGAAGAAGGAGAAATAATGCTGATCGATTTCCTCAGAAACAATGCCGACGTCTTCGCTTGGAGCGCAAATGACATTGAAGGGATTGATCCTCGAATAATCAAGCATTCCCTAAAAATAGATCCTTTGGCGAAACCCGCCAGGCAGAAGAAGAGAAATCATGGACCGGTAAAAGATAAAATTATCAAAGCCGAGGTAGAAAGGTTGCTCGAAGCAAAACAAATCCGAGAAATTCATTTCTCGGAATGGCTATGCAATGTCGTACTAGTCGCAAAAGGAGATAAAAAAGATAATAAATGGAGGATGTGTAATGATTTCACCGACCTTAACAAGTTGTGTCCACGCGACCCGTACCCCCTCCCAAGGATTGACTTATTAGTCGATTCGACAGCTGGCTTTGCGTCATTCAGTATGATGGACGCCTTTCAAGGGTTTTACCAAATATACATGGATGAGCGAGACCAAGAAAAGACCGCGTTCGTAACCGAGCAGGGGGTATATTGCTTCATAGTAATGCCATTCGGCTTAAGAAATGCCGGAGCTACTTACCAAAGACTAGTAAACCTAATGTTCAAAGAATTAATCGGAGAACTGATGGAAGTCTACGTGGACGACATGCTGGTCAAAAGTATGAACGAAGCAGATCACGTAAAGCATCTCGATCGATGCTTTCAGATCTTAAGAAAATATCGTATGAAATTAAACCCCGCAAAATGCACCTTTGGTGTCAAATCAGGAAAATTCTTGGGATATTTAGTTCACCAACGCGGAATAGAGGCCAACCCAGAAAAAATCCGAGCCATAACTGAAATGAAACCTCCTAAAACAATCTCTCAAGTACAAAGCCTAGTTGGAAAGATCGTAGCATTAAACAGGTTTATATCAAAGTCTGCAGACAAAAGCCTCCCCTTTTTCCAAACTCTCCGAAAGGCAAAGAACTTTGTTTGGACTAAAGAATGCGATCAGGCCTTCGAGCAGCTCAAAGAATATTTGACGACACCTCCGATGTTGGCAAAACCAACAGAAGGAGAACCATTGTATATGTACATCTCCATCTCCGACGTAGCGATTAGTTCAGTACTAATCAAAATCGAGGGCTCAGAGCATAAGCCCGTATATTATCTCAGCAAGTTATTACAAGGGGCGGAGAAGAATTACTTAGAAATAGAAAAGTTCACACTGTCCTTAGTAGTGGCCGCACGAAAACTCCGACCCTACTTCTTAACTTACAGAATTATCATTTTGACGAATCAACCGCTAAGGCAAATTCTAGCTAAACCTGAAGCCTCCGGTCGACTAATCAAATGGGCCATCGAACTCAGCCAGTTCGAAGTAGACTACAAACCAAGGATTGCTATCAAGGCCCAAGTGTTGGCCGATTTTATATTAGAAACACCGACACAGGCTACTGAATCATCAAGCTGCCCCAACGACGATGTTTTGATCATCGAAGATCAAACTTGGCTAATGCATGTCGATGGTGCTTCATGCCGAGAAGGAGGAGGCGCCGGAATCAACTTCACCGGACCAAATAAGGAAGATTTAAATTACGCGATAACACTGGACTTCGTTGTGACAAATAATGAAGCTGAATATGAAGCATTAATCGCAGGAATGGAGATGGCGATCAAAGCCAATATAAAAAGTCTTAAAGTACTAACTGATTCAGAATTAGTGCAAAGACAGATAGAAGGCCTATACGAGGCTAAGGAATTCAACATGGTCAAATACCTCGCCAAAGTGAAAACTCTAGCTGAGAAATTTGAAGGTTTTAGTATCCAGAACATTCCACGTTCGGAAAATAAATGGGCCGATCAGCTATCAAAATTCACAGGATCTCATGACGGAAAGACCGAACGGGTGATCAACTGGTTGATCTCTAATACACCAGCAATCGACATCGATGAAACACCAGTAGGGGATATAATGGAAATTGAAGAAGCCGAAGAAAACTGGATGACCCCAATGATAGACTATCTTCGAGAAGGAAAATTACCAGCTGACCAAAATGAAGCTCGGAAAATAAGATATCGAGCTCCGAAATATACACTCATAGAAGGAAAACTCTACCGAAGATCAGTATCGGGGATTCTTCTGAAATGCGTCCCTGAATCACAAACCATCAATATACTACGAGAAATACATGATGGGGATGCAGGAAACCACAGCGGATCAAGGGCATTGGCATTAAAATGCCTCAGGACGGGTTACTATTGGCCAACCATCAATAAAGATGCCGCTCAATATGTCCAAGAATGTCATCACTGCCAGATCCATGCTAACATATGTCATCGACCAGCGGAAAACATGCACCCTATTCCAGTTTGTTGGCCATTCGATCAATGGGGAATGGACATCGTGGGACCTTTCCCAGCAGCTAGATCTAAGAAATCCTATGTCCTGGTCGCTGTAGAATACTTCAGCAAATGGATAGAATGCATCGCACTTGCACGAATAACCCAATTCCAAGTTACCAATTTCCTATGGAAATTCATAGTCTGTCGATTCGGCATCCCAAGGGTCCTTATCTCCGATAATGGAACTCAATTCGCGGGGAAACAGATAATAGAATGGTTATCCCTGTGGAAACTCCACAGTAAGGAGCTCAACTGGGGAAACCCCATTTAGCTTGGTGTATGGGTCGGAAGCGGTTATCCCTGTGGAAACTCTAATCCCAACGCCAAGAGTAGAAATGTTCGATGGCCAAGAAAATGAAAAGTCAAGAGAAAATGACATTGATTTAACAGAAGCTTTAAGAGATAAAGCTGCTGTGCGCCTACAAGCCACTAAAGCTAATATGGAGAAAGCATACAATCAAAAAGTACGCATCCGAACCTTCAAAGAAGGAGATTTGGTCTTAAAAAAGGTAGAAGTATCCAAGCATGTGGGAAAGTTACAGCAAAATTGGGATGGACCTTACATCGTCATTGGTGTAGGGAAGAAAGGTTCATACAGAATTGCACACTTGGATGGAACAGCCTTACCAAGAACCTGGAATGCTGTCAACCTTAGGAAATACTATGGTAAATAAATTTTAGCAGGTTATACTGCATTACTTTACTTTTTATTTTATCAAATTTCAATCTTTGTAATATAGGCCTTGGCCTAAAGTTCAAATTATTAAAGATTTCATTGGCATTTCATATATATCGATTATATCGGTTAAATACTCATCGGAATCGCACAATCACATTGTCAAAAACAATCAAAAACGAGTCGAGTAAACATTGATCCGCTCAATAAAAACTCCTCGATATATCAAAAAGACTTTTTGGTTAAAAACCTAAGTCTACAATCAAAAACGAGTCGAGTAAACATTGATCCGCTCAATAAAAACTCTTCGATATATCAAAAAGACTTTTTGGTTAAAAACCTAAGTCTACAATCAAAAACGAGTCGAGTAAACATTGATCCGCTCAATAAAAACTCCTCGATATATCAAAAAGACTTTTTGGTTAAAAACCTAAGTCTACAATCAAAAACGAGTCGAGTAAACATTGATCCGCTCAATAAAAACTCCTCGATATATCAAAAAGACTTTTTGGTTAAAAACCTAAGTCTACAATCAAAAACGAGTCGAGTAAACATTGATCCGCTCAATAAAAACTCCTCGATATATCAAAAAGACTTTTTGGTTAAAAACCTAAGTCTACAATCAAAAACGAGTCGAGTAAACATTGATCCGCTCAATAAAAACTCCTCGATATATCAAAAAGACTTTTTGGTTAAAAACCTAAGTCTACAATCAAAAACGAGTCGAGTAAACATTGATCCGCTCAATAAAAACTCCTCGATATATCAAAAAGACTTTTTGGTTAAAAACCTAAGTCTACAATCAAAAACGAGTCGAGTAAACATTGATCCGCTCAATAAAAACTCCTCGATATATCAAAAAGACTTTTTGGTTAAAAACCTAAGTCTACAATCAAAAACGAGTCGAGTAAACATTGATCCGCTCAATAAAAACTCCTCGATATATCAAAAAGACTTTTTGGTTAAAAACCTAAGTCTACAATCAAAAACGAGTCGAGTAAACATTGATCCGCTCAATAAAAACTCCTCGATATATCAAAAAGACTTTTTGGTTAAAAACCTAAGTCTACAATCAAAAACGAGTCGAGTAAACATTGATCCGCTCAATAAAAACTCCTCGATATATCAAAAAGACTTTTTGGTTAAAAACCTAAGTCTACAATCAAAAACGAGTCGAGTAAACATTGATCCGCTCAATAAAAACTCCTCGATATATCAAAAAGACTTTTTGGTTAAAAACCTAAGTCTACAATCAAAAACGAGTCGAGTAAACATTGATCCGCTCAATAAAAACTCCTCGATATATCAAAAAGACTTTTTGGTTAAAAACCTAAGTCTACAATCAAAAACGAGTCGAGTAAACATTGATCCGCTCAATAAAAACTCCTCGATATATCAAAAAGACTTTTTGGTTAAAAACCTAAGTCTACAATCAAAAACGAGTCGAGTAAACATTGATCCGCTCAATAAAAACTCCTCGATATATCAAAAAGACTTTTTGGTTAAAAACCTAAGTCTACAATCAAAGAAATGAGTCGAGTAAATATTGATCCGCTCAATAAAAACTCCTCGCTCAAACTTACCGATCTAAAGACTTTTTAGGTTAAAAACCTAAGTCTAATAAAAAAGAGTCGAGTAAACATCGACCCGCTCGATAAAAACTCCTCGGTATATCTTTAAACGATCAAAGGCTTTTGGTGCGAAAAACCTAAGTCTAAACAAACGAGTCGAGAATACATTGATCCGCTCAATAAAAACTCCTCGTTCTATTCTTAACGATCTAAAAAGATCCGCTAATACTCCTGAAGTCTTGAAGATAAACTAAGTATGAAACCGACTGCTCGGAACTAGCTACTCATAAAAAAAAATTAACAACAAGGAAGATGCAAGGGAGGAAAGTAATATTTTATTCATCAAATCAGTTACATACAAAATATCCTACGTTACAAAGATCTGCTTGCTACTTAAAGAGCGTTACAATGATTTAGTTTAAATGATCCTATAGGATCTGCTATCTTCACGACAATGTCCACGGAAACACCAATCTCCTCCCTAGTACCTCGTCGATTGTAATAAACCACCTAAGAAGCATGCTGCTCAGGATGGTCGACTTCTTTGGTTCGACGGCCAGGCTCTGAAGATCAAATGTTCTTCCAGAGGAAATGAACATTACCAGCCAGATAGCTAAGCAATGCTCACTCACCCGCAAGAAGATACTGCTTTTACTTTATCTATAAAACATTTTACTCTCGAGCAGCATCTCTTCGGGACCGTCGTGAAACGGTAAGTTTACCAGCCACCCCGGTGGTCTATCACTCCGGAGGTAACATCGAAGAGCGGAGGTGGCTGGCAAGTAGGAACCCTCCATGTGCAAACGGAAACCACGGACCTCTAAATTGATGAAGACAAAAGCTGAGGCCTCATGGGACCCGTCGATACAAGGTAGGGTCGACATGGGACCCGTTAATACAAGACTGGGAACGACTTCACTATTTTGAACAAGTAATTCATAATAATGTGATTTTTTGAAGACAATGGGATCAGAGGGCAGAATAAAATCTAAGGAATTTGAGATCTCCATCCTTTTTGGGAAATTGCGAATGAAAGATATAAACCACCCCCTATTTATAAGGGCACATCTAAGGGATCCAACGGCTAAAAAAGTATGTGATCAACGGACATAGATACGACCCTTTGACTCCCCGTAATAAATGCAAATAAGTTGGAACGGCACCATCTATTCGCCTCAACTGATCGACAACAAGAGAAGTCTTGGATCGAAGCGATCACCCAAATAACACAAGTAAACCTAAAGAACTCCAGACCAGTCATACTGGAACGATCATACTTCATGGTCGATAGCTTAAAAACCTAGAAGCCACAAACGAAGCGACATAAGCTTCAAAATCACGGCAAAAAGGACAGTTGCTCGATAAAAGATAGAAGATAAAAGACTAAACCCTTCACAATACGAGGGACGTCACTGCCTCATACATTATATGAATGACCATTGACTAAGCTTTACAGAAACTCCTATGGAGTCCAAGATATCTGACATAGAAATCAGGAGAATAGTCCTCTTTATTCGAAACGGCAAAGACGTCACTGCCTAACATACCAAAGAATTGCTTAAGAAGGTCTGCACAGGATAGATCTGGCCATGAACACTACATTTTCCAATTCCTCCCATATCAAGAAAGTGATATAATAATACACTAGCCAAGGAACATATTGTTCAAACATTAATGCTGGGAAACATAAGGGTTTGGAAAAGATTGAAAGGGACATTTTTCTTTAGGTTGACGTTAAGAAAAATGAAGTTCAACAAAGTGATAATGGCCTCTTTATATAAGATGTAGGTCACAAAAAGACAAAAGTGCAAGGCTTAGATTGAGCATCGACCAAGACGATGAGCATTATCGATATGAATAGCCTATTGCCTAAATTATGACATAAAACATGTTGGTGCGTGTAAACCAAAGGAATATACTGGATTTTGATCAACAAAGGTCTTGACTTGCTGAAACAAACATTATATTTACGCACGAAGGAAGCAAGAGCATAACAAAGTATATCTACAGAAAGAAATTGATAAAGGCAAGAATCTGCCTACAAAAAGACAATCTTTTCCAAGTTGGTACTCCTCCCATTACAAAAATTTCTGCCCAAATAAAAGTACAAAGGTTGAGCCATAAAAAAAAAAAAAAAAAAAAAAAAAAAAAAAAAAAAAAAAAAAAAAAAAGGAGACAGTCCAAGGCCTGCCAGGTCGAGCAAAGGTCACTAAGAAGAACGGTCAGCAGGCCGACTACCAGAAACGGCCTTCCGAGGAGTCATATTGCCAGCAAAAGCCATCAACTCTTCTTGACGCTTTAGATAACCAGCGTCATAACCTTCCTCATAGGCCTGCCGACGAGATTCTTCCGCCAGAACAGCTCCCTGAGCTAAATTATTTCTTTCCTCTTCAAGGACAACTTTTTCGGCCTCCAATTTTTGAAGATCATCTTTATCAAGTTGCAGCTGCAACTCCAAACCCCTGCTTTTAGCTTTCTCGGACTCCAACTGATCCTGAAGAACTCTCCGACTATTCCACAGATCGTCATTTTGCACACCTAGCTGAAGTGCAAAATACTTGCCCTAGGAACCAAAAGAATAAGAGAAATTGCCTTATAACAAGGAACTCTAAACAAAGAACAGGAAAAATATTCGAAATATGTTTACCTGCTCACATATCTTCACCAAAGATTGAACAAGGCGAACATTGGAGGTACCTTCGAGCTTCCTCAACTCGCCAGGCAAAATAGTACTCATGCCTAGGTCCCATGACAAAGCGTCGGGTTCAACAGAACCAGGCAATTCGCTGGACAAAGGGACACCGTCAGAACGTGGAGTCTCCGATAAAAGAATGTCATTAACCTGCTGAAAGATGCACCGATCATCTAATTGACGAGGAGATTCTCTCCCGTCGGGACTAACAAAGGTCTCCTTGCCTGAAGCAGAAAAAACGGTTCGGCGGCCAGCCCTGGAACCAGTTTGACCTCCGGAAGGTCCCCCCGATTCAAAGGAAGTAGTCATCACAGTAGTATCATGAAACAAATATTCCGGGCAGTCCTGCACAATAGATTGTGTTACGGAAGGATTGACAAATAAATCATCACCAATTTGCCCTCCGCTAGTGATTGGGGCAGTAGAAACGGACAAAGGAAGGGAAATAGCAAAATCCCCTCCATGAAAAACATGCTCAAAGGAGGGAGCATTTGAACTAACAGCTATATTATAAGCCGGTTCCTCGTTGGACATATCGCCAAAGGCAAACCGACCAGGAGAAGGCATTCTTCCTACTTGAATGGAAGCAGAATGGATTGGTTCAGAAAACGACGAGTTTACCACGGAGAGAGGCTCAGAGGCAATAACACCTGTATCGATTTCCGACCTAATTATTTGGGACGAACGAGGAGGCTCCATCGACGGGCCGTCTCTTCGATGCTTTTTGGATCTATTATCCCGAGCGCCCTCACGGGAAGGTCGCTTCGAAGTATTACCAAAGAGGTTACTCATGGTCGGATTATGAAAATATACAAATTGATATCGAGAAGGTTTATCGACTAACTAAAAAACGAGTATTCTGTCAAGAGAGGAGTATAGCAGTAAAAACAAGTCAAGTTTTTACCTTTCGTATTTATACTACACGAAAAGACGCGACAGACCTAAAGAAAGGGCGCGAAACAGGAAAACTGACCTTGGAGCAAACGCTAGAATATGAAAAGACACACGCATAATGATTACGGCAGATTTAATGACTTGTCTGAATTATTACGGCGAAGCCGAAAAGACACGACTGTCAGAATACGAAACGCTTAGCGTACAAAAAGAAGAAAAGGTAAAATTACAATTAATACCTACGAGTAAAATAATTACAAGGATTATTCAAAAAATCACTGTTTTAAGAAGCCTGCTCACTATCCGAAATTCTCTGGTCGGTACCGACGACCTCAGTCATACCAATATCCTCTTCCTCTTCTTCCTCGACTTCGGGATCAACAAAAGTATCATCGAGCTCTTCGTTGACATCAGAAGAAGGAATTGGCAATGGATTTCCAAATTCTTCGACAAGGTGAGCTAGAGGAAAACCTTGATATAAAACATCTGGGACCTCAGAAGAAGAATAAAGTTCACCATAGCGATTCAACCGAATATGAGCAGCCTTAAAATACTCTTTTCGACGATCATCGATCATCTCCATAGCGACCAGCTGATGAATCGCTTTCTTAAAAGTATTTTCGAGTAAAGGACCGACCATCCGATACACCAACGCCGTATGAACAGGAGATTTTAGGAACTCGCGAACAACACTTTCGTCAGATTTCCTGACATATCGATCTCTTTGCCTGAGAGGGGCATCATTTTCGTACTCCTCTAAAGAAGCTTCGAGGGTTGACACTTGAGATTCCAGCTCACTAATTCGAGCCGTGCTCTGTAACTGAAAATCCTCTAACTTTCTAGCCATTTGATTGGCCTGCTCTTGAGCACGAGAAACCTCCATCACCTTGTTTATCATTTCTTGGTCTTCAATCCCAGTAGCACCGGTCTCTATGGTAGGAACCAAAGAAGATGTTGAGGGACCAACCTCTGAACCGGAGGATTTACGAAGCAAAGCTTTATTCTTCTCCTCCAAGAACTCACACTGTTGTTTCCAAAGTGCATTCTCATAGGTGTATGACGCAAGACACGTCTTAGTCTGAACCAGCAAAAAGGGCAAGAAAAAGAGATGGATTAGTAAATTAAGGAAAACCCTTAAAATTATTTGTTAACATAATTAAAGGAAAGGGATATCACCTTTTCGGCATAAAGAGAAGCTCGTTGGAATTTCTCCAGAGGATCCTTATGAAGAAGTTTATTTAAATCACGGGTAAAAACACCAGACAAAAGAACACGGGTTGCCTTATCAATCGCATTCTCATTATCATCGTGGATAAGAGAATCCTTCTCGGAATAACCAGCGGCCCTCTTTCCCTCCAAATGATCCTCGATCATTTCAACGAGGGTAGGTTTCGGATGTTTTTCTCCGACTAAAGAAAGATCCTGGCCAGAACGTCCATAATAACTCCTCTTTCTATCGACTGGATTATTAGTTGGATGAGGTTTCGACCAGGTGTGACATCCTCGAACGCCTAAAGATGTTCTAAGATAAAGAGGAGGATAACCTGACCCCGTACCCTGACGAATAGGGGGTTCCTGAGGAGATTCTGATGATTCCTCTCTGTCCTCTTCGGAGTCTTGGCCTAACTCCAACTTCCTTTTCTTGGATGCTCTCTGCTCAATAGGCGCATTCTCCACGAATTTAGAAGATTTCGAAAGCACTATCTTTCCCTTTGAAGAGTGTCGAGAGTTTTCTACCATATGAGCTAATAAAAGGAAACAAAATAAAAGTTAAGTTTCTCCATATAAGAGGTATATTTACAGCAACAAGATAAAATAAATTACTAACCAAGAGGTTCGGATGGTGAATTGATGGGAAAGTTATGAATACTTAAGCCCGCCTTACGAAGGAAAGCTTCCCCAATCAAAAGAGCACTTTGAAATTTGTTTGCACGTAATTCGGAGATATCTGCGATAAACTTAGCATCATCGGGAATCAATTCGCCTATCACTAAGCGACCTCCGGAAATCCAACTAGAACTATGATCCCATGAAAAAGGCACAGTCGTACCATCCGCTAAGCGAAGATTAGACGGAGGACGAACGAAGAAGAAATGAGATTTCCAGGAGGGATTACTGGAAACAGGGGCATCAAAGATCGCTCGACTAGGCCTCTGACTAGCGAAGAAGTATCCACGGTTTGAAGAACTAGAAATATTGAAGCGAAAAAGTTGCGTAAAATTACGAAAAGAAGGTTTAAATCCCTTGGCGATCATCAAAACAGAAAAGCAAACTACAAAAGCAACGGAATTTGGAACTAGCTGTGTCAAGCACACACTAAAAGTTTTCAAAACTTCGAGTAAGAGGGGAGACAAAGGAAGACGAAGTCCGCTGTTGAAGTGAGCCGTATAAAAGGCTCGACATCCCTCCGGGGGAGTTGTGACCCTATCAGTAGAGGAAGGAAGAATTATCTCAGAACCATCCGGAAAATATTTAGTATAGTTATTCACAACCTCCGGAAATGTCTCCGCCGTATAAGCGCAAACAACGTCCTCAATTGGTTCAGAAATCTGAGGAACAGTGCCTTTGCCCTTTTTGGCTCGTGCAGCCACATCCGCGTCAGTAAGGATCCGTACCTTGAAGGTATCCTCAACAGGGACAACGAAGTCAGTTACAGTAGATTGTTCGCCTAACAGACTAGATTGCAACTCCTCCTCATTGTCGGGAGCGACAACCTCTCTAGAAGAAGATCTTCTCACAGAAGCCATATATTCTGGTCCTCGGAAAATAAAGGTCGATAAAAGGAAAAACTTAGCGTGATGAGCGACTAGTCGAGAAAATGATTACAAGTTATAAGGAAGTATAAAAGAGAAATGGCGAACTATAGAGTCACCTATTTATAAGAAAATGAGAAATGACGTTTCGAACTTATGGCAACTACTGATATTCCCGCCAAAAACGGAAGGATACGAAAAGCTTCCAGAATAGACGCGTGGCGATTCGTAACTGGACAGAGAAAACGACTATCTATGATGTGTAGCACTCTTTTCCTTATTTAAGATTTTTTCCCACAGGGTTTTTTCTTAAGTAAGGTTTTTAACGAGGCTCCATTCATAGAAAAGAAACAGTCGTAAAAATCTATCTACTTCTACGAGCTTCTATTATCTATACGCTCGAAGAAGTGAGGGAGTACTGATGGGGGCTATTTCGCACCCTACATATTACTCGAATCGAACGAAGAAGTTAAGATCGATTAGACCAATCTAAGCAGATCGGGATCGTCTAACAGACCCGGCCAAGCACAGCTCTCTTCGATCTAAAGATAATACTCCGGACCCATGAAGGATATTTGGGCCGAGTCCTATTAGGACTATGATTCCTTGTAAAACTAGGTTAAACATTGTATAAATACCTAGTTAGTCATTGTATTAAACAACTACGAAATCCTTTACTTCAAGGATACATAAATATTCTCTGCCTAAGGCATTACAATAAAAGAAGAATCAATATTGTTCATAGCATTCTGATCTCCATATTGATGTGTTATTAGCATTATTTGTGGTTTTACTTCTTGTTCTTAGTCATTGCTTTTCTTTGTGATTGATCCATCCGGAATAAAGTAACAGAGCCCTACTAAAAATACTCCGATATTACAAATTCACTGATATACAATTAACCCGACGAAATCCGGTTAAATCAGATAGGATCCAACCTACTATACCTATAAGTTCTTCAGAACCTTATAGTATGAATAAAGTATATCAACTTTTGAAAGAAAGACAAAACATAGAAATACCTACTTCTGTAAATGATCTCAATAAAGAGATAAAGAATTTAAAATTAGAAATTTCAAATTTGAAAAATACAAATCAAAACCTAGAAGAGAGAATTACTCGTCTTGAAATGGTTAAACATATTAGTACTCATGTGGAATATGGTCATAATGAGTTTGATGAAAATATTATTCAAGATAATTTCTTGTCTAACCTTAATATGGTGATTTCGCAAAAATGGTTTATAAAAATTACATTACTTATAGATAATCATTTTAGAAAAGAAATTATAGCTCTTGTTGATAGTGGAGCTGACATGAATGTTATACAAGAAGGAATAATTCCTACAAGATATTTTCATAAAACTACAAATTCTCTTAGTCATGCTGGAGGAGAAAAATTAGATATAAAATTTAAAATTCCTTTAGCCTATATTTGCAAAGATAAGGTTTGCATTCCTACAAGTTTTTTACTTGTTAAAAATATTACTAATCAAGTTATACTTGGAACCCCTTTTATTGATCAGATTTATCCTTTGACTAGAGTTGATAACTCAGGGATTACAGGAACTTTTGAAGGAAAAGAAATAACTTTTAAATTTATTACTAGGCCTTTGCCTAAGCTTTTACATGAATTGAAGGATTTATTAGATAATAAAGTTTCTCATTTAAATTATTTGAAACAAGAAGTTAGTATTCTTACTATCGAAGAAAAACTTCAAAGTCATACTTTGCAAGAAAAAATAAAATTAATTTATAATAAATTATCTTTAGAAATTTGTAATGATCATCCTAATGCTTTTTGGGAAAGGAAAAGACATATTGTTGAGCTTCCTTATGAGGAAGATTTTGATGAAAGGAAAATTCCTACTAAGGCTAGACCTTGTCAGATGAATTCTGAATATTTAGAATTATGCAAAAAAGAAATAGAATCTCTTTTACAAAAAGGATTAATAAAATCCTCTAATTCACCTTGGTCATGTACAGCCTTCTATGTTAATAAACATAGTGAACAAGAAAGAGGAGCCCCTAGGCTAGTTATAAATTATAAACCTTTGAATAAAGTTTTGAAATGGATTAGACATCCTATTCCTAATAAGAAAGATCTTTTAGATAGGTTATATGACGCTATCATATTTTCTAAATTTGATTTAAAATCAGGATATTGGCAAATTCAAATTAGTGAAAAAGACCAATATAAAACTGCTTTTAATGTTCCTTTTGGACATTATGAATGGAAGGTTATGCCTTTTGCCTTACTGATAGTAGTGAACCAGTTTATCTTAGAGATGGTCTTATTGGTCAAGGACATCCTTGTTTGAATACTCTTAATAAGAGTAATTTTATATCTAATAAGAGAAATGTTAAACATATTAAAAATGCTATCGAAAGATTTGAAGAAAATATTCGTGAAGCCAAGGAGAATAGCAGAGTTTCAGAGGAAAATAAGGCTCAATTGATATTATGTTATAGAAACCTTATATGGTATTGTCAGCATAAATTGCTGAAACTTCAAGGATTTTATAAATGAATAATCCCTATTTAAGTAAGTCTGAAAAGATTTCGTTAAAAAGGAATATTTCCTATCTCAGAAATAAGATTGATATTTGTAAGGATAATATATCCTTTATTGATAAATTTCCTCATTTATTTTGTGGTAATCATATTGCTGCTAAAGAAAAATATAAAAATGATATTATTGAATATCAACATAGATTATTAAGAATTAATAATTTTTTTCAGGTAATGATACCTCGTGACTATAGAGGCAGGCCTCCAAATTATAGAGGTCGAGGAGGAAGGGGGAATATAATCTCCCAAATTCATGGAAAAAGATTAGTAGCAGAGAATATTTCTGGAGTGGGTGAATCATCCACATCATCTTCATCAAAAGGAAATTCTCAAACATTTGCAAATATTTTGCAAGATAACGAATATGATGATAGCATAAATTATGCTGAAAATAATAAGAAAGAAGTTATACTTCATTTAGAACATTCTGATCTGAAATGGAAGGAGGACCCATGGTTCCTAATGAACAGGTATCTTGATAATACTCAATTTACTGCTACGTCATACAAGCAGAGAAATTTTTATGAAAATTTACTCAAAGCAACAGAGAGCTGTGAAATTACTCACTTTGCTTCTAATGACCAGAAAAGTTATACTTTTAGCAAAATTATTGTAAAAAAGATTTTGTCATGCCAAGAATGGGGGTTATCTACCTTCAAAGAAAAAGATTATATCTTTTCCGAGAAAAATGTTTCTATTAAATTTAATTATTGGGATTATATCTCAGCATTTGATAAAGTTTTATATTACCAGAATATTAAGAAAAAACATACTTGGTTTATTAAGATATGTGGAGAAGTTTATAAATCTCCTATTCCAAATTGGTTTATAAATTGGTGGTCATACCACGGTCCTACATATCATATTCTTCCAGAATCATGGAAAAAGTTATATTTAGAATGGATAGATTCATCCCCCCAATTAACTCAGCTAATAGCTATACAAAAAGTTGATGAGCTTATAGCCTCCATGCACTTCTTTATAGAATTTTCTATACCTTGGATTTCAAAATGGATCCCAATTGTAAGTTATACAGAATACAACACACCATGTTTATATAGAATCTCATTCTCAAAATTCTGGGAAAAAATGAATAAGACCGACCCAAATTCGGGAAAATTATATGGAGCTGAGACTGAAGAATTAATTCAGTCTAGAATATTGACTTATAAGTCAAGAGACACAGAAGAAACTTCTAATCCCTTCCAAGTAATATCTGGAAAGTTAAAAATGAAGAAACAAGATTTGTCGAAAGCAGAAATTATTAAGGCATATATGGAAGCCATGAAAAAGGATATACAAAAGAATTTCAAAGAATTCACGGAAGAAGATTCAAAATCTGACACAACAATGGCGTCTGGTGATTTAGCTGGAGAAGCTCAGGATCCCTATGAGGATTATGATGCTGAGGAACTAGAAAAAGCCTATGAGCTGGAAACGATATTTGATAATATCAAAAAGGGAAAACAGTAAGTGTCGGCAGATGAAGACAATTGAAAATTATTCAAGATTCCTAAATAGTGTGACTTTTAATAAAGCAAGAGACATAACTTTTGAAAAAGAAGACATAGCTTTTGAAAAAGAAGATCACGGGTGGTTCAGTGCTCTAAATAGTAAAATATCATATTGAAGAAAATTTTCAAGTCCGGAATAGCCAGGCTCTATAAAAGGCAGACATTAGCTGCTTAGAAGGATCATCTATCTTTCCGCTACCGCTCTACTACTACTACTTCTACTACTCCTCTTGTAATACAATTTTTACATTTCAGTTTTTAAATTTCAGTTTGTAAAAATATTGTAATATTGAAGAAATAAATAAAGCTTTGGTTTGAAGTCCCCTTATTGAGGTATTCCTTTTACTTTTCTGATTTTAATTTTTATATTTGTGTGTTATATTTAGCCTAATGATAGGCTAAATACTCTTTAATCATGTGTTGAACCATATATTGCTATGTATCAGAAACCCCATGTGTTTAAAGTATTATTTTGAACATGGGTCATGAATAATAGAAGAAATTAGGATTATGGTTAAGTGAATATTTCTGGCAAGAATAATCTTATGGATTCATTAGTAAATATCCTTGCCCCTCTCCAGCCATGTTAAGGCGTTTTCTTGGGCTTTTTGATATTGAACATGAGTTTATTAAGATTATTATTTGACGGATTTATTTTCTTGTAAAATTTATTCCGATCTAATCCTAAAACTTATATTATGATTGTACCTGGGTCCAGAATGGTATCAGAGCCATGGAGGTAGAAGATATATAGTGATTATATGGGTTAACACATGATTAAATTTACTGTGAAAATGAATATTTTCCGTAAGAATGATAATATTAAGAATAGTTTGAATCAGGAATATATATTCCTCAAAATTTAGATCTACTTAATAAGTGGACTATTCCTAGAATTGAACCTAGAACCATTTATAAAATGGGTACTTTTGAAAAAATTGGGCTTAAACAAATTGTTAAGACTACAGAAAAGTCTATATCTCTTGATAATGATGAACTAACCATAAGGTTACTAAATGAACGTGATATTTTACCTTATAGGTATACTCATAAATTCATTCATATAGGATTAGTTCAAATTGCTTTTAAACCTTTAACTTTGGTAGGATTACCAGAAAGTTTTATTGCTGCTTTGCGTGATGGTAGAAATTTAAATTGGAAAAAATCTCTGATGGAAATAATACAATCTAGTCTGGCACATGGACCAGTTTATTTTAATGTTTATCCTAATTTGCAATTATCTTTAACTGATGTTAATTTGCTAGATGCTTTAACTTTAAGTGTTAAAACTCATGGTTATGACTATGAACATGGAACAGAAGTTATGTATGTTTGTTACAGAGTTTATTTTAAACCTCTATATACTTTAAATCCTAATTGCAGGATAATGGATAAGAAAATGAATGAAACTGTCATAATTGAGACCAATCTTGGTAAATCTAATATAACCACTAGAAGAACAATTAAGTGGGATGAAATTCCATTTCCTGATACTTGGAAAATTACAAATGCGGTTAAACCGAAACCTCAGATATGTAATGATTTTTCTACTATATTTCAATCTCAAACAGGAGATATTTCTATAAAAATGATAGAAAATAGTACTAGAAATAATATTTCTAGAAGCACTTCAGTTATATCTTATATATCACCTTTAGATGATTTAGTCATACCTACTAGAACTTCAACTTCGTATGATTATGAGAAATTTCCTGCTAGAAATTCTACATCTCAATTTAGAGAATATTCTGATAAAGTTGAAAAAATAGTTTTAAACAAAGATAATATAGGAAAAGGTATTTATAAGAATACTGAAGAAGATAATTCTACAGCTTCGGTTAGAAACATAGGAGAGGCAGATATAACTCCCTCAGAAGCAAACTTTGACGATATTTAATGGATTGTATACCAAAAATAGATTTTAGTCCTGGTTCCCAGGCAAGACAATTAATTAAAAAAGAATTTAATCTTCCAAAATGGAAATTATTTAGAGAATGGTTTTTCAAGAATATTTCAATTGAAGACCAAACTTATTTTCAAAATGAATTTTATAAATTCACTACTTTACAAAATAAAATTATTCATTTTGTTCCTTGGTTTGTTATGACATATCTTGAAAATCATATTTCAGTTCTGGAAAGAACTTATAAATTATCTAATGGAGATGTTTTACGGAGTGTTTTCCCTCCCCAAAGTTCTTTTACTATTGGCAATGACCATAAAACTTTAAATTTTACAGCTTTTTCTAAATTATTAGAGAATGATGCTTTACAAGTTACAACCAGTAATATAAATAATATATTACAACAAAACAATTATACAAATCTCTATTTGAATATTTTAGGAGATCAAATTAAAGATTTACATAATAGAGTAGAAGAAATCTTCTCTGTAATAAAAAATATAAAACCAATGATAGATTTGGATGATAAGCCTATAAATGGAATTATTTCTACTTCTCATCTACAACCACCACCTGAAATAACAGATTTTAAATTAAAATCGCATAAAGAATTAGAAAAATTTCTAGAAGAAAAATTTAAAGGATTAAAATTAAATACTTTAAATTATGAGTTTACGGAATGAATTGGTAGAGATAACTACAAAGAAAAAATTAATGATGAGATAAATAAAATTGAGAAATTTGCTTATAGGCCTACTCAACGATTATATTACTATAGGAGACCTTCCCCTATGGACACGTTGCATGAAGAACAAGAGTATACTGTTAATAATAGTTATAATGGGAAAAATATTTATGAATGGAATTTTGATTTAACCGGATTTCGTCGGGTTAATTGTGTATCAGTAAATTAGTAATATCGGTGGGGTTTACGATATTTGTGTATATATATTATGTAGGGCTCTGTTACTTTATTCCGGATGGATCAAACACAAAGAAAAGCAATGATTAAGAACAAGAAGCAAAACCACAAGGAAAGCTAATAACACTATAATCTGGAGATCAAAATACTATGAATAATATTGATTCTTATTCAGTTGTAATGCCTTAGGCAGAGAATATTCGTGTATCCTTAAAGTGGAGGATTTCGTAGTTCTTTCATACAATGATTAGCTAGGTATTTATACAGTGTTAAACCTAGCGTTACATGGAAACATAGTCCTAATAGGACTCGGCCCAATTATCCTTCATGGGTCCGGAGTATCATCTTCTGGTCGAAGAGAGCTGCGTCTTGCCGGGTCTGCGAGGGGATCTCGATCTGTTTGGATTGGTCGGATCGACCTTAACTTCTTCATCCGAATCGAGTAATACATAGGGTGCGAAATAGCCCCCATCAGTACTCCCTCACTTCTTCGAGCGTATAGATAATAGAAGCTCGTAGAAGTAGATAAATCTTTACGACTCTTTCTTTTCTATGAATGGAGCCTCGTTAAAAACCTTACTTAAGAAAAAACCCAGTGGGAAAAAATCTTAAA
>CM064883.1:26588056-26694567 GCA_003313485.2 Penstemon barbatus
GATATAATCGATATATATAAAATGCCAAAGAAATCTTTAATAATTGAACTTTAGGCCTAGGCCTTTTTTACAAAGATTGAAATTTGATGAATTAAAAAGTAGAATAATGCAATATAACCTGCATAAATTTATTTACCATAGTATTTCCTAAGGTTGACAGCATTCCAGGTTCTTGGTAAGGCAGTTCCATCCAAGTGTGCAATTCTGTATGAACCTTTCTTTCCCACTCCAATGACGATGTAAGGTCCATCCCAATTTTGTTGTAACTTTCCCACATGTTTGGATACTTCTACCTTTTTCAAGACCAAATCTCCTTCCTTGAAGGTTCGGATGCGTACTTTTTGATTGTATGCTTTCTCCATATTAGCTTTAGTGGCTTGTAAGCGTACAGCAGCTTTATCTCTTAAAGCTTCTGTTAAATCAATGTCGTTTTCTCTTGACTTTTTATTTTCTTTATCATCGAACATTTCTACTCTTGGCGTTGGGATTAGCGTTTCCACAGGGATAACCGCTTCCGACCCATATACCAAGCTAAATGGGGTTTCCCCAGTTGAGCTCCTTACCGTGGTTCGATTAGCCCATAATACTCCTGGGAGTTCATCTAGCCATTTTCCTTTGGCTGCTCCTAATCTTTTTTCCAAAGATTTTATTATTTCTCGGTTTGCTACTTCAGTTTGTCCATTTGCTCGAGGATGTCCTACGGAGGTAAAATTCTGTTGAATTCCAAGTTTTGTACACCATTCTATTATTTGTTTGCCCGCGAATTGAGTTCCATTATCGGAGATAAGGACCCTTGGGATGCCGAATCGACAAACTATGAATTTCCATAGGAAATTGATAACTTGGAATTGGGTTATTCGTGCGAGGGCGACGCATTCTATCCATTTGCTGAAGTACTCTACGGCGACCAGGACATAAGATTTCTTTGATCTGGCCATTGGGAAAGGTCCCACGATGTCCATTCCCCATTGATCGAATGGCCAACAAACTGGAATAGGGTGCATGTTTTCTGCTGGTTGATGGCATATGTTAGCATGGATCTGGCAGTGATGACATTCTTGGACATATTGAGCGGCATCTTTATTGATGGTCGGCCAATAGTAACCCGTCCTGAGACATTTTAAAGCCAATGCTCTTGATCCGCTGTGATTTCCTGCATCCCCATCATGTATTTCCCGTAGTATATCGAGGGTTTGTGATTCAGGTACGCATTTCAGAAGAATCCCTGATACTGATCTTCGGTAGAGTTTTCCTTCTATGAGTGTATATTTCGGAGCTCGATATTTTATTTTCCGAGCTTCATTTTGGTCGGGTGGTAATTTTCCTTCTCGAAGATAGTCTATCATAGGGGTCATCCAGTTCCCTTCGGCTTCTTCGATTTCCATTATCTCCACTGCTGGTGTTTCATCGATGTCAATTGCTGGTGTATTAGAGATCAACCAGTTGATCACCCGTTCGGTCTTTCCGTCATGGGATCCTGTGAATTTTGATAACTGATCGGCCCATTTATTTTCCGAACGTGGGATATTCTGGATACTAAAACTTTCAAATTTCTCGGCCAGAGTCTTCACTTTGGCGAGGTATTTGACCATGTTGAATTCCTTAGCCTCGTATAGGCCTTCTATCTGTCTTTGCACTAATTCTGAATCAGTTAGTACTTTAAGACTTTTTATATTGGCTTTGATCGCCATTTCCATTCCTGCGATTAATGCTTCATATTCAGCTTCATTGTTTGTCACAACAAAGTCCAGTGTTATCGCGTAATTTAAATCTTCCTTGTTTGGTCCGGTGAAGTTGATTCCGGCGCCTCCTCCTTCTCGGCATGAGGCACCATCGACGTGCATTAGCCAAGTTTGATCTTCAATGATCAAGACATCGCTGCTGAGGCAGCTCGATGATTCAGTAGCCTGTGTCGGTGTTTCTAATATAAAATCGGCCAACACTTGTGCCTTGATGGCAATCCTTGGTTTGTAGTCTACCTCGAACTGACTGAGTTCGATGGCCCATTTGATTAGTCGACCGGAGGCTTCCGGTTTTGCCAGAACTTGCCTTAGTGGCTGATTCGTCAGAACGATGATTTTGTAAGTTAAGAAGTAAGGTCGGAGTTTTCGTGCGGCCATCACTAAGGCCAGCGTGAATTTTTCTATTTCTAAGTAATTCTTCTCCGCCCCTTGTAATAACTTGCTGAGATAATATACGGGCTTATGCTCTGAGCCCTCGACTTTAATTAGCACTGAACTAATTGCTACGTCGGAAATGGAGATGTACATAAACAATGGTTCTCCTTCTGTTGGTTTTGCCAACATCGGGGGTGTCGTCAAATATTCTTTGAGCTGCTTGAAGGCCTGATCGCATTCTTCGGTCCAAACAAAGTTCTTTGCTTTTCGGAGAGTTTGGAAAAAAGGGAGGCTTTTGTCCGCAGATTTTGATATAAACCTGTTTAATGCTACGATCTTTCCAACTAGGCTTTGTACTTGAGAGATTGTTTTAGGAGGTTTCATTTCAGTTATGGCTCGGATTTTTTCTGGGTTTGCTTCTATTCCGCGTTGGTGGACTAGATATCCCAAGAATTTTCCTGATTTGACACCAAAGGTGCATTTTGCGGGGTTTAACTTCATACGATATTTTCTTAAGATCTGGAAGCATCGATCGAGATGCTTTACATGATCTGCTTCGTTCATGCTTTTGACCAGCATGTCGTCCACGTAGACTTCCATTAGTTCTCCGATTAGTTCTTTGAACATTAGGTTTACTAATCTTTGGTAAGTAGCTCCGGCATTTCTTAAGCCGAAGGGCATCACTATGAAACAATAAACTCCCTGCTCGGTTACGAACGCGGTCTTTTCTTGGTCCCGCTCATCCATGTATATTTGGTAAAACCCTTGGAAGGCGTCCATCATACTGAATAACGCGAAGCCAGCGGTTGAGTCGACCAATAAGTCAATCCTTGGGAGGGGATATGGGTCGCGTGGACACAACTTGTTAAGGTCGGTGAAATCATTACACATCCTCCATTTATTATCTTTTTTATCTCCTTTAGCGACTAGTACGACATTGCATAGCCATTCCGAGAAATGAATTTCTCGGATTTGTTTTGCCTCGAGCAACCTTTCTACCTCGGCTTTGATAATTTTATCTTTCACCGGTCCATGATTTCTCTTTTTCTGTCTGGCGGGTTTCGCCAAAGGATCTATTTTTAGGGAATGCTTTATTATTCGAGGATCAATTCCTTCAATGTCATTTGCGCTCCAAGCGAAGACATCAGCATTGTTTCTAAGGAAGTCGATCAGCATTATTTCTCCTTTTTCGCTCAACTCTGTACCAATTCTCGTCTTTTTGGACGAGTCGCCTTCTACTAGAATTATATCTTTGTGTTCAGGGGGTTTCAAAGATAAGTCTAGCGGTTCTTTCCCCTTTTTGTCTAGTCGATCAGTACTAGGAATTTCAACCTCGTTTCTAATGAGATCGCCTTCGATCTTTCTCTTGCTCGGAGTAACGGACTTAGGATGTTCTTTCATTGCTAACGAAGTACTATAGCAGTCCCAAGCCATGCAATGGTCGTTTGTTATTTCTCCGATGCCTGTATCGGTTGGAAACTTTATCTTCTGATGATAAGTAGAGACAACGGCTCGGAATAGATTGAGAGCAGGTCGTCCCAATATTGCATTATAAGCGAATGGGGTCTCTACTACTAAAAATTTCACCAGCTTCACTGTTCGGTGGGGTATTTTTCCGAGCGATACGCTTAAGGTTATCGTTCCGCTGGGGATGATTTCGGACCCCCCGAATCCTATTAAGGGCGTAGCTACTTTCTGCAAGTTTATCTGTCCCAAGTCCATTTGGGCTAAAACTTCTCGGGAGATAATATTGGCTGAGCTCCCATTATCGATTAAGATTCTCTTGACGTTGTAATTTGCTATTTCTAGCGATATTACCATAGGGAAGTCGGGGTTATCCTCTCTTGCGTCCCAGACAATATTTTTAGGCGCTTCGCCTTCATTAAAACTGATCTGTTGATCGTTTGATGGCCTGCTTTCCAGGGTCCAAATTTCTTTTGGGTATTTTGAGTTTCCAATGATGGACCTGGCAGTTCTTCGCCGGGCGTTACGACTATCTCCACCCGCGGGACCCCCGGAGATCGTATGGATAGTTCCATTGATCTGGTCGTGATTCGATTCCGGAATAGGTCGGCGTTCGGGTGACCTCTGACGAGAATTTCTCCTTCGATCAACATTCCGAGGGCTTCTACTTCTTTCCCTTCTATGATTATCTCGCTCTATGTATTCGTCGAGTTTTCCTTGCTCGATAAGTTTCTCAACTTCTCTCTTGAGGTGAAAACAATTCTCCGTTCGATGTCCATGTGCCCTATGGTATTTGCAGTATTGATCGTAGTTTCGAGAGCCTGGTCTTGGCTGCGCGATTTTCCTCGCTTCGGGAATCCAGTTATTTCTTTCTAGGACTTCCAATATTTCTTCCATTGGAACATTTAACCTTGGGTGTTCTACTTGATTCACCCTGCTTCTTATTGGTTGATCATGGTTTCTTGGTTTTTGGTAGAAATTAGGCTGTCTGTCTTGATCGGCTTTGTTGTATTCCAGTCGGTGAAAAACATTACCTCTCCTAGAAGATCGCTCGTAATCTGAAGCTTTCTGGGTAGGAAACCTATCGTGCCGTTTGGAGCCTGAAGTGGTGGCTTTGTTTTTGTTTTTATCCTTAAAGGAATTCATCTCTTCTTGGGTCATATACTTAGAAGCCAAGCTCATAATGTCGGCAAACGTTCTTGGTTGTTTTCGACTGAGGGCGTTTCCAAATTGCCTATTTTTAGTGAGGTCGAAGAGGATAGAAATTATGTAATCGATATTCGGTGATTCGATTTTGAGTAATTCTACGTTGAACCTTGCCAACCAATTTCTTAGGGATTCTCCCTCTTGTTGGTGTATGGTTCCCAGGTAGCTCATCGGAAGTTTTTGTCTCTTCTGACTGGCAAATTGCTGCGTCAGTTTATTGCATAATTCTCGAAAACTGAATATAGAGTTGGCTGGTTGTTTGGCAAACCAATCCAGCGCGAGTCCTTCGAATGTTGTTACCATTAGTTTGGCGGTGAATTCGGCGGAGTGGGCGTACAAATTCATTATGTTCGTAAAGCTAAAAATATAATCGTCCGGGTCGGTGGTTCCATCATATCGGGGTAGCCTTCCCGGGACCTGTCCTACGGACTGTGCTTCTTTTATTTCCCTGCAGAAAGGAGAGCAAGCCGCAAGGCTTTCTTGGAGTTCTGCAGTCCGGGCCCACGGGTTCTGCACAGATCGTAATCGTTGTTCAAGTCGCTCTTGTACCATCCTTTCAATTTCTCGTTCTGAGAATCGAGTCGCTCTCGGTCGATGGGGGATTGTATCATCTAAATCATCTTCGATTGGAATGATCGTTCGTTCCTTCGATCCGCTGCGAACTGCTTGCGGTACTCTTCGACCAGTTCTTCTTCGGGGACGGTTGTCGGATGGTTTAGAATTTATTTGCTGTGGGCTGTGTAGCGAGCGTCGCTCACTCGCTGGGCTGTCAGCTTGTTGAGAGGTCCGTTCGTTCGGCCTTGGCACTCCTGGCGCGGGAGTTGCCCCAGGAGCCGTAGCGTTTTGAGGAATTTGGTCTAAAACTAGCAATTCTTCTGGAGAGAGTGATTTGAAGAGCATCGCTATTTGTTTCAGTTTTTCCTGAGCGCCAGGGAGAGGAGCGGGTATTTCGGGGAGCTCCGGTTCTTCTGGTATTGTACCGGTAAGACCTCCTTGGTGTTCCTGCTGACGGGAACGGGTATCTGGGAGGTTTTCATTGGTGTTTGGATCGTTGTTATCGTTGTTGTCTTGTGGATCTTCAGATGTGTTGTGACCTGTGGTCGTATTGCTTCTCGCTCCAACGCGAGCGTTTTTCCTCGGGCGAGCCATGTGTCGATTCGAATAATTAACCTAGCCCCTCGGTGGGCGCCAACTGATTTAACCGGATTTCGTCGGGTTAATTGTGTATCAGTAAATTAGTAATATCGGTGGGGTTTACGATATTTGTGTATATATATTATGTAGGGCTCTGTTACTTTATTCCGGATGGATCAAACACAAAGAAAAGCAATGATTAAGAACAAGAAGCAAAACCACAAGGAAAGCTAATAACACTATAATCTGGAGATCAAAATACTATGAATAATATTGATTCTTATTCAGTTGTAATGCCTTAGGCAGAGAATATTCGTGTATCCTTAAAGTGGAGGATTTCGTAGTTCTTTCATACAATGATTAGCTAGGTATTTATACAGTGTTAAACCTAGCGTTACATGGAAACATAGTCCTAATAGGACTCGGCCCAATTATCCTTCATGGGTCCGGAGTATCATCTTCTGGTCGAAGAGAGCTGCGTCTTGCCGGGTCTGCGAGGGGATCTCGATCTGTTTGGATTGGTCGGATCGACCTTAACTTCTTCATCCGAATCGAGTAATACATAGGGTGCGAAATAGCCCCCATCAAATTTAGACGGTTATACTGAAAAACAGATCTATACTTTAGCTCATAGGATGCTTATGTATAGTACTATTTGCAAAAGTAATAATAATAGTGATAGCACTGTTGCTAAAATGATTGTTGCAGGATTTACTGGCCAACTTAAAGGTTGGTGGGATAATTATTTAACTGAAACCAGTAAATTAGATATTTACAGAACTGTTAAACAAGAAAATGGTCAAAATATTGAGAATGCTGTTTATACACTTATAGTGACTATTTTAGAACACTTTACTGGAAGAATTTCAGATAATAGTGAAAATATAAGAACTATGTTACAGAATTTAAGATGTAAGACTCTTACAGATTTTAGATGGTATAAGGATACTTTCCTTAGTAGAGTAATGGAATTACCTGAGTGTAATAACTCTCACTGGAAATCTAAATATATAGATGGATTGCCTAACCTATTTGCTGAAAGAGTTAGGAAGAATCTTAGAAAAGATAGGATTAATATACCCTATGAAGATTATACTTATGGTAAGTTGATTGGTACTTGTATTCAAGAAGGATTAGCTTTATGTAATGAGATTAAATTAAATCAACAGGTTAAAAGACAAAACCTAAATGAAAAGGGTCAATTAGGACAATTTTGTAATCAATTTGGCATGGATATTCCAACCACTTCTAGAAAAGCTAAGAATTATAAGTCTAATTCAGGAACTGATAATGTTTCTCACCATAAGAAAAGGAGACATCTCTCTAAAAAGAAAATAGAACAAAAGAATAAGAAGAAAGAGGAAAGAGCTTCAAATAAGAAGAAAATTGTTTGTTATAAATGTGGCAGAATAGGTCATTACGCTAATAGGTGTAAAATGAAGAAAAAGATTAATGAATTAAAGATTGATGAATCTATGAAAGAAAATCTAGAAAAATTGCTTATAAATTCTGAGTCAGAACCTGAAGATTCTCAGGCTAGTGATAATAATTCTAGTAATAATTCTTCTGATGAAATTGATGTGTTAGAAGAAGAAGAGATAGCCTCTCAGGATTCTAATTATTGTTGAGATTCATGCGCACAAGGAGGAACTTGTGAAATTCATGGAGAGAGAGAGGATTATTATAAAGTCTTGTCTCAATTTAAGAATATGCATTTAAATGTTTTAACTTCAGGAAATATGTTAGAATTCCTAAAGCAGATTAAGGATCCAGATTTAAGGATGAAACTCATAGATCAGATGCAAGTAGAGGACATTCCTTCAACCAGTAGAGATTCTGATAGGATCCAACCTACTATACCTATAAGTTCTTCAGAACCTTATAGTATGAATAAAGTATATCAACTTTTGAAAGAAAGACAAAACATAGAAATACCTACTTCTGTAAATGATCTCAATAAAGAGATAAAGAATTTAAAATTAGAAATTTCAAATTTGAAAAATACAAATCAAAACCTAGAAGAGAGAATTACTCGTCTTGAAATGGTTAAACATATTAGTACTCATGTGGAATATGGTCATAATGAGTTTGATGAAAATATTATTCAAGATAATTTCTTGTCTAACCTTAATATGGTGATTTCGCAAAAATGGTTTATAAAAATTACATTACTTATAGATAATCATTTTAGAAAAGAAATTATAGCTCTTGTTGATAGTGGAGCTGACATGAATGTTATACAAGAAGGAATAATTCCTACTAGATATTTTCATAAAACTACAAATTCTCTTAGTCATGCTGGAGGAGAAAAATTAGATATAAAATTTAAAATTCTTTTAGCCTATATTTGCAAAGATAAGGTTTGCATTCCTACAAGTTTTTTACTTGTTAAAAATATTACTAATCAAGTTATACTTGGAACCCCTTTTATTGATCAGATTTATCCTTTGACTAGAGTTGATAACTCAGGGATTACAGGAACTTTTGAAGGAAAAGAAATAACTTTTAAATTTATTACTAGGCCTTTGCCTAAGCTTTTACATGAATTGAAGGATTTATTAGATAATAAAGTTTCTCATTTAAATTATTTGAAACAAGAAGTTAGTATTCTTACTATCGAAGAAAAACTTCAAAGTCATACTTTGCAAGAAAAAATAAAATTAATTTATAATAAATTATCTTTAGAAATTTGTAATGATCATCCTAATGCTTTTTGGGAAAGGAAAAGACATATTGTTGAGCTTCCTTATGAGGAAGATTTTGATGAAAGGAAAATTCCTACTAAGGCTAGACCTTGTCAGATGAATTCTGAGTATTTAGAATTATGCAAAAAAGAAATAGAATCTCTTTTACAAAAAGGGTTAATAAAACCATCTAGTTCACCTTGGTCATGTACAGCCTTCTATGTTAATAAACATAGTGAACAAGAGAGAGGAGCCCCTAGGCTAGTTATAAATTATAAACCTTTGAATAAAGTTTTGAAATGGATTAGACATCCTATTCCTAATAAGAAAGATCTTTTAGATAGGTTATATGACGCTATCATATTTTCTAAATTTGATTTAAAATCAGGATATTGGCAAATTCAAATTAGTGAAAAAGACCAATATAAAACTGCTTTTAATGTTCCTTTTGGACATTATGAATGGAAGGTTATGCCTTTTGGCTTGAAAAATGCCCCTTCTGAATTTCAGAAAATCATGAATGATATTTTCATACATTATAGTGATTTTATAATCGTTTATATTGATGATATTTCAGTATTTTCAAAAACCATTGAAAATCATTTTAAACATTTAGAAATTTTTAAAAAAGTTGTCATTCAACATGGTTTGGTTATATCTAAACCAAAAATGTCTATTTTTCAAACTAATATTAGATTTCTTGGTCATAATATTGAAAAAGGAAAAATTATTCCTATTAACAGGAGTATAGAATTTGCTTCCAAATTTCCCGATGTTATTACTGATAAAACTCAACTCCAAAGATTTCTTGGAAGTTTAAATTATATTTCGTCTTATTACAAAGATTTAGCTACTGATGCAGCTGTTTTATATGATAGACTTAAAAAGTCTCCTACTCCTTGGACAGATATACATACCAATGCTGTCAAATTAATTAAAAGTAAAGTGAAATCACTTCCTTGTTTAATGCTTGCAAATCCCACATGGGAAAAAATCATTGAAACTGATGCCTCTGACATAGGTTTTGGAGGAGTTTTAAAGCAAATATGCCCTACGACTAAACAAATATTTTTAGTAAGATTTCATTCTGGAAAATGGAATAATAGTCAGAAAAATTATGCTACTATTGCTAAAGAAATTCTTGCTATTCTTAAATGTGTTTTAAAATTCCAAGATGATTTATATAATCAAAAGTTTAAAATTTTTACTGATTGCAAATCTGCTAAATATATGTTTAATAAAGATTTTAAACATGATGTTTCCAAACAAATGTTTGCTAGATGGTAGGCTCATTTAGCCCCTTCTGATTTTGAAATTCATTATAAAAAGGGAGAAGATAATCATCTTCCTGATTTTTTAACTCGTGAATATTTACAGGAAGTTTAATGACAGAACCAGAGAATGGAGAGGTCATGGATCTTATTGTTGATGGATTGAAAGATGAATATTGCCTTACTGATAGTAGTGAACCAGTTTATCTTAGAGATGGTCTTATTGGTCAAGGACATCCTTGTTTGAATACTCTTAATAAGAGTAATTTTATATCTAATAAGAGAAATGTTAAACATATTAAAAATGCTATCGAAAGATTTGAAGAAAATATTCGTGAAGCCAAGGAGAATAGCAGAGTTTCAGAGGAAAATAAGGCTCAATTGATATTATTTTATAGAAACCTTATATGGTATTGTCAGCATAAATTGCTGAAACTTCAAGGATTTTATAAATGAATAATCCCTATTTAAGTAAGTCTGAAAAGATTTCGTTAAAAAGGAATATTTCCTATCTCAGAAATAAGATTGATATTTGTAAGGATAATATATCCTTTATTGATAAATTTCCTCATTTATTTTGTGGTAATCATATTGCTGCTAAAGAAAAATATAAAAATGATATTATTGAATATCAACATAGATTATTAAGAATTAATAATTTTTTTCAGGTAATGATACCTCGTGACTATAGAGGCAGGCCTCCAAATTATAGAGGTCGAGGAGGAAGGGGGAATATAATCTCCCAAATTCATGGAAAAAGATTAGTAGCAGAGAATATTTCTGGAGTGGGTGAATCATCCACATCATCTTCATCAAAAGGAAATTCTCAAACATTTGCAAATATTTTGCAAGATAACGAATATGATGATAGCATAAATTATGCTGAAAATAATAAGAAAGAAGTTATACTTCATTTAGAACATTCTGATCTGAAATGGAAGGAGGACCCATGGTTCCTAATGAACAGGTATCTTGATAATACTCAATTTACTGCTACGTCATACAAGCAGAGAAATTTTTATGAAAATTTGCTCAAAGCAACAGAGAGCTGTGAAATTACTCACTTTGCTTCTAATGACCAGAAAAGTTATACTTTTAGCAAAATTATTGTAAAAAAGATTTTGTCATACCAAGAATGGGGGTTATCTACCTTCAAAGAAAAAGATTATATCTTTTCCGAGAAAAATGTTTCTATTAAATTTAATTACTGGGATTATATCTCAGCATTTGATAAAGTTTTATATTACCAGAATATTAAGAAAAAACATACTTGGTTTATTAAGATATGTGGAGAAGTTTATAAATCTCCTATTCCAAATTGGTTTATAAATTGGTGGTCATACCACGGTCCTACATATCATATTCTTCCAGAATCATGGAAAAAGTTATATTTAGAATGGATAGATTCATCCCCCCAATTAACTCAGCTAATAGCTATACAAAAAGTTGATGAGCTTATAGCCTCCATGCACTTCTTTATAGAATTTTCTATACCTTGGATTTCAAAATGGATCCCAATTGTAAGTTATACAGAATACAACACACCATGTTTATATAGAATCTCATTCTCAAAATTCTGGGAAAAAATGAATAAGACCGACCCAAATTCGGGAAAATTATATGGAGCTGAGACTGAAGAATTAATTCAGTCTAGAATATTGACTTATAAGTCAAGAGACACAGAAGAAACTTCTAATCCCTTCCAAGTAATATCTGGAATTAAAAATGAAGAAACAAGATTTGTCGAAAGCAGAAATTATTAAGGCATATATGGAAGCCATGAAAAAGGATATACAAAAGAATTTCAAAGAATTCACGGAAGAAGATTCAAAATCTGACACAACAATGGCGTCTGGTGATTTAGCTGGAGAAGCTCAGGATCCCTATGAGGATTATGATGCTGAGGAACTAGAAAAAGCCTATGAGCTGGAAACGATATTTGATAATATCAAAAAGGGAAAACAGTAAGTGTCGGCAGATGAAGACAATTGAAAATTATTCAAGATTCCTAAATAGTGTGACTTTTAATAAAGCAAGAGACATAACTTTTGAAAAAGAAGACATAGCTTTTGAAAAAGAAGATCACGGGTGGTTCAGTGCTCTAAATAGTAAAATATCATATTGAAGAAAATTTTCAAGTCCGGAATAGCCAGGCTCTATAAAAGGCAGACATTAGCTGCTTAGAAGGATCATCTATCTTTCCGCTACCGCTCTACTACTACTACTTCTACTACTCCTCTTGTAATACAATTTTTACATTTCAGTTTTTAAATTTCAGTTTGTAAAAATATTGTAATATTGAAGAAATAAATAAAGCTTTGGTTTGAAGTCCCCTTATTGAGGTATTCCTTTTACTTTTCTGTTTTTAATTTTTATATTTGTGTGTTATATTTAGCCTAATGATAGGCTAAATACTCTTTAATCATGTGTTGAACCATATATTGCTATGAATCAGAAACCCCATGTGTTTAAAGTATTATTTTGAACATGGGTCATGAATAATATAAGAAATTAGGATTATGGTTAAGTGAATATTTCTGGCAAGAATAATCTTATGGATTCATTAGTAAATATCCTTGCCCCTCTCCAGCCATGTGAAGGCGTTTTCTTGGGCTTTTTGATATTGAACATGAGTTTATTAAGATTATTATTTGACGGATTTATTTTCTTGTAAAATTTATTCCGATCTAATCCTAAAACTTATATTATGATTGTACATGGGTCCAGAATGGTATCAGAGCCATGGAGGTAGAAGATATATAGTGATTATATGGGTTAACACATGATTAAATTTACTGTGAAAATGAATATTTTCCGTAAGAATGATAATATTAAGAATAGTTTGAATCAGGAATATGATATTCCTCAGAATTTAGATCTACTTAATAAGTGGACTATTCCTAGAATTGAACCTAGAACCATTTATAAAATGGGTACTTTTGAAAAAATAGGACTTAAACAAATTGTTAAGACTACGGAAGAGTCTATATCTCTGGATAATGATGAATTAACCATAAGGTTATTAAATGAAAATGATATTTTACCTTATAGGTACACCCATAAGTTTATCCATATAGGATTAGTCCAAATTGCTTTTAAACCTCTAACTTTGGTAGGATTACCAGAAAGTTTTATTGCTGCTCTACGTGATGGTAGAAATTTAAATTGGAAAAAATCTTTGATGGGAATAATACAATCTAGTCTGGCACATGGACCAGTTTATTTTAATGTTTATCCTAATTTACAGTTATCCTTAACTGATGTTAATTTGCTTGATGCTTTAACTTTAAATGTTAAAACTCATGGTTATGATTATGAGCATGGAACAGAAGTTATGTGTGTCTGTTATAGAGTTTATTTTAAACCTCTATATACTTTAAATCCTAATTGTAGGATAATGGATAAGAAAATGAATGAAACTGTTATAATTGAGACCAATCTTGGTAAATCTAATATAACCACTAGAAGAACAATTAAGTGGGATGAAATTCCATTTCCTGATACTTGGAAAATTACAAATGCGGTTAAACCAAAACCACAAATATGTAATGATTTTTCTACGATATTCCAATCTCAAACAGGAGATATTTCTATAAAAATGATAGAAAATAGTACTAGAAATAATATTTCTAGAAGCACATCAGTTAGATCTTATATATCACCTTTAGATGATTTAGTCATACCTACTAGAACTTCAACTTCGTATGATTATGAGAAATTTCCTGCTAGAAATTCTACATCTCAATTTAGAGAATATTCTGATAAAGTTGAAAAAATAGTTTTAAACAAAGATAATATAGGAAAAGGTATTTATAAGAATACTGAAGAAGATAATTCTACAGCTTCGGTTAGAAACATAGGAGAGGCAGATATAACTCCCTCAGAAGCAAACTTTGACGATATTTAATGGATTGTATACCAAAAATAGATTTTAGTCCTGGTTCCCAGGCAAGACAATTAATTAAAAAAGAATTTAATCTTCCAAAATGGAAATTATTTAGAGAATGGTTTTTCAAGAATATTTCAATTGAAGACCAAACTTATTTTCAAAATGAATTTTATAAATTCACTACTTTACAAAATAAAATTATTCATTTTGTTCCTTGGTTTGTTATGACATATCTTGAAAATCATATTTCAGTTCTGGAAAGAACTTATAAATTATCTAATGGAGATGTTTTACGGAGTGTTTTCCCTCCCCAAAGTTCTTTTACTATTGGCAATGACCATAAAACTTTAAATTTTACAGCTTTTTCTAAATTATTAGAGAATGATGCTTTACAAGTTACAACCAGTAATATAAATAATATATTACAACAAAACAATTATACAAATCTCTATTTGAATATTTTAGGAGATCAAATTAAAGATTTACATAATAGAGTAGAAGAAATCTTCTCTGTAATAAAAAATATAAAACCAATGATAGATTTGGATGATAAGCCTATAAATGGAATCGTTTCTACTTCTCATCTGCAACCACCACCTGAAATAACAGATTTTAAATTAAAATCGCATAAAGAATTAGAAAAATTTCTAGAAGAAAAATTCAAAGGATTAAAATTAAATACTTTAAATTATGAGTTTACGGAAGGAATTAGTAGAGATAACTACAAAGAAAAAATTAGTGATGAGATAAATAAAATAGAGAAATTTGCTGATAGGCCTACTCAACGATTATATTACTATAGGAGACCTTCCCCTATGGACACGTTGCATGAAGAACAAGAGTATACTGTTAATAATAGTTATAATGGGAAAAATATTTATGAATGGAATTTAGACGGTTATACTGAAAAACAGATCTATACTTTAGCTCATAGGATGCTTATGTATAGTACTATTTGCAAAAGTAATAATAATAGTGATAGCACTGTTGCTAAAATGATTGTTGCAGGATTTACTGGCCAACTTAAAGGTTGGTGGGATAATTATTTAACTGAAACCAGTAAATTAGATATTTACAGAACTGTTAAACAGGAAAATGGTCAAAATATTGAGAATGCTGTTTATACACTTATAGTGACTATTTTAGAACACTTTACTGGAAGAATTTCAGACAATAGTGAAAATATAAGAACTATGTTACAGAATTTAAGATGTAAGACTCTTACAGATTTTAGATGGTATAAGGATACTTTCCTTAGTAGAGTAATGGAATTACCTGAGTGTAATAACTCTCACTGGAAATCTAAATTTATAGATGGATTGCCTAACCTATTTGCTGAAAGAGTTAGGAAGAATCTTAGAAAAGATAGGATTAATATACCCTATGAAGATTATACTTATGGTAAGCTTATTGGTACTTGTATTCAAGAAGGATTAGCTTTATGTAATGAGATTAAATTAAATCAACAGGTTAAAAGACAAAACCTAAATGAAAAGGGTCAATTAGGACAATTTTGTAATCAATTTGGCATGGATATTCCAACCACTTCTAGAAAAGCTAAGAATTATAAGTCTAATTCAGGAACTGATAATGTTTCTCACCATAAGAAAAGGAGACATCTCTCTAAAAAGAAAATAGAACAAAAGAATAAGAAGAAAGAGGAAAGAGCTTCAAATAAGAAGAAAATTGTTTGTTATAAATGTGGCAGAATAGGTCATTATGCTAATAGGTGTAAAATGAAGAAAAAGATTAATGAATTAAAGATTGATGAATCTATGAAAGAAAATCTAGAAAAATTGCTTATAAATTCTGAGTCAGAACCTGAAGATTCTCAGGCTAGTGATAATAATTCTAGTAACAATTCTTATGATGAAATAGATGTGTTAGATGAAGAAGAAATAGCTTCTCAAGATTCTAGTTATTGTTGTGATTCTTGTGCACAAGGAGGAACTTGTGAAATTCATGGAGAGAGAGAGGATTATTATAAAGTCTTGTCTCAATTTAAGAATATGCATTTAAATGTTTTAACTTCAGGAAATATGTTAGAATTCCTAAAGCAGATTAAGGATCCAGATTTAAGGATGAAACTCATAGATCAGATGCAAGTAGAGGACATTCCTTCAACCAGTAGAGATTCTGATAGGATCCAACCTACTATACCTATAAGTTCTTCAGAACCTTATAGTATGAATAAAGTGTATCAATTTTTGAAAGAAAGACAGAACATAGAAATACCTACTTCTGTTAATGATTTGAATAAAGAAATAAAGAATTTAAAAATAGAGATTTCAAATCTAAAAAATACAAATCAAAACCTAGAAGAGAGAATTATTCATTAAGACTACGGAAGAGTCTATATCTCTGGATAATGATGAATTAACCATAAGGTTATTAAATGAAAATGATATTTTACCTTATAGGTACACCCATAAGTTTATCCATATAGGATTAGTCCAAATTGCTTTTAAACCTCTAACTTTGGTAGGATTACCAGAAAGTTTTATTGCTGCTCTACGTGATGGTAGAAATTTAAATTGGAAAAAATCTTTGATGGGAATAATACAATCTAGTCTGGCACATGGACCAGTTTATTTTAATGTTTATCCTAATTTACAGTTATCCTTAACTGATGTTAATTTGCTTGATGCTTTAACTTTAAATGTTAAAACTCATGGTTATGATTATGAGCATGGAACAGAAGTTATGTGTGTCTGTTATAGAGTTTATTTTAAACCTCTATATACTTTAAATCCTAATTGTAGGATAATGGATAAGAAAATGAATGAAACTGTTATAATTGAGACCAATCTTGGTAAATCTAATATAACCACTAGAAGAACAATTAAGTGGGATGAAATTCCATTTCCTGATACTTGGAAAATTACAAATGCGGTTAAACCAAAACCACAAATATGTAATGATTTTTCTACGATATTCCAATCTCAAACAGGAGATATTTCTATAAAAATGATAGAAAATAGTACTAGAAATAATATTTCTAGAAGCACATCAGTTAGATCTTATATATCACCTTTAGATGATTTAGTCATACCTACTAGAACTTCAACTTCGTATGATTATGAGAAATTTCCTGCTAGAAATTCTACATCTCAATTTAGAGAATATTCTGATAAAGTTGAAAAAATAGTTTTAAACAAAGATAATATAGGAAAAGGTATTTATAAGAATACTGAAGAAGATAATTCTACAGCTTCGGTTAGAAACATAGGAGAGGCAGATATAACTCCCTCAGAAGCAAACTTTGACGATATTTAATGGATTGTATACCAAAAATAGATTTTAGTCCTGGTTCCCAGGCAAGACAATTAATTAAAAAAGAATTTAATCTTCCAAAATGGAAATTATTTAGAGAATGGTTTTTCAAGAATATTTCAATTGAAGACCAAACTTATTTTCAAAATGAATTTTATAAATTCACTACTTTACAAAATAAAATTATTCATTTTGTTCCTTGGTTTGTTATGACATATCTTGAAAATCATATTTCAGTTCTGGAAAGAACTTATAAATTATCTAATGGAGATGTTTTACGGAGTGTTTTCCCTCCCCAAAGTTCTTTTACTATTGGCAATGACCATAAAACTTTAAATTTTACAGCTTTTTCTAAATTATTAGAGAATGATGCTTTACAAGTTACAACCAGTAATATAAATAATATATTACAACAAAACAATTATACAAATCTCTATTTGAATATTTTAGGAGATCAAATTAAAGATTTACATAATAGAGTAGAAGAAATCTTCTCTGTAATAAAAAATATAAAACCAATGATAGATTTGGATGATAAGCCTATAAATGGAATCGTTTCTACTTCTCATCTGCAACCACCACCTGAAATAACAGATTTTAAATTAAAATCGCATAAAGAATTAGAAAAATTTCTAGAAGAAAAATTCAAAGGATTAAAATTAAATACTTTAAATTATGAGTTTACGGAAGGAATTAGTAGAGATAACTACAAAGAAAAAATTAGTGATGAGATAAATAAAATAGAGAAATTTGCTGATAGGCCTACTCAACGATTATATTACTATAGGAGACCTTCCCCTATGGACACGTTGCATGAAGAACAAGAGTATACTGTTAATAATAGTTATAATGGGAAAAATATTTATGAATGGAATTTAGACGGTTATACTGAAAAACAGATCTATACTTTAGCTCATAGGATGCTTATGTATAGTACTATTTGCAAAAGTAATAATAATAGTGATAGCACTGTTGCTAAAATGATTGTTGCAGGATTTACTGGCCAACTTAAAGGTTGGTGGGATAATTATTTAACTGAAACCAGTAAATTAGATATTTACAGAACTGTTAAACAGGAAAATGGTCAAAATATTGAGAATGCTGTTTATACACTTATAGTGACTATTTTAGAACACTTTACTGGAAGAATTTCAGACAATAGTGAAAATATAAGAACTATGTTACAGAATTTAAGATGTAAGACTCTTACAGATTTTAGATGGTATAAGGATACTTTCCTTAGTAGAGTAATGGAATTACCTGAGTGTAATAACTCTCACTGGAAATCTAAATTTATAGATGGATTGCCTAACCTATTTGCTGAAAGAGTTAGGAAGAATCTTAGAAAAGATAGGATTAATATACCCTATGAAGATTATACTTATGGTAAGCTTATTGGTACTTGTATTCAAGAAGGATTAGCTTTATGTAATGAGATTAAATTAAATCAACAGGTTAAAAGACAAAACCTAAATGAAAAGGGTCAATTAGGACAATTTTGTAATCAATTTGGCATGGATATTCCAACCACTTCTAGAAAAGCTAAGAATTATAAGTCTAATTCAGGAACTGATAATGTTTCTCACCATAAGAAAAGGAGACATCTCTCTAAAAAGAAAATAGAACAAAAGAATAAGAAGAAAGAGGAAAGAGCTTCAAATAAGAAGAAAATTGTTTGTTATAAATGTGGCAGAATAGGTCATTATGCTAATAGGTGTAAAATGAAGAAAAAGATTAATGAATTAAAGATTGATGAATCTATGAAAGAAAATCTAGAAAAATTGCTTATAAATTCTGAGTCAGAACCTGAAGATTCTCAGGCTAGTGATAATAATTCTAGTAACAATTCTTATGATGAAATAGATGTGTTAGATGAAGAAGAAATAGCTTCTCAAGATTCTAGTTATTGTTGTGATTCTTGTGCACAAGGAGGAACTTGTGAAATTCATGGAGAGAGAGAGGATTATTATAAAGTCTTGTCTCAATTTAAGAATATGCATTTAAATGTTTTAACTTCAGGAAATATGTTAGAATTCCTAAAGCAGATTAAGGATCCAGATTTAAGGATGAAACTCATAGATCAGATGCAAGTAGAGGACATTCCTTCAACCAGTAGAGATTCTGATAGGATCCAACCTACTATACCTATAAGTTCTTCAGAACCTTATAGTATGAATAAAGTGTATCAACTTTTGAAAGAAAGACAGAACATAGAAATAGGTTTTGGAGGAGTTTTAAAGCAAATATGCCCTACGACTAAACAAATATTTTTAGTAAGATTTCATTCTGGAAAATGGAATAATAGTCAGAAAAATTATGCTACTATTGCTAAAGAAATTCTTGCTATTCTTAAATGTGTTTTAAAATTCCAAGATGATTTATATAATCAAAAGTTTAAAATTTTTACTGATTGCAAATCTACTAAATATATGTTTAATAAAGATTTTAAACATGATGTTTTCAAACAAATGTTTGCTAGGTGGCAGGCTCATTTAGCCCCTTTTGATTTTGAAATTTATTATAAAAAGGGAGAAGATAATCATCTTCCTGATTTCTTAACTCGTGAATATCTACAGGAATGACAGATCCCGAGGAAGAGGATTATGAGGATTTTCTCATTGATGAATTTTGCCTTACTGATAGTAGTGAACCAGTTTATCTTAGAGATGGTCTTATTGGTCAAGGACATCCTTGTTTGAATACTCTTAATAAGAGTAATTTTATATCTAATAAGAGAAATGTTAAACATATTAAAAATGCTATCGAAAGATTTGAAGAAAATATTCGTGAAGCCAAGGAGAATAGCAGAGTTTCAGAGGATTATAAGCCTCAATTAATACAATTTTATGAAAACCTTATATGGTATTGCCAGCATAAATTGCTGAGACTTCAAGGATTTTATAAATGAATGATCCCCATTTAAGTAAGTCTGAGAAGATATCGTTAAAAAGGAATATTTCCTATCTCAGAGCTAAGATTGATATTTGTAAGGATAATATATCCTTTATTGATAAGTATCCTCATCTATTTTGTGGTAATCATATTGCTGATAAAGAGAAATATAAAAATGATATTATTGAATACCAGCACCGATTGCTGAGAATTAATAATTTTTATAAATGATTTTTCAGGTAATGATACCTCGAGATTATTCTTTTAGAGGAAGACCTCAAAATTACAGAGGTCGAGGAGGTAGGGGGAACATAATCTCCCAAATTCATGGGAAAAAATTAGTAGCAGAAAATATTTCTGGAGTGGGTGAATCATCCACATCATCTTCAAGAGGAAATAATTCCCAGACATTTGCAAATATTTTCCAAGAAAATGAATATGATGATAGCATAAATTATGCTGAAAATAATAAGAAAGAAGTTATACTTCATCTGGAATATTCTGATTTGAAATGGAAAGAGGACCCATGGTTCCTAATGAACAGGTATCTTGATAATACTCAATTTACTGCTACGTCATACAAGCAAAGGAATTTTTATGAAAATTTGCTCAAAGCAACAGTAAGCTGTGAAATTACTCACTTTGCTTCTAATGACCAGAAAAGTTATACTTTCAGCAAAATCATAGTGAAAAAGATTCTGTCATATCAAGAATGGGGTTTATCTACCTTCAAAGAGAAAGATTATATCTTCTCTGAGAAAAATGTTTCTATTAAATTTAATTATTGGGATTATATCTCAGCATTCGATAAAGTATTATATTACCAAAATACCAAGAAAAAACATACTTGGTTTATCAAAATATGTGGAGAAGTTTATAAATCTCCTATCCCAAATTGGTTTGTCAATTGGTGGTCATACCACGGTCCTACATATCAAATTCTTCCAGAATCATGGAAAAATTTATACTCAGAATGGATAGATTTGTCCCCCCAATTAACTCAGCTAATAGCTATACAAAAAGTTGATGAGCTTATAGCCTCCATGCACTTCTTTATAGAATTTTCTATACCTTGGATTTCAAAATGGATCCCAATTGTAAGTTATACAGAATACAACACACCATATTTATATAGAATCTCATTCTCAAAATTCTGGGAAAAAATGAATAAGACCGACCCAAATTCGGGAAAATTATATGGAGCTGAGACTGAAGAATTAATTCAGTCTAGAATATTGACTTATAAGTCAAGAGACACAGAAGAAACTTCTAATCCCTTCCAAGTAATATCTGGAAAGTTAAAAATGAAGAAACAAGATTTGTCGAAAGCAGAAATTATTAAGGCATATATGGAAGCCATGAAAAAGGATATACAAAAGAATTTCAAAGAATTCACGGAAGAAGATTCAAAATCTGACACAACAATGGCGTCTGGTGATTTAGCTGGAGAAGCTCAGGATCCCTATGAGGATTATGATGCTGAGGAACTAGAAAAAGCCTATGAGCTGGAAACGATATTTGATAATATCAAAAAGGGAAAACAGTAAGTGTCGGCAGATGAAGACAATTGAAAATTATTCAAGATTCCTAAATAGTGTGACTTTTAATAAAGCAAGAGACATAACTTTTGAAAAAGAAGACATAGCTTTTGAAAAAGAAGATCACGGGTGGTTCAGTGCTCTAAATAGTAAAATATCATATTGAAGAAAATTTTCAAGTCCGGAATAGCAAGGCTCTATAAAAGGTAGACATTAGCTGCTTAGAAGGATCATCTATCTTTCCGCTACCGCTCTACTACTACTACTTCTACTACTCCTCTTGTAATACAATTTTTACATTTCAGTTTTTAAATTTCAGTTTGTAAAAATATTGTAATATTGAAGAAATAAATAAAGCTTTGGTTTGAAGTCCCCTTATTGAGGTATTCCTTTTACTTTTCTGTTTTTAATTTTTATATTTGTGTGTTATATTTAGCCTAATGATAGGCTAAATACTCTTTAATCATGTGTTGAACCATATATTGCTATGTATCAGAAACCCCATGTGTTTAAAGTATTATTTTGAACATGGGTCATGAATAATATAAGAAATTAGGATTATGGTTAAGTGAATATTTCTGGCAAGAATAATCTTATGGATTCATTAGTAAATATCATTGCCCCTCTCCAGCCATGTGAAGGCGTTTTCTTGGGCTTTTTGATATTGAACATGAGTTTATTAAGATTATTATTTGACGGATTTATTTTCTTGTAAAATTTATTCCGATCTAATCCTAAAACTTATATTATGATTGTACCTGGGTCCAGAATGGAAAAAGCCCAAGAAAACGCCTTCACATGGCTGGAGAGGGGCAAGGATATTTACTAATGAATCCATAAGATTATTCTTGCCAGAAATATTCACTTAACCATAATCCTAATTTCTTATATTATTCATGACCCATGTTCAAAATAATACTTTAAACACATGGGGTTTCTGATACATAGCAATATATGGTTCAACACATGATTAAAGAGTATTTAGCCTGTCATTAGGCTAAATATACAACATAAATATAAAAATTAAAAACAGAAAAGTAAAAGGAATACCTCAATAAGGGACTTCAAACCAAAGCTTTTATTTAATTCTTCAATATATTACAAGGTTTTTACAAACTAAAATTTAAAAACTGAAATATAATACTGTATTACAAGGGGAGTAGTAGTAGTAGTAGTAGAGCGGTAGCGGAAAGATAGATGATCCTTCTAAGCAGCTAATGTCTGCCTTTTATAGAGCCTGGCTATTCCGGACTTGAAAATTTTCTTCAATATGATATTTTACTATTTAGAGCACTGAACCACCCGTGATCTTCTTTTTCAAAAGCTATGTCTTCTTTTTCAAAAGTTATGTCTCTTGCTTTATTAAAAGTCACACTATTTAGGAATCTTGAATAATTTTCAATTGTCTTCATCTGCCGACACTTACTGTTTTCCCTTTTTGATATTATAAAATATCGTTTCCAGCTCATAGGCTTTTTCTAGTTCCTCAGCATCATAATCCTCATAGGGATCCTGAGCTTCTCCAGCTAAATCACCAGACGCCATTGTTGTGTCAGATTTTGAATCTTCTTCCGTGAATTCTTTGAAATTCTTTTGTATATCCTTTTTCATGGCTTCCATATATGCCTTAATAATTTCTGCTTTCGACAAATCTTGTTTCTTCATTTTTAACTTTCCAGATATTACTTGGAAGGGATTAGAAGTTTCTTCTATGTCTCTTGACTTATAAGTCAATATTCTAGACTGAATTAATTCTTCAGTCTCAGCTCCATATAATTTTCCCGAATTTGGGTCGGTCTTATTCATTTTTTCCCAGAATTTTGAGAATGAGATTCTATATAAACATGGTGTGTTGTATTCTGTATAACATACAATTGGGATCCATTTTGAAATCCAAGGTATAGAAAATTCTATAAAGAAGTGCATGGAGGCTATAAGCTCATCAACTTTTTGTATAGCTATTAGCTGAGTTAATTGGGAGGATGAATCTATCCATTCTAAATATAACTTTTTCCATGATTCTGGAAGAATATGATATGTAGGACCGTGGTATGACCACCAATTTATAAACCAATTTGGAATAGGAGATTTATAAACTTCTCCACATATCTTAATAAACCAAGTATGTTTTTTCTTAATATTCTGGTAATATAAAACTTTATCAAATGCTGAGATATAATCCCAATAATTAAATTTAATAGAAACATTTTTCTCGGAAAAGATATAATCTTTTTCTTTGAAGGTAGATAACCCCCATTCTTGGTATGACAAAATCTTTTTTACAATAATTTTGCTAAAAGTATAACTTTTCTGGTCATTAGAAGCAAAGTGAGTAATTTCACAGCTCTCTGTTGCTTTGAGCAAATTTTCATAAAAATTTCTCTGCTTGTATGACGTAGCAGTAAATTGAGTATTATCAAGATACCTGTTCATTAGGAACCATGGGTCCTCCTTCCATTTCAGATCAGAATGTTCTAAATGAAGTATAACTTCTTTCTTATTATTTTCAGCATAATTTATGCTATCATCATATTCGTTATCTTGCAAAATATTTGCAAATGTTTGAGAATTTCCTTTTGATGAAGATGATGTGGATGATTCACCCACTCCAGAAATATTCTCTGCTACTAATCTTTTTCCATGAATTTGGGAGATTATATTCCCCCTTCCTCCTCGACCTCTATAATTTGGAGGCCTGCCTCTATAGTCACGAGGTATCATTACCTGAAAAAAATTATTAATTCTTAATAATCTATGTTGATATTCAATAATATCATTTTTATATTTTTCTTTAGCAGCAATATGATTACCACAAAATAAATGAGGAAATTTATCAATAAAGGATATATTATCCTTACAAATATCAATCTTATTTCTGAGATAGGAAATATTCTTTTTTAACGAAATCTTTTCAGACTTACTTAAAAAGGGATTATTCATTTATAAAATCCTTGAAGTTTCAGCAATTTATGCTGACAATACCATATAAGGTTTCTATAAAATAATATCAATTGAGCCTTATTTTCCTCTGAAACTCTGCTATTCTCCTTGGCTTCACGAATATTTTCTTCAAATCTTTCGATAGCATTTTTAATATGTTTAACATTTCTCTTATTAGATATAAAATTACTCTTATTAAGAGTATTCAAACAAGGATGTCCTTGACCAATAAGACCATCTCTAAGATAAACCGGTTCACTACTATCAGTAAGGCAATATTCATCTTTCAATCCATCAACAATAAGATCCATGACCTCTCCATTCTCTGGTTCTGTCATTAAACTTCCTGTAAATATTCACGAGTTAAAAAATCAGGAAGATGATTATCTTCTCCCTTTTTATAATGAATTTCAAAATCAAAAGGGGCTAAATGAGCCTGCCATCTAGCAAACATTTGTTTGGAAACATCATGTTTAAAATCTTTATTAAACATATATTTAGCAGATTTGCAATCAGTAAAAATTTTAAACTTTTGATTATATAAATCATCTTGGAATTTTAAAACACATTTAAGAATAGCAAGAATTTCTTTAGCAATAGTAGCATAATTTTTCTGACTATTATTCCATTTTCCAGAATGAAATCTTACTAAAAATATTTGTTTAGTCGTAGGGCATATTTGCTTTAAAACTCCTCCAAAACCTATGTCAGAGGCATCAGTTTCAATGATTTTTTCCCATGTGGGATTTGCAAGCATTAAACAAGGAAGTGATTTCACTTTACTTTTAATTAATTTGACAGCATTGGTATGTATATCTGTCCAAGGAGTAGGAGACTTTTTAAGTCTATCATATAAAACAGCTGCATCAGTAGCTAAATCTTTGTAATAAGACGAAATATAATTTAAACTTCCAAGAAATCTTTGGAGTTGAGTTTTATCAGTAATAACATCGGGAAATTTGGAAGCAAATTCTATACTCCTGTTAATAGGAATAATTTTTCCTTTTTCAATATTATGACCAAGAAATCTAATATTAGTTTGAAAAATAGACATTTTTGGTTTAGATATAACCAAACCATGTTGAATGACAACTTTTTTAAAAATTTCTAAATGTTTAAAATGATTTTCAATGGTTTTTGAAAATACTAAAATATCATCAATATAAACGATTATAAAATCACTATAATGTATGAAAATATCATTCATGATTTTCTGAAATTCAGAAGGGGCATTTTTCAAACCAAATGGCATAACTTTCCATTCATAATGTCCAAAAGGAACATTAAAAGCAGTTTTATATTGGTCTTTTTCACTAATTTGAATTTGCCAATATCCTGATTTTAAATCAAATTTAGAAAATATGATAGCGTCATATAACCTATCTAAAAGATCTTTCTTATTAGGAATAGGATGTCTAATCCATTTCAAAACTTTATTCAAAGGTTTATAATTTATAACTAGCCTAGGGGCTCCTCTCTCTTGTTCACTATGTTTATTAACATAGAAGGCTGTACATGACCAAGGTGAACTAGATGGTTTTATTAACCATTTTTGTAAAAGAGATTCTATTTCTTTTTTGCATAATTCTAAATACTCAGAATTCATCTGACAAGGTCTAGCCTTAGTAGAAATTTTTCTTTCATCAAAATCTTCCTCATAAGGAAGCTCAACAATATGTCTTTTCCTTTCCCAAAAAGCATTAGGATGATCATTACAAATTTCTAAAGATAATTTATTATAAATTAATTTTATTTTTTCTTGCAAAGTATGACTTTGAAGTTTTTCTTCGATAGTAAGAATACTAACTTCTTGTTTCAAATAATTTAAATGAGAAACTTTATTATCTAATAAATCCTTCAATTCATGTAAAAGCTTAGGCAAAGACCTAGTAATAAATTTAAAAGTTATTTCTTTTCCTTCAAAAGTTCCTGTAATCCCTGAGTTATCAACTCTAGTCAAAGGATAAATCTGATCAATAAAAGGGGTTCCAAGTATAACTTGGTTAGTAATATTTTTAACAAGTAAAAAACTTGTAGGAATGCAAACCTTATCTTTGCAAATATAGGCTAAAGGAATTTTAAATTTTATATCTAATTTTTCTCCTCCAGCGTGACTAAGAGAATTAGTAGTTTTATGAAAATATCTAGTAGGAATTATTCCTTCTTGTATAACATTCATGTCAGCTCCACTATCAACGAGAGCTATAATTTCTTTTCGAAAATGATTATCTATAAGTAATGTAATTTTTATAAACCATTTTTGCGAAATCACCATATTAAGGTTAGACAAGAAATTATCTTGAATAATATTTTCATCAAACTCATTATGACCATATTCCACATGAGTACTAATATGTTTAACCATTTCAAGACGAGTAATTCTCTCTTCTAGGTTTTGATTTGTATTTTTCAAATTTGAAATTTCTAATTTTAATTTCTTTATCTCTTTATTGAGATCATTTACAGAAGTAGGTATTTCTATGTTTTGTCTTTCTTTCAAAAGTTGATATACTTTATTCATACTATAAGGTTCTGAAGAACTTATAGGTATAGTAGGTTGGATCCTATCAGAATCTCTACTGGTTGAAGGAATGTCCTCTACTTGCATCTGATCTATGAGTTTCATCCTTAAATCTGGATCCTTAATCTGCTTTAGGAATTCTAACATATTTCCTGAAGTTAAAACATTTAAATGCATATTCTTAAATTGAGACAAGACTTTATAATAATCCTCTCTCTCTCCATGAATTTCACAAGTTCCTCCTTGTGCACAAGAATCACAACAATAACAAGAATCTTGAGAAGCTATTTCTTCTTCATCTAACACATCTATTTCATCAGAGGAATTGTTACTAGAATTATTATCACTAGCCTGAGAATCTTCAGGTTCTGACTCAGAATTTATAAGCAATTTTTCTAGATTTTCTTTCATAGATTCATCAATCTTTAATTCATTAATCTTTTTCTTCATTTTACACCTATTAGCATAATGACCTATTCTGCCACATTTATAACAAACAATTTTCTTCTTATTTGAAGCTCTTTCCTCTTTCTTCTTATTCTTTTGTTCTATTTTCTTTTTAGAGAGATGTCTCCTTTTCTTATGGTGAGAAACATTATCAGTTCCTGAATTAGACTTATAATTCTTAGCTTTTCTAGAAGTGGTTGGAATATCCATGCCAAATTGATTACAAAATTGTCCTAATTGACCCTTTTCATTTAGGTTTTGTCTTTTAACCTGTTGATTTAATTTAATCTCATTACATAAAGCTAATCCTTCTTGAATACAAGTACCAATAAGCTTACCATAAGTATAATCTTCATAGGGTATATTAATCCTATCTTTTCTAAGATTCTTCCTAACTCTTTCAGCAAATAGGTTAGGCAATCCATCTATAAATTGAGATTTCCAGTGAGAGTTATTACACTCAGGTAATTCCATTACTCTACTAAGGAAAGTATCCTTATACCATCTAAAATCTGTAAGAGTCTTACATCTTAAATTCTGTAACATAGTTCTTATATTTTCACTATTGTCTGAAATTCTTCCAGTAAAGTGTTCTAAAATAGTCACTATAAGTGTATAAACAGCATTCTCAATATTTTGACCATTTCCCTGTTTAACAGTTCTGTAAATATCTAATTTACTGGTTTCAGTTAAATAATTATCCCACCAACCTTTAAGTTGGCCAGTAAATCCTGCAACAATCATTTTAGCAACAGTGCTATCACTATTATTATTACTTTTGCAAATAGTACTATACATAAGCATCCTATGAGCTAAAGTATAGATCTGTTTTTCAGTATAACCGTCTAAATTCCATTCATAAATATTTTTCCCATTATAACTATTATTAACAGTATACTCTTGTTCTTCATGCAACGTGTCCATAGGGGAAGGTCTCCTATAGTAATATAATCGTTGAGTAGGCCTATCAGCAAATTTCTCAATTTTATTTATCTCATCATTAATTTTTTCTTTGTAGTTATCTCTACCAATTCCTTCCGTAAACTCATAATTTAAAGTATTTAATTTTAATCCTTTAAATTTTTCTTCTAGAAATTTTTCTAATTCTTTATGCGATTTTAATTTAAAATCTGTTATTTCAGGTGGTGGTTGCAGATGAGAAGTAGAAACGATTCCATTTATAGGCTTATCATCCAAATCTATCATTGGTTTTATATTTTTTATTACAGAGAAGATTTCTTCTACTCTATTATGTAAATCTTTAATTTGATCTCCTAAAATATTCAAATAGAGATTTGTATAATTGTTTTGTTGTAATATATTATTTATATTACTGGTTGTAACTTGTAAAGCATCATTCTCTAATAATTTAGAAAAAGCTGTAAAATTTAAAGTTTTATGGTCATTGCCAATAGTAAAAGAACTTTGGGGAGGGAAAACACTCCGTAAAACATCTCCATTAGATAATTTATAAGTTCTTTCCAGAACTGAAATATGATTTTCAAGATATGTCATAACAAACCAAGGAACAAAATGAATAATATTATTTTGTAAAGTAGTGAATTTATAAAATTCATTTTGAAAATAAGTTTGGTCTTCAATTGAAATATTCTTGAAAAACCATTCTCTAAATAATTTCCATTTTGGAAGATTAAATTCTTTTTTAATTAATTGTCTTGCCTGGGAACCAGGACTAAAATCTATTTTTGGTATACAATCCATTAAATATCGTCAAAGTTTGCTTCTGAGGGAGTTATATCTGCCTCTCCTATGTTTCTAACCGAAGCTGTAGAATTATCTTCTTCAGTATTCTTATAAATACCTTTTCCTATATTATCTTTGTTTAAAACTATTTTTTCAACTTTATCAGAATATTCTCTAAATTGAGATGTAGAATTTCTAGCAGGAAATTTCTCATAATCATACGAAGTTGAAGTTCTAGTAGGTATGACTAAATCATCTAAAGGTGATATATAAGATCTAACTGATGTGCTTCTAGAAATATTATTTCTAGTACTATTTTCTATCATTTTTATAGAAATATCTCCTGTTTGAGATTGGAATATCGTAGAAAAATCATTACATATTTGTGGTTTTGGTTTAACCGCATTTGTAATTTTCCAAGTATCAGGAAATGGAATTTCATCCCACTTAATTGTTCTTCTAGTGGTTATATTAGATTTACCAAGATTGGTCTCAATTATGACAGTTTCATTCATTTTCTTATCCATTATCCTACAATTAGGATTTAAAGTATATAGAGGTTTAAAATAAACTCTATAACAGACACACATAACTTCTGTTCCATGCTCATAATCATAACCATGAGTTTTAACATTTAAAGTTAAAGCATCAAGCAAATTAACATCAGTTAAGGATAACTGTAAATTAGGATAAACATTAAAATAAACTGGTCCATGTGCCAGACTAGATTGTATTATTCCCATCAAAGATTTTTTCCAATTTAAATTTCTACCATCACGTAGAGCAGCAATAAAACTTTCTGGTAATCCTACCAAAGTTAGAGGTTTAAAAGCAATTTGGACTAATCCTATATGGATAAACTTATGGGTGTACCTATAAGGTAAAATATCATTTTCATTTAATAACCTTATGGTTAATTCATCATTATCCAGAGATATAGACTCTTCCGTAGTCTTAACAATTTGTTTAAGTCCTATTTTTTCAAAAGTCCCCATTTTATAAATGGTTCTAGGTTCAATTCTAGGAATAGTCCACTTATTAAGTAGATCTAAATTCTGAGGAATATCATATTCCTGATTCAAACTATTCTTAATATTATCATTCTTACGGAAAATATTCATTTTCACAGTAAATTTAATCATGTGTTAACCCATATAATCACTATATATCATCTGATCTATGAGTTTCATCCTTAAATCTGGATCCTTAATCTGCTTTAGGAATTCTAACATATTTCCTGAAGTTAAAACATTTAAATGCATATTCTTAAATTGAGACAAGACTTTATAATAATCCTCTCTCTCTCCATGAATTTCACAAGTTCCTCCTTGTGCGCATGAATCACAACAATAATTAGAATCCTGAGAGGCTATCTCTTCTTCTTCTAACACATCAATTTCATCAGAAGAATTATTACTAGAATTATTATCACTTGGTATCAGAGCCATGGAGGTAGAAGATATATAGTGATTATATGGGTTAACACATGATTAAATTTACTGTGAAAATGAATATTTTCCGTAAAAATGATAATATTAAGAATAGTTTGAATCAGGAATATGATATTCCTCAGAATTTAGATCTACTTAATAAGTGGACTATTCCTAGAATTGAACCTAGAACCATTTATAAAATGGGTACTTTTGAAAAAATAGGACTTAAACAAATTGTTAAGACTACGGAAGAGTCTATATCTCTGGATAATGATGAATTAACCATAAGGTTATTAAATGAAAATGATATTTTACCTTATAGGTACACCCATAAGTTTATCCATATAGGATTAGTCCAAATTGCTTTTAAACCTCTAACTTTGGTAGGATTACCAGAAAGTTTTATTGCTGCTCTACGTGATGGTAGAAATTTAAATTGGAAAAAATCTTTGATGGGAATAATACAATCTAGTCTGGCACATGGACCAGTTTATTTTAATGTTTATCCTAATTTACAGTTATCCTTAACTGATGTTAATTTGCTTGATGCTTTAACTTTAAATGTTAAAACTCATGGTTATGATTATGAGCATGGAACAGAAGTTATGTGTGTCTGTTATAGAGTTTATTTTAAACCTCTATATACTTTAAATCCTAATTGTAGGATAATGGATAAGAAAATGAATGAAACTGTTATAATTGAGACCAATCTTGGTAAATCTAATATAACCACTAGAAGAACAATTAAGTGGGATGAAATTCCATTTCCTGATACTTGGAAAATTACAAATGCGGTTAAACCAAAACCACAAATATGTAATGATTTTTCTACGATATTCCAATCTCAAACAGGAGATATTTCTATAAAAATGATAGAAAATAGTACTAGAAATAATATTTCTAGAAGCACATCAGTTAGATCTTATATATCACCTTTAGATGATTTAGTCATACCTACTAGAACTTCAATTTCGTATGATTATGAGAAATTTCCTGCTAGAAATTCTACATCTCAATTTAGAGAATATTCTGATAAAGTTGAAAAAATAGTTTTAAACAAAGATAATATAGGAAAAGGTATTTATAAGAATATTGAAGAAGATAATTCTACAGCTTCGGTTAGAAACATAGGAGAGGCAGATATAACTCCCTCAGAAGCAAACTTTGACGATATTTAATGGATTGTATACCAAAAATAGATTTTAGTCCTGGTTCCCAGGCAAGACAATTAATTAAAAAAGAATTTAATCTTCCAAAATGGAAATTATTTAGAGAATGGTTTTTCAAGAATATTTCAATTGAAGACCAAACTTATTTTCAAAATGAATTTTATAAATTCACTACTGTACAAAATAAAATTATTCATTTTGTTCCTTGGTTTGTTATGACATATCTTGAAAATCATATTTCAGTTCTGGAAAGAACCTATAAATTATCTAATGGAGATGTTTTAAGGAGTGTTTTCCCTCCACAGAGTTCTTTTACTGTTGGTAATGACCACAAAACTTTAAATTTTACAGCTTTTTCTAAATTATTAGAAAATGATGCTTTACAAGTTACAACCAGTAATATAAATAATATATTACAACAAAACAATTATACAAATCTCTATTTGAATATTTTAGGAGATCAAATTAAAGATTTACATAATAGAGTAGAAGAAATCTTCTCTGTAATAAAAAATATAAAACCAATGATATATTTGGATGATAAGCCTATAAATGGAATCGTTTCTACTTCTCATCTGCAACCACCACCTGAAATAACAGATTTTAAATTAAAATCGCATAAAGAATTAGAAAAATTTCTAGAAGAAAAATTTAAAGGATTAAAATTAAATACTTTAAATTATGAGTTTACGGAAGGAATTGGTAGAGATAACTACAAAGAAAAAATTAATGATGAGATAAATAAAATAGAGAAATTTGCTGATAGGCCTACTCAACGATTATATTACTATAGGAGACCTTCCCCTATGGACACGTTGCATGAAGAACAAGAGTATACTGTTAATAATAGTTATAATGGGAAAAATATTTATGAATGGAATTTAGACGGTTATACTGAAAAACAGATCTATACTTTAGCTCATAGGATGCTTATGTATAGTATTATTTGCAAAAGTAATAATAATAGTGATAGCACTGTTGCTAAAATGATTGTTGCAGGATTTACTGGCCAACTTAAAGGTTGGTGGGATAATTATTTAACTGAAACCAGTAAATTAGATATTTACAGAACTGTTAAACAGGAAAATGGTCAAAATATTGAGAATGCTGTTTATACACTTATAGTGACTATTTTAGAACACTTTACTGGAAGAATTTCAGACAATAGTGAAAATATAAGAACTATGTTACAGAATTTAAGATGTAAGACTCTTACAGATTTTAGATGGTATAAGGATACTTTCCTTAGTAGAGTAATGGAATTACCTGAGTGTAATAACTCTTACTGGAAATCTAAATTTATAGATGGATTGCCTAACCTATTTGCTGAAAGAGTTAGGAAGAATCTTAGAAAAGATAGGATTAATATACCCTATGAAGATTATACTTATGGTAAGTTGATTGGTACTTGTATTCAAGAAGGATTAGCTTTATGTAATGAGATTAAATTAAATCAACAGGTTAAGAGACAGAACCTAAATGAAAAAGGTCAATTAGGACAATTTTGTAATCAATTTGGCATGGATATTCCAACCACTTCTAGAAAAGCTAAGAATTATAAGTCCAAATTCGATCCGATTTATTAGGATAATTGTCCGATTAGAGATTCGATGGACCTGATCCGATTATAAAGATCCGAAATCCGAAACTCATGGAGCGAATATGGATTTAGGTCGATCCGATCCGTTGAAGATCCGTATCCGACAACAAATAAAAAGAAAGATATATATACAAAATGATTTATAAAAATAAGTATAATTAATAATATTTCAACGTCAATTTAAGAAGGAACTGATAATGTTTCTCACCATAAGAAAAGGAGACATCTCTCTAAAAAGAAAATAGAACAAAAGAATAAGAAGAAAGAGGAAAGAGCTTCAAATAAGAAGAAAATTGTTTGTTATAAATGTGGCAGAATAGGTCATTATGCTAATTAGTGTAAAATGAAGAAAAAGATTAATGAATTAAAGATTGATGAATCTATGAAAGAAAATCTAGAAAAATTGCTTATAAATTCTGAGTCAGAACCTGAAGATTCTCAGGCTAGTGATAATAATTCTAGTAACAATTCTTCTGATGAAATAGATGTGTTAGATGAAGAAGAAATAGCTTCTCAAGATTCTAGTTATTGTTGTGATTCTTGTGCACAAGGAGGAACTTGTGAGATTCATGGAGAGAGAGAGGATTATTATAAAGTCTTATCTCAATTTAAGATGCATTTAAATGTTTTAACTTCAGGAAATATGTTAGAATTCCTTAAGCAGATTAAAGATCCAGAATTAAGGATGAAACTTATAGATCAGATGCAAGTAGAAGATATTCCTTCAACTAGTAAAGATTCTGATAGGATCCAACCACCTTTACCTATAAGTTCTTCAGAACCTTATAGTATGAATAAAGTGTATCAACTTTTGAAAGAAAGACAGAACATAGAAATACCTACTTCTGTAAATGATTTGAATAAAGAAATAAAGAATTTAAAAATAGAGATTTCAAATCTAAAAAATACAAATCAAAACCTAGAAGAGAGAATTACTCGTCTTGAAATGGTTAAACATATTAGTACTCATGTGGAATATGGTCATAATGAGTTTGATGAAAATATTATTCAAGATAATTTCTTGTCTAACCTTAATATGGTGATTTCGCAAAAATGGTTTATAAAAATTACATTACTTATAGATAATCATTTTAGAAAAGAAATTATAGCTCTTGTTGATAGTGGAGCTGACATGAATGTTATACAAGAAGGAATAATTCCTACTAGATATTTTCATAAAACTACAAATTCTCTTAGTCATGCTGGAGGAGAAAAATTAGATATAAAATTTAAAATTCCTTTAGCCTATATTTGCAAAGATAAGGTTTGCATTCCTACAAGTTTTTTACTTGTTAAAAATATTACTAACCAAGTTATACTTGGAACCCCTTTTATTGATCAGATTTATCCTTTGACTAGAGTTGATAACTCAGGGATTACAGGAACTTTTGAAGGAAAAGAAATAACTTTTAAATTTATTACTAGGCCTTTGCCTAAGCTTTTACATGAATTGAAGGATTTATTAGATAATAAAGTTTCTCATTTAAATTATTTGAAACAAGAAGTTAGTATTCTTACTATCGAAGAAAAACTTCAAAGTCATACTTTGCAAGAAAAAATAAAATTAATTTATAATAAATTATCTTTAGAAATTTGTAATGATCATCCTAATGCTTTTTGGGAAAGGAAAAGACATATTGTTGAGCTTCCTTATGAGGAAGATTTTGATGAAAGGAAAATTCCTACTAAGGCTAGACCTTGTCAGATGAATTCTGAATATTTAGAATTATGCAAAAAAGAAATAGAATCTCTTTTACAAAAAGGATTAATAAAATCCTCTAATTCACCTTGGTCATGTACAGCCTTCTATGTTAATAAACATAGTGAACAAGAAAGAGGAGCCCCTAGGCTAGTTATAAATTATAAACCTTTGAATAAAGTTTTGAAATGGATTAGACATCCTATTCCTAATAAGAAAGATCTTTTAGATAGGTTATATGACGCTATCATATTTTCTAAATTTGATTTAAAATCAGGATATTGGCAAATTCAAATTAGTGAAAAAGACCAATATAAAACTGCTTTTAATGTTCCTTTTGGACATTATGAAAGGAAGGTTATGCCTTTTGGCTTGAAAAATGCCCCTTCTGAATTTCAGAAAATCATGAATGATATTTTCATACATTATAGTGATTTTATAATCGTTTATATTGATGATATTTTAGTATTTTCAAAAACCATTGAAAATCATTTTAAACATTTAGAAATTTTTAAAAAAGTTGTCATTCAACATGGTTTGGTTATATCTAAACCAAAAATGTCTATTTTTCAAACTAATATTAGATTTCTTGGTCATAATATTGAAAAAGGAAAAATTATTCCTATTAACAGGAGTATAGAATTTGCTTCCAAATTTCCCGATGTTATTACTGATAAAACTCAACTCCAAAGATTTCTTGGAAGTTTAAATTATATTTCGTCTTATTACAAAGATTTAGCTACTGATGCAGCTGTTTTATATGATAGACTTAAAAAGTCTCTTACTCCTTGGACAGATATACATACCAATGCTGTCAAATTAATTAAAAGTAAAGTGAAATCACTTCCTTGTTTAATGCTTGCAAATCCCACATGGGAAAAAATCATTGAAACTGATGCCTCTGACATAGGTTTTGGAGGAGTTTTAAAGCAAATATGCCCTACGACTAAACAAATATTTTTAGTAAGATTTCATTCGGGAAAATGGAATAATAGTCAGAAAAATTATGCTACTATTGCTAAAGAAATTCTTGCTATTCTTAAATGTGTTTTAAAATTCCAAGATGATTTATATAATCAAAATTTTAAAATTTTTACTGATTGCAAATCTGCTAAATATATGTTTAATAAAGATTTTAAACATGATGTTTCCAAACAAATGTTTGCTAGGTGACAGGCTCATTTATCCCCTTTTGATTTTGAAATTTATTATAAAAAGGGAGAAGATAATCATCTTCCTGATTTCTTAACTCGTGAATATCTACAGGAATGACAGATCCCGAGGAAGAGGATTATGAGGATTTTCTCATTGATGAATTTTGCCTTACTGATAGTAGTGAACCAGTTTATCTTAGAGATGGTCTTATTGGTCAAGGACATCCTTGTTTGAATACTCTTAATAAGAGTAATTTTATATCTAATAAGAGAAATGTTAAACATATTAAAAATGCTATCGAAAGATTTGAAGAAAATATTCGTGAAGCCAAGGAGAATAGCAGAGTTTCAGAGGATTATAAGCCTCAATTAATACAATTTTATGAAAACCTTATATGGTATTGCCAGCATAAATTGCTGAGACTTCAAGGATTTTATAAATGAATGATCCCCATTTAAGTAAGTCTGAGAAGATATCGTTAAAAAGGAATATTTCCTATCTCAGAGCTAAGATTGATATTTGTAAGGATAATATATCCTTTATTGATAAGTATCCTCATCTATTTTGTGGTAATCATATTGCTGATAAAGAGAAATATAAAAATGATATTATTGAATACCAGCACCGATTGCTGAGAATTAATAATTTTTATAAATGATTTTTCAGGTAATGATACCTCGAGATTATTCTTTTAGAGGAAGACCTCAAAATTACAGAGGTCGAGGAGGTAGGGGGAACATAATCTCCCAAATTCATGGGAAAAAATTAGTAGCAGAAAATATTTCTGGAGTGGGTGAATCATCCACATCATCTTCAAGAGGAAATAATTCCCAGACATTTGCAAATATTTTGCAAGAAAATGAATATGATGATAGCATAAATTATGCTGAAAATAATAAGAAAGAAGTTATACTTCATCTGAAATATTCTGATTTGAAATGGAAAGAGGACCCATGGTTCCTAATGAACAGGTATCTTGATAATACTCAATTTACTGCTACGTCATACAAGCAAAGGAATTTTTATGAAAATTTGCTCAAAGCAACAGAAAGCTGTGAAATTACTCAATTTGCTTCTAATGACCAGAAAAGTTATACTTTCAGCAAAATCATAGTGAAAAAGATTCTGTCATATCAAGAATGGGGTTTATCTACCTTCAAAGAGAAAGATTATATCTTCTCTGAGAAAAATGTTTCTATTAAATTTAATTATTGGGATTATATCTCAGCATTCGATAAAGTATTATATTACCAAAATACCAAGAAAAAACATACTTGGTTTATCAAAATATGTGGAGAAGTTTATAAATCTCCTATCCCAAATTGGTTTGTCAATTGGTGGTCATACCACGGTCCTACATATCAAATTCTTCCAGAATCATGGAAAAAATTATACTCAGAATGGATAGATTTGTCCCCCCAATTAACTCAGCTAATAGCTATACAAAAAGTTGATGAGCTTATAGCCTACATGCACTTCTTTATAGAATTTTCTATACCTTGGATTTCAAAATGGATCCCAATTGTAAGTTATACAGAATACAACACACCATGTTTATATAGAATCTCATTCTCAAAATTCTGGGAAAAAATGAATAAGACCGACCCAAATTCGGGAAAATTATATGGAGCTGAGACTGAAGAATTAATTCAGTCTAGAATATTGACTTATAAGTCAAGAGACACAGAAGAAACTTCTAATCCCTTCCAAGTAATATCTGGAAAGTTAAAAATGAAGAAACAAGATTTGTCGAAAGCAAAAATTATTAAGGCATATATGGAAGCCATGAAAAAGGATATACAAAAGAATTTCAAAGAATTCACGGAAGAAGATTCAAAATCTGACACAACAATGGCGTCTGGTGATTTAGCTGGAGAAGCTCAGGATCCCTATGAGGATTATGATGCTGAGGAACTAGAAAAAGCCTATGAGCTGGAAACGATATTTGATAATATCAAAAAGGGAAAACAGTAAGTGTCGGCAGATGAAGACAATTGAAAATTATTCAAGATTCCTAAATAGTGTGACTTTTAATAAAGCAAGAGACATAACTTTTGAAAAAGAAGACATAGCTTTTGAAAAAGAAGATCACGGGTGGTTCAGTGCTCTAAATAGTAAAATATCATATTGAAGAAAATTTTCAAGTCCGGAATAGCCAGGCTCTATAAAAGGCAGACATTAGCTGCTTAGAAGGATCATCTATCTTTCCGCTACCGCTCTACTACTACTACTACTACTCCCCTTGTAATACAGTATTATATTTCAGTTTTTAAATTTTAGTTTGTAAAAACCTTGTAATATATTGAAGAATTAAATAAAAGCTTTGGTTTGAAGTCCCTTATTGAGGTATTCCTTTTACTTTTCTGTTTTTAATTTTTATATTTATGTTGTATATTTAGCCTAATGACAGGCTAAATACTCTTTAATCATGTATTGAACCATATATTGCTATGTATCAGAAACCACATGTGTTTAAAGTATTATTTTGAACATGGGTCATGAATAATATAAGAAATTAGGATTATGGTTAAGTGAATATTTCTGGCAAGAATAATCTTATGGATTCATTAGTAAATATCCTTGCCCCTCTCCAGCCATGTGAAGGCGTTTTCTTGGGCTTTTTGATATTGAACATGAGTTTATTAAGATTATTATTTGACGGATTTATTTTCTTGTAAAATTTATTCCGATCTAATCCTAAAACTTATATTATGATTGTACCTGGGTCCCAGAATGGTATCTTCTGATTGCTCAAAGGATTTTCCCATCTGATTTTACGAATGGTGGAAAAAATTAGGTTCAGAAATTTCAATATTACCTCAAACGGTAAAAAAATGGTTTGGCTGTTTTTGCAGAAAATGCCAATATGCCAAATTTTAAAAAATCAATTTATTTTCATGCTGAATTCAAAGTCCCATGAATTCTTGCTTGAGATTTTCAATTTAGAAAATGTTACTCAGACCCTACACCATTTTCATTAGTCCGTTCAATCCGAATCAAATGGTGGACCAAATACCAACAAGATCTCTACTTAAAAAAGAATATCAAACATTTTTTACTCACAGGTGAAAAGATAAAATATCAAAGTGATTTTACTACTGATTCCAGAACCAAAGGCAAGGCAAAAGAAGAAATTCCAACATATGACAAACAAAGGTTTTTTGAGGTTTTCAAAAACAATCCTCATCTCAAAGACAAATTTTTTGAATATCTATCTCAAAGATCTACAAAATCAGAAGAGTCTGTTACTTCTGATCCATTCGGTGGACCATGCTCTCAAAATCTTGATGATGCTTTCGACATGTGAAGATAGGACAAAATTTTCAAAGGACAATTCTTTTTGCTTTTCAAAAAAGAAGACTAGAATTATTCAAAAAGACAACTATTCCGACTACATTTCAGAATAAAGATGCCTGCAAAGACAATAATTTCAAATGCTTTTCAAGATGCCTGAAAGCTCACAAGATGGTATCCAAGAAAATTCAGATTCATTTCAAATTCAAATGCTAATTCAAATTCATTCCAAATGTAGCTAATAGAATAGACTAGTATAAATAACCCCTCAAATGTAAAGGAGTGCCTTTTCTACCCCATTTATCTCTCTCTCTATTTACTCTACATCCTTAATCTGCAGTTCAGTTGTATTTAATTTAAGTTTTTCAAGAATTGAAGGTTTCTTCCAGAATCAAATTGTAAGAATATATAATTTCAAATAAAATCTTGTCTTTGTTTCATATGCGTAGTATTTTACGAACTCATTTATATTTTAATTCTTATGAGTATTATAATTCTGAATATTTGAGATATAAAGATTTGTGTGAAAATCCTATGTGCTATTACTATTTTGAATTAAGAGACTTTCATTATCAAATGAGAAATCGTTATCTTGTCATAGCCGCTGCATAATGTTTAGATTCAAGAAAACTCTCCGCAAAGATTATATTTATATTAACGATCATTATCTATTTTATAAAACTTTATGTAAAAAAATACCCTCATTATTATCATTTTGAAGAATTATATAATTATTATAATCAAAAAAAATCAAATTATTATTTTACAAACTGCATAATGTTGAAAAAACAATTCATTTCACTGTTCATATTTTTCCTTCACTGTTTAGAAAAACTATTTCAAATTATTTTAGAAACTCTGATTTTAATTGTTATTTACTTCAATTTATTTTTAACGATCCTATCAAACTTGGTTTTGTCAACTACTTTATTAAATAATAGTAATAGCTTTAATTTATGATTTAGTTATGTAACAATAATAGATAAATCCCAATTTTTTGGGTTGTACGATATTTTTTCCATATAAAAATAAGTTCACATAAATTATTTCATCTTTATTTTCCTCAATTTTTTCTTCGGTGCTCATATCCCAAGATTCTTTATCCTTGATGAAAGAGACAAGCTCTACATCATAGTATACATTTGAGTTTGGAGGTACTGTAGCCAACTCTTGCTGGCCATAATTTTTTAGATTTATGGTATTCACAAATTGAGAAAACCATAGAAGACAATTTCTCAAATCAAGAGGATTATATTTTTGATAATATTTTTTCGATTCAAAGTCAACATTTTTTTTTCCTCCTTCCCTAAAATATCAAATCAAAAATTTCCCTTTCTCCCGTACACATGCTTCCTATAACATCAAATCAAATTTACTTTCTCCTATTCACAATTTTATTTTTCTACTCTTTTTTTTTTAAGTTACTTATAAAATTAAATAATTAGGTTCTACGTACTGTAATAAAATACCATTTCAATACATTACCATTTCATAAAAAAAAATATCATTCATTACAACTCTACAAAATCATTTCATTAAAAACAACCTATCTCTTACATTTTCATTTCTGCTTTTTCAAAATTTCCATAGTTTTTCTCCTCTTCAATCTTTCTCCTTTCATAATTCAAACAAATTTTTTACATAAAAATGTATACATTTTATAGGAAGTCCTCAAGTAGAAAAAGTAGCAGAGCAATTTTTTTTTTAAAATTTCCTAGATGATATGTAATTTGAGTGTTAACATTGAAGAAGGAACTTCCACAGTAGCTGCCGCAACTAGTTTCGGCATTTATTCTAACGAAGAGAGTCATTTTAGTTGGTGTGTCGAAAAATTTGATGAACTAGAAAAATTTTATTTTAGGATGCGGGCCGAATTAGATCTGCAGAATGAGAAGGATAAAACAATCATATTACTGGTTAATATATTTTATGTCCATTTAATTTCACTCAAAGAAAGATATTTTTTAAGGCATTGTTGTGTTTTTTTTAGGAAACCACCCTAAAATTACTTTTTTTAGCATACTATAAATTTTATTTTGATTTTATGTCGGTAGGTGCTGTTGAAAATGGTATAGTTCAATTCAAGGAAGAATTTGAACAAAAAATAAAGTGCTTCCATCAAAGAATTCACTTTATTTTTTGTTCAAATTCTTCCCTGAATTGAACCATGCCATTTTCAACAGCACTTACCAACACAAACCAAAATAAAATTTATAATATGCTAAAAAAATAACTTTTAAGGTTATTTCCTAAAAAGAAACACAACAATGCCTTAAAAAAATCTTTCAATGTAATTAAACAGAGATAAAATATATTAACCAGTAATATAATTATTTTATCCTTCTCATTCTGTAGATCTAATTCGGCCCGCATCCTAGAACAAGATTTTTCTAGTTCATCAACTTTTTCGACACACCAACTAAAATGACTCTCTTCGTTAAAATAAATGCCGAAACTAGTTGCGACAGCTACCGTGAAAGAAATTCCTTCTTCAATGTTAACACTCAAATTACATATCACCTAGGAAATTTAAAAAAAAACTGATCTGCAACTTTTTCTACTTGAGGACTTCCTATAAAATGGATACATTTTTATGTAAAAAATTTGTTTGAAATATGAAAAGAAAAAAGATTGAAAAGGAGAAAAACTATGAAAATTTTGAAAAAACAGAAATAAAAATGTAAGAGTTAGGTTATTTTTAATGAAATGATTTTGTAGAGTTGTAATGAAATAATATTATTTTTTTGATGAAATGATAATGTAATATGGTATTTTTTACAGTACGTAAGACTTAATTAATTAATTGTATAAGTAATTTAAAAAAAAAAATAAACTGTAAATAAAAAAAAAGTAATGATACAGGAAAAGTATGCATGAAAAAAAAACTTTTGATTTGATATTTTGATGAAAGCGAAAAAAATATATTGACTCTAAATTAAAAAATATTACCAAATATAGTCCTCTTGATTTGAGAAATTATCTTCATATTTGTCACCGGGCGCTTGGAGGTCCAAGCGACCGGGTGACATTTGAAGATACTCATCTTCAAATATCACCCGGTCGCTTGGACCTCCAAGCGTCCGGTGACAAATATCTTCAAATGTCACCCGGCCGCTTGAAGGTCCAAGCGACCGGATGACATTTAAAGATGAGTATCTTCAAATGTCACCCGGTCGCTTGAACCTTCAAGCGCCAAGCGACATTTGTCACCCGGTCGCTTGGAGGTTCAAGCGGCCGGATGACATTTGAAGATATAGGATAGGGTTTAATTTTAATTTTATTAATATTAAGTTTGTTGGATTTTTTTTGCAATATTCCATTTAATTAAAACACTAATTAAATGGAAGGCTAGTTTTGCAAACTCAACATTCATAAAGCTATTTTTAAAAATTGAAAAAGCCATAAGGCTATTTTTGCAAATGACTCAATGCAATTATGTATACCTTCATCTGTCTTAAATTCAAAGAGATCATCTTCACCGTCTCCATGATCTTTCTTGAAAAAGACTGTGCCATCTTGAAGCTTTCCAGTCAATCTCACTGGCCAAATTACAAAGATGTCACCAGATTACAATATTGCAAGTAAAGGGTAATAATATGGCTTATGCTACGTTTAATTGCTTACATTTAACAACAGCTCCTTCGTACAGCTTCTTATACCCTTCCCCTTCTTTTATTATCTTCTTGACAACTTTCTTGTCATCTGTCACATAGGAGACCGTCTTCCAGGACACCAGCTCCAGAGAGATATCCAATGTAGCCTTGGGAGGTACATCACCTTCACCACCAGAGGTTGGTTTTCCCTTCTCACCAAAACCGTCTGCATCAAAATGAAAGATGATGTAAGAACATAGGAGAAAACCAAAACCCAGTGTTGCGTCCTGATAGTTAGCGATAGCGTAACATCTTACAATGAGGTTTGACTGTTAGAAGGACCTTTTCGCCTTTCTTCATGGTCTTCACAGCCTTGGATAAGGCAGGGCAGAAGTAACCTACACACATTTACCATGTCAAATAAACACCAACAAAAAAAAATCAAATTTCCTCATGATTGTTCAGACATGTACCTTCCCCTACAGTGAATGTCGGACTTAGAAATTACAGTTCCATCTCCAAGTTTTGCTTCATATTTGACTGCATTATGATGAACATTGTAGTTTAGTAACAAGTGAGTCACACATTAACATACTCTAAATTGAAGGGGCATGTTTGCATACCAAACACTTCGTCAGCATCCTTGGGGTTCTCCCATTTTTCTCCTTCTTTGATGATTTTCTTAAATATCCCACCATCCTTGCAGATGTCCTTAACACTGACCCATGATAGTAATTCAACGTCAAATTGCAAGGTTGCGTTTGGAGGGATAGTAGGAGGAGAGCCAGATTCACCATTTGCCAATTCAGCCGGTATAGTGAAGATGGCATTTTCACCCTTCTTCATAGTTTTGATACCTTGGTCCCATCCCTTGAATCTTGATGACTTGTCCTGTTACAAAATATAGGAGGTCATATGCATTCTCAACGAGACAGATCATTCGAAAACAGAAGATTTTATTAGAAGATCAGTTAGAAGCTTGTTTTGAGAAAGTTAAACATCACTTTTACAAACCAAAATAAAGAATCTATAAAAGCTTGAACCATGCTTTCAGGTTTTACACCGCTATCATTCACTGTAAGCCCATATATTACTGATCATATACCAATCAGCTTAACAATATACATTCTCAACACTGATCATTTACATAATCAAGTAAACTAAAAGCATTCTATTATAATTAAAGCTTTTCATTCAGTTTATGACATCTCAACAATTTTCCTAGGTGATTGGAAAAGAAAGAAAGAAATGCATCTCGTCTCACCAACAGATTACTACGGAAGCATTTCAACATGATTAATAGCAATCTAATTTCACTCAAGCATCGTATAGCTATTAAAAATCAAACAACAAAACAAACCTTGGCCTAAAGTGAAGGTGAAAGGCTCCCCCCTATCACGACTCGAATCGAATTTAGTTCCGTCCAACACCGATCCTGTATAATGAACTGAAAAAGCAAATAAGCAACACATTAATCAAAACAAACACTCAAATCAATTTTAGACAACATGTGTCATGTGGCAAAAAATAATTACCATAAACTTCGTCAATCCTTGGTTTCCGATCTCCTTCTCCTCTCCGACATTCATCAATCCACTTGTCGCCTCCATGTCGTCCTCATCCATTCCTTCCAACGGTGGCATCTTGAAATCGTCCTCCATTTCTAATATCCCAAAAAACAGAAATTGCTAATAATTTAGAATAGTCTTTTCTTCAGCTGAACATATTGAAATAACAATTACTGCGGATTTTGAGCGTTGCGTTGGGGGCAGAAAGTGTGAAGGGCGCTTATAAAATAGTTTGGGGTACTAGTTCTGGAGAGTTCTACGAGGGTTTAGTGTGACGAAAGGTAAGGACTATGAAGCACGGATACTTCAAAAAATAGCAATATGCAGAGTCGGACTCTTCGGTACTCGGATACGCATAAAATAAAATAAAAATAGAATACTTGAATCCGACTCGGTCAACTGCTGAGTCGACACGGTCAAGGACTCTCCGGGAAGTGTTCTAGAAGATTGAGAGGCGCTTCTGCGGCGGTTCTTGGCTGTGGGAGTGGCGGTGGTTGTGAGAGTTACGGAGGAGGAGATCTGGGTTTCGGGTTGGGATTTGGAATCTGGAGCTGATAGAATATGCTGGGTATGGGTCTGTGTCGTATCCAGTGTTGAAATTGCAGAAGATTTGGGAGAGATCTTGAAGAATAATGAAGAAGAAGGTGTAAAGTTGGGGTCTCTGGGATGGAGGAAAGAACAGGGAATGTCAATGGAATTGGAAATGATGTCCTTTTCACTGGTAACGGACATGGAGCAGATAAGGGAAGTAATGGGCCATTGGCAGATCCGGGCTACTCTCAGAAGAACATTGGGCTGAAGTAAATAATTATGGCCCAGTAATTAGTAGCCAGTTTATGTGCAAATTTATTATATAACTATATAAATTTTTTTTTATATATATAACTATATAAATTTATTTTATTAAAATATACGTATTCATGTCGTGTCGTATTTGAAATTTTTTTCGAAAAAGAGTCGCCGAATCCGAATCGTGTCGAGTCCGGGTCGCCGAGTCCGTATCCGTGCAACGTAGGGTAAGGATGATTCCAAGATTAACTTCTCTATGTTGATTTTTAAATAAGGGAATTGCACTTTTTATATCAAACATTTACCTACTTTATATATTTCATATCACACCTTTCATAATTGTACATTTCATACCAAAATCAAACAACATTTTTCAATTTACATACCACCGTTAAATTTTGGACGGAATTGGACACGTGCGCTCGTTAACTCTCAAAAAAAAAAAAAAAAGTAAAAAAAAAAATGTCGCGGGCAAGGGGGAATATTTCGGGCAGGAGTTCTGAATTTCACTTTTCATACCAAACCTTTACCTATTTTATACATTGCATACCACACCTTTCAGAATGACACATTTCATACCAAAATCAATCAACATTTTTCAATTTTCATACCGACGTTGAATCACAAAAAAAAAAAAAAAAAAACCTCGCGGGCACTGTACTACCACATATGTTATTCTTAATTTGAGGAAACTGTAAAAAATCATATAATAGATGACATTCTCGTTTTTTTTTTCGAAAGGGTAAGTATCTCAGGTTTGTCACTTTTTTACAATTAACCCCTTGAAACAGTAGTAACATATAAGGTCTTTTCAATTTGAGGAAAGAAACCGTAACAAATCATATTATCGATAACATTCCTGCTTCTTTTTTGAAAGGGTACAAAATATAATAAAATACGGTCTTCTCTATCTATGAAAATCATACTCAATCATAATTTTGTAATTTTTCTACCAAATTTTTAAGTATAATTCATTTACAAAAAAAAATCTCTCGTGTTTGTCACTTTCTTATAATTAATTCATTGTCCCTAAAATGTTACAATTTTGACCATTGTTTTTTAGCATATGGTCTGCTCAGTTTGGGGAAACCATAATAAATCGTAAATTTGAACTTTTTCTGCCAGATTTTTCTGTATAAATTTACGGGCAATTATGAGTTTTATTAATTTATGATTGGTAAGAAGATTTTATTAATACTAGTACTACCACATATGGTCTTCTCAATTTAATATAATCAAATTTGAATGTTTCTTAATTCTCAATTTAATATAATCAAATTTGAATGTTTCTTAATTCTCAATTTAATATAATCAAATTTGAATGTTTCTTAATTTATGTGGTAGTGCTAGTATTAATAAAATCTTCTTATCAATCATAAATTAATAAAATTCATAATTCTAGTAAATTTATACAGAAAAATTTGGCAGAAATGTTCAAATTTACAATTTATTATGGTTTCCCCAGACTGAGTAAACCATATGTTCAAAAACAATGGTCAAAATTGTAATATTTTAGGGGCAAGGGATTAATTATAAGAAAGTAAAAAACACGAGGGATTTTTTTTGTAATTGAATTATACTTAAAAATTTGGCAGAAAAATTACAAAATTATGATTGAGTATGATTTTCATAGATAGAGAAGACCGTATTTTATTATATTTTGTACCCTTATGAAAAAGAAGCAGGAATGTTATCGATCATATGATTTATTACGGTTTGCTTAAATTGAGAAGACCCTATATGGTACTACTGTTTCTAGGGGTTAATTGTAAAAAAGTGACGAACCTGAAATACTTACCCTTTCGAAAAAGAAACGAGAATGTCATCTATCATATGATTTTTTACAGTTTCCTCAAATTAAGAATAACATATGTGGTAGTACAGTGCCCGCGAGGTTTTTTTTTTTTTTTTATGTGATTTAACGTCGGTATGAAAATTGAAAAAGGTTGATTGACATTGGTATGAAATGTGTCATTCTGAAAGGTGTGATATGCAATGTATAAAGTAGGTAAAGGTTTGGTATGAAAAGTGAAATTCAGAACTCCTGACCGAAATATTCCCCTCTGCCCGCGTCACTTTTTTTTTTTTCCTTTTTTTTTTTTTTTTTTTTAGAGTTAACGGATGGATCAAAATTTTCATTTTTTTCATCTAAAATATCAAAAAAATTTCGTTTTTGAATCAGGCGAAAAGAAAACAAGATGTAATTCCGAAACTATTTATTTACCTTAAACTCTGTTATTTTCCTAAATTTAGTGACTTTTATTTACAATTTTTCCTTAGAGTTTCTGAAACATTTCTGAATAGTCTCGAAAAGTTTCCAACATTTGGTTGACCGAAACATACATTCAAAATGAAGTTTGAATCCATGGTTAAATGTTAAATCATTTGAAGTAAGTAGGGACGTTGATTTTTTCTATATTGAAGCTTAGTGGATTATGAAATTTGTTTAAACACTTTAGCTAAGTTAAATGAAAATGTAACCTAAACAAATTTGATTTCGAAAAATTGTATTGTTTTGAATTTGAAAATTAGAATTTCATTGAATCTAGAAAATATCTAATATTAGGCCTAGTCCGAACAAAATTCGATGGATGCGAAAAATCTACGATCAAATTCTGAATCAGACTTGAATTCGGTCCGCCGTAAATAGACCCGTATCTGAGTCCAGCCCGAATCCTCAACATTGATTGACAGCCCTAAGTAATAGTAAATTACATTCCAAATCACAACCTGGACTCCAAAGGCTAGGACTAATGATCATGCAACTGTTTTGCCGCCCCAAGTAGTCAAATGAAGTTATCAAAGTGGGCCGAGCTTTAATTAATTTAATTAGAACGAAGCCCGAGTTTATCTTATAATATAATTAGGTAAAAGGAAATACACTACTAGGAAATTCACAAGTTGTTGCAGGAAATGGGAATTTTGAAAAAGAGAAATGAATTAGGCCATCTCCAATGGCAGCCGCGGGGTCGGGGTCGGCGGGGGAAACGGTTGGAGATGGAGAGGGGCTGGGGTCGGGGTCGGCAGCAGGGTGGCTCGGGTCTTTTCTAAGTTGGATCTTCGTCAGGGTTATTACCAATTGAGGATTCGAGATGAGGACATACCGAAGACGGCCCTAAACTCGAGGTACGGCCATTTCGAGTTCGTAGTGATGCCATTCGGCTTGACAAATGCACCTGCGGTGTTTATGGATCTGATGCATCGAGTGTTTCAATGGTTCTTAGATCGATTTGTCGTGGTTTTCATAGACGACATTCTTATCTACTCGAAGACTTGTGAGGAACATGCTGAGCATCTTCGCTCGGTGCTTCAAGTTTTGAGAGAGCATAAGTTGTTTGCTAAATTCAGCAAGTGCGAGTTCTGGTTAGATCAAGTTGCCTTCTTAGGGCATATTATTTCCGGGAAAGGGGTCGTTGTCGACCCGACCAAAGTAGAGGCCGTCTCAGAATGGAAGAGACCGCAGACTGTGACTGAGATTCATAGTTTCCTAGGTTTAGCTGGGTATTATCGTCGTTTCATTCAGGGTTTCTCTAAGTTAGCCTTGCCTTTGACCAGGTTGACTCAGAAGAAGATCCCGTTCGAGTGGGATGGGAAATGTGAGGCAAGTTTCATGGAGTTGAAGAAGAAGTTGACGACGGCACCGATTCTTACTCTTCCAGAAGGGTCCGAGAATTTAGTTGTATTTACTGATGCTTCTAAGGAAGGCCTCGGATGTGTTCTAATGCAGCGAGGAAAGGTGATTGCATATGCTTCACGGAAGCTGAAGCCGCACGAGTTGAACTACCCGACACATGATTTGGAGTTGGCGGCAGTTGTGTTCGCCCTGGGGAAATGGAGGCACTACTTGTATGGGGTTTCTTTTGTAGTTTTCACTGACCACAAGAGTTTGAAGTATTTGTTCTCCCAGAAGGAGTTGAACATGAGACAGCGAAGATGGATGGAGTTGTTAGATGATTATGATTGCTCAATTCAGTATCATCCCGGGAAAGCCAATGTTGTAGCGGATGCATTGAGCCGTCAGGTTAGTGTATCCCACCTTATGATTAAAGAGTGGGAATTAATGGAAAGTGTTGGTTCATGGAAGCCAACCGAGGAGCAGTTTGGGGTTCGTCTGTCCAGCCTGAGGGTATCGCCGGACATCTTCCAACTTATCTCGGCCTCGCATTCTCTCGATGAGAAATTTAAGGGAATTCGGGAATCTCTCACGGAGACGGCAGATTCTCAGTTTACAGTCGATTCGTCGGGAGCATTGAGGTTTTGGGGAAGGCTGTGTGTGCCTTCTGATTCCAGCTTGATTGAGCGAATCTTAGATGAGGCTCATTGTTCTCGTTATAGCATTCATCCCGGGGGTACGAAGATGTACAGAGATCTGAGGCCACACTTTTGGTGGAAAGGAATGAAGAAGGATGTGGCTCGCTTCGTGGCTCGGTGCCTAGTTTGTCAACGAATTAAGGCCGAACATCAGCGTCCGACGGAACTACTTCAGCCTTTACCGGTACCCGAGTGGAAATGGGATTCCATCACCATGGATTTCATCACTGGATTACCGAGGAGTCAAAAGCAACACGATGCTATTTGGGTAGTAGTCGATCGTTTAACTAAAGTAGCTCACTTTATTCCGATCGGAGTGAACTATACGGTGGAACGTTTGACAGAGTTATATCGGGATCACATCGTACGATTGCATGGTGTTCCAAGGGATATTACTTCTGATTGAGATCCAAGATTTACGTCACGGTTATGGAAGCAAGTCCAAGAGGCTATTGGAACCCGTCTGCTGTTCAGCACGACGGATCACCCGCAGACCGATGGTCAATCAGAGAGGACCATTCAGATTTTGGAAGACATGCTTCGAGCCTGTGTCCTCGACTTTCAAGAGAAATGGGAGAAGAGTTTGCCGCTAGTGGAGTTTGCTTACAATAACAGTTATCAGGCGTCGATACAGATGGCTCCGTTTGAGGCATTGTACGGCAGGAAGTGTAGGTCCCCGATTCATTGGGATTTGGATGAGTTGAGGTCATCAACGTCGATGACATCATGGGGAGTGCCAGACCCTGTTCAGGAGGCTATTGACATGGTTCCAATTATTCGAAAGAGGATGTTGGCAGCTCAGAGCCGACAAAAGAGTTATGCAGATCGACGACGGAGACCGCTTGAGTTCGAGGTGGGAGACCGCGTATTTCTTAGGATAGCTCCACAGTCGGGCGTATTCGGCGTGGAAAGGGTGGCAAGCTTAGTCCGAGGTACACCGGACCCTTCACAATCCTAGAGAGGATTGGGAACGTTGCTTATCGTTTAGAGTTACCATCATCGTTGGGAAGTATTCACGACGTATTTCATGTATCCCTACTACGGAAGTACCTTTCCGATCCTTCTCATGTGATCGAGCCAGAGCCCCTGCAGCTTCAAAAGAACCTCGCCTACGAGGAAAGGCCTATTCGTATTCTCGATCAAAAATTCCAAGAACTTCGAAACTGTAGGATATCTTTGGTGAAAGTACTGTGGAAGAGTCAGAGTGTCGAAGGGGCTACTGGGAACCAGAAGAGAAGATGAAAACCAAGTACCCCGAGTTGTTCGATGGTTAGAAAGGAATTTGGGGACCAAATTCTTTTAAGGGGGTAGATTGTGAAGCCCTAAAATCTCTATCTGGGGTCTATTCGTAATTTCAAGCAATTAAGACATTTATGTGTAAACTTTTTGATTTAAGCGACTTTATTATCTTTATTTATGTTAATCTCCCTAGTTAGTTAGCTATATTATCAACTAAAGTAAATTGTTTAATAAAACTTGATCGGATTAGATAAATAATTTGACTAAAGATTAAAGTGTTAACTAAGGCCCAATTAAATGGGAATGAGGGGTTAAGCGAAGTAGGGCATTTGTAAGTTTTAAGTTTCAAAGGATGAGAGCTAATGAGGTATTCTTGGGTTCCTACGGTGATTAGCGGCGCCGACACAGGTGAGAAACTTCTAAACTTTGAGCAATTTAATATTGTGTAATTAAAACTATCCTTGATGAATTGATTCTTGAAAAGTAAATAGATACGTAGTAGTGGGCCATGATCTGACCTTAGAATTCTATATATGTAGAGAATTGACTTTGTAATGTAAATTGGTGTATAATTTCTTAATGGAATTGATCTACGTAGGAGGTATTAACTTCTAAAATTTTAGCAATTAAATATTGTGTAATTAACACTACCATTGATGAATTGATTCGGGAAAAAGTAATACATATATAGTGGTGGACCATGAGTTGATCTCATAATTCTTGTAATGTAGAAAATTGGATGTGTAATGTAAATTGATGTAGAATTATTTAATGGAATTGAGTACGTGGGAAGTAGTTAATATGACAAACTCACGCAACTAAAATGCGAAGGAAATTTAATAGAGTTGACATCTGATTATGTAATCTTGATTAAATATTCATTTTATATCATTAGGTTGTAGATTCAAGCTTTGTCTTGCCTAACCATGTTAGTTTTGGCTTTTGAGAAGTAGTCTGTGAACCGTGAGTTTTTATTTTATTTTGTTTGATAGTTTAGAGTTTTAAATGCCTTCCAATAACCTAAGTTGTCTTAATTATCCCTAGGTTCTTTCTGAACAAGCTTAGTGGGGTTTCAGTGGTGTTTCGGGGTAGTTTGAAGTCGAGGTAGTTGAGATTCTTGATTCCGGAATTTGCGTCCAATTCTCCAAGCGCCCCATTTAATCAGGTAAGTGTTCTTGTACAAGTTTACTTGGTGCTGCTTGAAGCAACTTATTGAATGAGTTATGACAGTTGTGTGTACACTTTAATTGTCTTGTGAATTTTGAACTGCGCCTGTGACTAGAAATTTGTGAATTATTGCTGTGCGAGTGTTGGTGCTTTATTTATTTATTTATTTTTGCTTCATCATTTGCATCGTTGAGTCTGATCACATTCATTCGAGCCCTCTATGTGGCTGGATGAGATGTCTTTTTATCACATTCATTCGAGCCCTCTATGTGGCTGGATGAGATGTCTTTTATCACATTCATTCGAGCCCTCTATGCGACTGGATGAGATGTCTTTTTATCACATTCATTCGAGCCTTCTATGTGGCTGGATGAGATGTCTTTGCATGAGTCTGAACACATTCATTCGAGCCCTCTATGCGGTTGGATGAGATGTCTGTTGCATACATATGTGTGAAGCGTCTAAGGTGTGCGTGTTTGAATTGATATTCGATTATGTTGCTTGCTCGCTGCTATCATGTACATTTGCATACGAGCTCACTAAGTTGGATGATCAACTTACCACTCTTTGTGGATTACTTTTTCAGGTACTTCGGTAGTTGAAGTGTGTGGTAGATGGTGATCTGGGATCCGAGTCGGTCTTGTCCTGTATTTTGATTTTTTTTTCTTGTTAGATTTTTTTTTTTGAGATTTCAAGTATGTTTGGATAGTATTTCTTTCGCTCTTTAATTGACGGTTTAAATATTGGAGTTTTAAGTTTATTCGATAAATTGTTTATGATGATTAAACTAATTCAGATTTTAAGCTATATGTTATCCGCTGCTAGTCTAGTTAAATTACATGTTTGGTCATTTGGTTTGTTTTGGCGACCCGATTCCAGTTGAGGGCCATCTTTGGCCCGAGGACGTGGCTGGAAAAAAAAAACGGGGCGTCACAGTAATTGTAACACCCCAATCTCACATTGATTGTGGATGAATTGTTTGAATAGTTAATAAAGACTTGGCCTAATTCTACTTGTCAACATGGGCTTAAGCATTTTGGGCTAGTAGACTAGAGCCCAACAATGTTGACAAGGCTAGAAGTGGATCAAGGTCTTTACAAATGGTATCAGAGCCGACTTCGTGGTGTTATCCATGAGGGCGGTCTTGGGCTATTGATCTGAACTCGACGAGGACGTCGAGTATTTGAGTTGGGGAGATTGTAACACCCCAATCCCACATTGATTGTGGATGAATTGTTTGAATGGTTAATAAAGACTTGGCATAATTCTACTTATCAACATGGGCTTAAGCATTTTGGGCTAGTAGACTAGAGCCCAACAATGTTGACAAGGCTAGAAGTGGATCAAGGTCTTTACAAATCGTAACACCCCAATCCCACATTGATTGTGGATGAATTGTTTGAATGGTTAATAAAGACTTGACCTAATTCTACTTGTCAACATGGGCTTAAGCATTTTGGGCTAGTAGACTAGAGCCCAACAATGTTGACAAGGCTAGAAGTGGATCAAGGTCCCCTCTTTAAAACAGGTGCCGCCAAGTGGCGGCACCTGATTGGCAGTTCATTTTTTTTTCTTTTAAAGAATTATGTGTATAATTTAATGTGTGTATGTAATTTTAAATGGTTAATTTTGTATAATTAATGTGTTGTATGTAATTTTAATTAATGTGTTATTTTAATTAGTGTTTTATTTTAAATAATGTGTTATTGTAATTAATGTGATTTTATTTAATGTGTATGGTTAATGTTGTATAATTAATGTTTTATTTTTATTAATGTGATATAGCATGGTTAATTATTTAAAGAAATTGGCAAAAAAGAAATGGAATTTGGAAGAAAATAGCAAAACTAGGCTCGATCGAGTAGGCTTTTCGGGACGACGTTCGCGGGCACGCACAAGTCTTGAAGGGCCGAGTAGTAATCCGAACCAAGATTTGCACCCCCCCTGCGCGCAAGGAGGGAGCCTTCTAGTAATAATTTCTTAACCTTTATGGTTTAGAAATCATATATAAACCCAAGTTTTTCTTATCACACTTCCAATGTGGGATTAGTCTATTTCTTTCCAATTTTTTCCATTAGATATGTGAACTTTGAGATTTAATTTCTCATTCACTCGTACTCCGATTTGGACGTACCATATACCATTTTAATCTACCCACGGAGTAGAATATAATTCTGTCAAGACCCGACTCTTTACTCAAAGTGGGTCCCACTTAAATTACGTCCAAAATGGTCCATTAACTTACTTTTTCCAACACTATGTTTATGAGGTTTATAAGGAGCTTTAGGACTATTTTTATTTTATTTTCCTTGATTATGTTGTGTAATTAATGTTGTGTATTGTTGTAATTAATGTGTTATTTTAATTAATACTCCGTATTTAAAAAGATAAAACTATAATATTAATAGGTGAGAGTTTGCGTATTATGTATTAATTTTAAGTTACTTTAATTAAATATTCTATTTAATATTAATAATTTAATATAATTAATAATTAAATTACGAGTACTAATATAATTACTATTATTAATATTAATATTAAAAAATTTTAAAACTATAATATTAATAGGTGAGAGTGGGCAAAGGAAAAAAATGGAATTAATTCCCTCACGGAGCCCCAACCATTGGAGACGACCAGGCAGGGCCCCGGGCTAGCCCGGACTCCAGAGCCCGGGACTAGCCCTCAACCATTGGAGATGGCCTTATATATCAGGGGATGAAAACGTGGGCAGATTCAAATGACACTTTTGAATGATGCCAAGAGTAAAGTGTTGAAATCAATGGAACATAATGATGTCCGGAATCTTGTTGAATTGCCTAGTAAAAAAATTAGTTGTAAATGAGTTTTTTAGACTAAACGTGACGCTAAAGTCAGATTAGTGACCAAAAGTTTTACTAAAAAAGAAGAAACTGATTACAGATAAAGTTTCTCTCCAATATCTAAAAAGGACAGTCCTAGTCAATGATGTACACGAGTTGAGTGGTATCAAACGATACACTGTCTGGTTTAAAAATTATCGAGCTTGAAATTTTGTATTTGAATTTGGCTTGATTTCTTAACGAACCGAGCTCAACGAAGTTTTATCGAACGAGCTCGAGCCAAGTATAGAATAGTTCGAGTTTTTTACATATATTTTGATTTTCAAAAGTTATCAAACGAAATATGATGTTCAAACTTCTTTGATTTGTGTGACGAATCGAATCCAAACGAGTTTTTATCGAACGAGCTCAATTCAAGCATTGAGTAGTTTGGTTTGATTTTTAACCCTCTTATAATAAGGCCCTTGTTCATTATGATTTGAAGTTACATCAAATGGATGTAGAAACTTCTTTTTTGAGATAATTTAGTGAAGATATTTATATGGACTAGTAAGAAGGATTTGTAAAACAAAGAAATGAACACTTGAATTGCAAATTAAAGAAATTTATTTACGGACTTAAATAAGCTTGGAGACAATGAATATAAAATCCATCATACCATTACTTTTGTATCTAAAGTTCAGTGGGTCAAATTTATATTTTTAGTCTTGTATGTGGGTGATATTTTGTTAGCAAGTAATGATTTTTTTTATTGCACGAATCCAAGGTTTCTTAAGTAGAAACAAATGATGTTATATATTCTATCTTTAGGGATCGGCCTTGATGATCCCTAGGATTGTCTATGAAATGATATATCGAGTCTTGGAAAGACTCAATATGCAATATGGCCAACCATTTATGCGCCTATCACGAAGGGTGATAAGTTAAGAGAAAAGCAATATTCGGGGAATGATTTGGAAAAAGAGAATGAAGTTGATTTCATATGCTTCAGTTGTTGGAAGATTTATATATGCACAAACTTATATTATACTAAATTAGATATCTGTTATGTTGTATATGTACTTGTAGGTACCAATGTAATCCAGGTACAGAACATTGACAAACAACTAAGAAGGAACGAATGATTATATGCTCACCTATAGGAAATGAGATCATTTAGAGGTTATTAGATAAACAAACTCGAATTTTACTGGTTGTCCAGATAGTAAAAAGTCAAGATCGGACTTTGTATTTCTGCTAGCTGATGGAACAATCTCCAGGAAGAGTGTAAAGCAAAGTATCACTGCTTCTTCCACAATGAATGCCAAATTTGTTGCATGTTTTGAAACCTCGAGTCATGCACTGTGGTTGCAAAATTTTATCTCAAGGCTTAGAATTGTTGACTCAATGCTAGCCTATATTTAACAATTTAATTAAAAAACAAGAGAAGTACTATATTATGTCCAAGATTATGGATCATAAAGTACCTAGTTGCTTAAAAAAAAGTCCAGAAACAAAAGTGACAATTGAACATTGAAGTACAACTCGTATGATCATCCACCCATTTTTCCAAGGATTGCACGTAAAGACTTTTAAGATACATTATTAGAATAGGTCTTTTAAGCAATCTGACTGTAAACATTGGTTATATATAAATTGATTTTGCTTAAGTTTTTGTTTATGTTTTTCAGTCTTCAATTATGTGTGCACACGCTAGGTTTGAACTTGATATAACAAGCGGAGTGAATAGCATTTTTTGTCCTCTTATGGGTCAAATTTTGCATTTTCATCCCTCTTAAATTTTTTGTAGCAGATGGTCCCTCTTATCAATATAATGTATCACATTTGTCCCTCTTATAACACATTCTTCCCTCTTAAATTTTTTGTAGCAAATTCCTCCATCTTATCAATGTAGTGTAACACATAAGTCCCTCTTAAATACAAAATCAACTTTCGTCCACTTTAGAATATATTTTGAAATTAAGTGATGTACTCCCTCCATCTTTTTTACATGTCGTTTAAGGTTGTTTCACAAGGATTAAGGAATCAATTAATGCTCTAGAATTTAGGAAAATAAAAGTAGTTGGACAAACTTACCCTTGAGAAACATGAGTAAATATTTTGTAACTCCCCATAATCCTCTCTCTATTTCCCATACAACTCCCCATAATCCTCTCTCTATTTCCCATACATCTTTCTTTCTCTCTCTTAATATTCAATCATCATCTTACGTTAATAATCTTTTTTTCTATTTCTTAACCATCTTTCTTTCTCTTTCTTAGTTATATTCAATCAAATGTGCAGTCCATTCAATCCTTCATTCATGTCTTTAACTCTTTTTTTAATATTCACTTTCTTGTTTTCTATGATATCCATTATCTTTTTACCGTTGCCCATTTGAAGAAGAAAAAGATTGCAAGACTGTAAATTTGGATTCTGTCCATTTCAATCATAATGCCGTACTAACTATATTTTAATTTTGAGACTCTTCATCTCCTCACTGATAATAGCTAGTACACGGTTATTTGTTTTGAAAATCGGGAGAAATTAAATATATTTAGGATTCTAATTTTTAATGAAGAAGGGTAAAAATATCAAAATAGCATTTAAATTTATCTTGAAATTCTAAAGTGACATGTATTGTGGAATTTTTTTTCTCTCTAAAGTGACATGTATTGTGGAATGGAGGGAGTATTTTTTATTTAAGAGGGACTACTATGTTACATTATATTGATAAGATGGACGAATTTGCTACAAAAAATTTAAAAAGGACGAATGTGATATACTACATTGATAAGAGAGATCAATCTATTACAAGAAAAATTAAGAGAGATGAAAGTGCAAAAATTAAACCAAAAGGGCGATTTATTCTAAGTTCATCAAATTAGCCCAATCAAAAAAGTTAGCAAACCTGATCGAGATGGCTTGATAGAAGAAATGAAAAATAGCGCGAAACGAGGAATTTTTTTTTTTTTTTTTTTGAAAAAGAAAAGAGAATTTTGTATATGGTGATTGGTGAATGTTAACATGTTCTTTTCTCAAAAAAAAAAAAAAAAAGAAAAAAGAAAGAATCTTGTGTTAAAATAGGTAATATAATAAAGGGTTGTGGGAAAATTTATCAGCCTGTTTGGATGGATTTCTGGCCCAAAAGTTCGCCTAGCAACATGGGCCAAATAACATCTTACTCAGTTTAGTTCAATGTTTTAGCTAGGGCTGTCAATGGGTCGGGTTGGAGTTGGATCAAGTTCGATTTTATTTATGTTGTATCGAAATTTGCTTGCATTTGACTTACTTGTCTATAATGAAACTTCATGGATTCAGTCTGATATAAGATTTTTTCAAATTAAATAAAATTTTCACTTTACGATATTCAATAAATTTTTTAACACCATTAACAAATTTATTAACTTTACGATATTATTTAATATTAATTCATATATTCAAACTTTCTTTATTAAGATTCATGTTTTTAGAATAAAATATGCATAAAAGGGATTTATAAATGAGTTATTAACTAGCATCTTTTTATGTTAATGTTTCAATGTTACTTATTTCTAGAAAATATTTTATATATATAATAATTTTCACATCGGATTCGAATTGAAATCCACCCATTGACAACCCTAGATTTAGCGAGACTAATGTCTTCCTTGGAGCCCAATTAAGCATTTTATAATTGTAATAATAGGGAACTTATTTTTTCAAATTCTTTTTTCAAAATAAATAACTGAAAAAAGGGACCGATATTTAAGTAGTTACGAGTCAAAATCTAATTTGAGGCAGTCTAAATCCAATATATTGCTAAGAATCTTCAATTGTTAGTATATGCTAAAATTAATTGCATTTTCTACCAAAACAAATATTAGTTTTGTATTGTTGAAACAAATAAGTTTTATAACTGCTTTTTAAATTGGGAGATCCTTTATAAGCATGAGCCCGTGTTAAATTTTACCATGACATTATCTGGCCTATCATGCCAAAATTGAAAACACGAACATGTGATTGAGGTTTTTATCTTTTCTGGCCCAATCAAACTCAGTCTTAATCGACAAAGGCCAAGTTTTGTTTGGTTATAGGACCTGATTATAGTGTTTTGTTTGGTTGGTTGTTTATTTCTCTTATCTACAAATCAATTTTTTTTTTTATAATCCAGGTGTTCAAGCTTACACTAGAATAATCCTGGATCCTCAGAACCCTGAAGGATGTAAATCGTGGGATGTACTTTCAGCAAGCTTCGATTGTGCACAAAAGGGTCTTGACCACAAATAACCCTTATATATGAAATTGACATATCGCCCAATAAGATATGATAAAAGCAAAACACTCTCAATTCTAGTGGTTGTCTTTAGCTAATCATCCATGTAATCGAGCCGAGTAATGTCGAACGATAAACTATTCAAGCTTGATTTGAATTTTATCGAGCATGAATTTTTTCGTTTGAGCTTGGTTTGATTGTTAAATGAGCTGAGCACAATCGAGCTCGAGCTGAGTATCAAGTAGCTTGATATTTTACATGTATTTTTTAATTTTTAGTTTATTGAGTCGAGCTCCAGCCGAGCTTTAAAGTTATCGAACCGAAAATGATATTCAATCTTATTTGATTTGTGTAATGAACCGAACTCAAACAAACTTCTATCGATGAGCTCGAGTCGAATATCGAATTCATCCTTTTATCCATCAATGGAACAATTATGAACTAAATAAAGCAGAATTTTGATTATTACCCACGGTTATTAAGCCTATTATATATTTTGCTTTGTTTGCTCAATTAATGCAAATTTACTGTTTTGCGTTACAAAATGCAAAATTATTAAAGAAACATGATGAGACATATTCTATTTATTTTTTATCTGCTCATTATTTTATATTATATCCAAGACCCTTAGATTAATCATAGAAACTTATACACAAATTCAATCGGCTTTCTCTAGAGGGTTATTTTGTAGGATCTCAAAGTCAAACTTTTAAATAGTTTAGTCTCAGCCCTTAGATTAAATTAATATCAGCAATTGATTAGCGATGTTGTCAAGTATAAATAAATTAGCGCTAATTTGTAAAACTATCCAACAAGTTAGATGTAAAATTTGGTCACTCTTCTCTCTCAAACTCTAACATTCAAAATGAAATCAAGTAATATTTTTCAATATCCATCAACTATTAGTTTACCATAATGATATTCCAATGAAAAAATCAATAGCCCTGTTACAATTGTTACGCGAAAAATATTCAAACCATTTTTTAATACTGAAACAAGGCTACATATATACATGAAACTAGAAAAGTCACTACAACAAATTCTATATTTGGTAACAAATTATTTCGTTGCAATAAACGTAATATTTGTTACCAAATGTACTAATAACAATTTCGTTTTGTAAAGTCCGTCACGTGAAGTTTTGGTTACTAAACTTGTGTTCGTTATATTTTGTATGGTAACAAAGAAGTTTTCGTTATATGTTGGTAACTAAATTTTCGTCCGAAAAGATGATTCTGTTGCCAAAAAATATTTTCTTTACCAATAATTTAACTAATTAATAATAAATACATAATATATTTTTGTTACGATAGAATGAGGTAACAAATAAAATTATTACCCTTCTTATTTATTTTATCCTATAATATATATTCAAATTTTGTTAAAATAATATAACATAATGGTTACCAATAACCTTAATTTCTTGTTTATCTAAAATCAAGATGTGAACCATAGATAATTATATAAGAAATAAACTAATTCTCAGAATTTAATCTTACATAATTAAATCTTTGTTTCAAAATTAAATAACATCAATATCTCAATTCATACCAATTCCTAGGAGACTTTGTAACTGTAGCAACAAAATTTCAAGTCTAAAATAAATTAAACGAGAAATAATTGTACAAATTAAAATTTATTGATTTAAATAAAGTGGTTACAATCTCTATAATTCCCCTGATTCTAATCTTACGGAAAATTAAATGTTTCTTGCACTTGATCTTGAAGAACGTTGATTTGATCTTCTCGAAAATGAATTTATGCTCGAATAACGTTAATCCAGGGGCAAATTTGCTTAATCCTGGATCAAACGCGAAATGATTTGAATTTATTCGACGAACGTCTTGAACTTCGTCTTGGATTTCTTGAATTTGGGAGAATTTGATCTTCTTTGGATCGTCGTAGATCTCCAATAACGTTTAAATGAGGGCTTCTTAGCTTGTTCTCGAATCAAACGCCGGATTTTCCTTTGATCTTTGAAGAATATCTTGAGTTAATGAAAAAGGTTTTGAAGAACGTCTCGTAGAGAGAATTTGCTCCTTCAACTTGTGCTCCTTCAGAAAATGTGTGTTTTGAAGAACGCCTCGTAGAGAGAATTTGCTCCTTCAACTTGTGCTCCTTCAGAAATGTGTGTTTTTCTTCTAAGAGAGGACCCCTATTTATAGTGGTAGGAAGAAGAGTCCAGGTAGAATTAGATAATTGAATGGTGCAATTTGATTGGTTCTTAGTAGTAGAAGACCAATATACTTCTCTTTGTAAAAGAGGTATGAACTCTTTTAAATGTTTGTCACTTGTAGGAGATATGCCTTCTTTTGATTGGTCCTGACACATCATTTTGTACACTTGGCATGATTTAATTGGCTCTTTTTATGAAAAGTCAATCACTCTTTTGATTGGTTTAAACACTTCAATTTGACACTTGGCACTATTTTATTGGCCAATAAAATATAGGTGGAATTTAATCAAATTAACTATTTATTTTGGAATTTAATTTAATAAAATTCCAAAAATAGCAAATTTAAATTAATTTCCCTTTTAATATTTCGGAACAAATTTATGTGTCTACAAATTGCCCCCTCGTGACTTGATTGCGTGCTGTACTATTAAAGTATGTACAAAAGCGAATAAGTCGCGACACTTTTTTTTTTTTTTTTTATATCACCAATTATCTAAATGTTCCAAAAATAGAAATTGGTGGCCATATTGTGCATATATCTCGCGTTGTCTCGGCAGATGTGGACATTTAATTTGCTTGCATTAATTGAGCCCATCAAAAGCCCACTTCATTTGTTGTGAGATCTAGCAAATATAAGTTTGGTGTTTGTAGACCACCCACATATCATCAATTCCTAAGTCTCCTTCTACCTTTAGACATAAGTTTACAGACTTACAAAAACTCCAGTTCGATTTTTCAATGCCTTTACAAATCGGATCTTTTCTTCCATCTGGACTCTAGTTCTTGGCAACCATTACATAAGTATCTTGAATTTTAATTGAATTAAATCTGGCAAATCCCACTTGAACTCTAACAAATTAAAGACTTCTTAATTCTTCTTGGACTACAATTCTTTCTTGTGTGCTTATAAAAGGATCTCGATTTCTTGAGTTTCAGACCACACCATCATTCGATCGATCATTAGCAGTTGAGATTTTCCCCTTCTTTTTTTCTTCTACAAGGTTTGCCGAAAAAAAAAAATCCTCTTTCCTTCACTTCACTTTTTTTTTTTTTTTTTTCTCTTCAAGTTTTGCCGAAACAGATCATCGTCTTCACAATAAAATTGTTGTCTGCTTTATTTAAGTTGGCCTCTTCATACATATATATATAGATAGATATCACGTTTGACCAAAACAAATCCTCTGCTTCGTAACTCCCTTCTTTTGTTTTTGTTTTTGTTTTTTTTTTTGTTTTTTTTTGTTTTTAAATCCACTGTCTATATATATATATATATATATATATATTTATATAGATAGATGTGTATATAGATCTATCACGTATATTATATATATAGATATTTAGATCTATCACTTAAATTGACACACACACATATATATATATATATATTACGTAACTTGCCGTGTTTTGCCCCTTTTTTTTTTTTTTTTTTTTCGAGACATAAATTTTCTCCATCTTTTTGTATGTTTTAGCAGGACTCAATATGGTTTTGTTCAAGGGTACTCGTTCTCCCGCTGGTACAGAAATCTTGACGATTCTTGACGATAAGGATCAACCCAAAGAAAACGGTACCGTTTTGACTGTTGGTACGCCCCTTATTGGTAGATATGCGAAAAGATGGCCAACATTGAGAAACTTGTAGATATGCGAAAAGATGGCCAGAAATTTGTAGCAACAAAATTTCAAGTCTAAAATAAATTAAACGAGAAATAATTGTACAAATTAAAATTTATTGATTTAAATAAAGCGGTTACAATCTCTATAATTCCCCTGATTCTAATCTTAAGGAAAATTAAATGTTTCTTGAACTTGATCTTGAAGAACGTTGATTTGATCTTCTTGAAAATGGATTTATGCTCGAATAACGTTAATCCAGGGGCAAATTTGCTTAATCCTGGATCAAACGCGAAATGATTTGAATTTATTCGACGAACGTCTTGAACTTCATCTTGGATTTCTTGAATTTGGGAGAATTTGATCTTCTTTGGATCGTCGTAGATCTCCAATAACGTTTAAATGAGGGCTTCTTAGCTTGTTCTCGACAAACGCCGGATTTTCCTTTGATCTTTGAAGAATATCTTGAGTTAATGAAAAAGGTTTTGAAGAACGTCTCGTAGAGAGAATTTGCTCCTTCAACTTGTGCTCCTTCAGAAAATGTGTGTTTTGAAGAACGCCTCGTAGAGAGAATTTGCTCCTTCAACTTGTGCTCCTTTAGAAATGTGTGTTTTTCTTCTAAGTTATCTTTATGACAAAGGTTTTCTTCATCAATCTTTTCATCTAGCTGCTCAAAGTCCTTAGGCGATGAGTTTCTTTCAGCTTCCTCCTTATTTACGTTATGGATATAGTATTTGGTATCAGCAAAGTGTGATTCAGCCTCAGTAAATGGTTTCGTATCACCAAACACTTTTTTCACTATCCCATTTTGTGAATATCCAAAGCATTGATGGAGAGTCGATGGAACCACGTTATTTTCATGTATCCACGGTCGACCAAGAAGTATATTGTAAGTCGTTTTGGCATCAATAACATGGAATAGCGTAGTTGATAGCATACCATCTATTAGTAACTCCAATCGTACAGCACCAATGGCTCTTTGCCCTCCTTGGTTAAAGCCTTGAATCATCAAGCGACTGTTTGAAAGTTCATCCATAGGGATTCCGATCTCCTTCATCGTGTGAAGAGGTAAAATATTCACCGCTGAACCTCCATCAATCAAAATTCTATTAACCTTTTGTTCTCGAACGTATCCAATCACAAATAACGGTCGATTATGGATATTAGCGCCACATAATAAGTCTTCGTCAGTGAAACAAATAGTAGTCATGCAGTAGTCATCGGCTACATAAGTCTTCTCTTTTGATGAACTTTCCTTGCTAAAAGAAAATCCTTTTTCATGGGCTTCGTTGCACGCAATGACATTACAAGTCAATTTCTGAGATTGGGTTGGTGGTATCCCCATATCTATTATGGCGTCAAAACTCCCAAATGAAATAGTGACAAGGTTCGCAGTTGCACTATCTTCTTCAAGTGAGATTTTTCCTTCACGAGCCAATTGCATGATTTTATCCTTGAACACAAAGCAGTCACAAAAAGAGTGTCCAACAAGACGATGATATTTGCAATACTTTGGATCATCGGAACGACCAGCTTCTTCAGGTCTCTTCATTTCAGGTAATTCAATAAGATTTGCGTCGAGCAAATCGTCAAAAATACCAGGTACATCAGAATCGAGAAAAGGGTATTGTCTCGCTTGCATCTCCTTTAAGGTCAATCTTTTTTGTCCTTTTCCTTGAGAGACATTCTTCTTTTCAACATTTCCTTCCATTTTCTTTTCAGTTACTTTAGTTAGTAACTTAAGAGGTGCAATATTTACTGCCATAGATTCTTGAGTTGGGGCTTTTGAAAAAGGTTTGCTTACTTTCTTGGCCTCGAATTTATCCTTGAATTTTCGGGGATCTTGCATCGGTGGTCCATGAACTCCACTTGCAGCCATGCTCAACTCCATGTCATGAGCTCGAGTGGCTAATTCTTCGAATGTTCTTGGTTGGATTCCTTGAAGGATATAACGAAGGCCCCAGTGCATTCCTTGAATACACATTTCGATGGCAGAAGACTCAGAAAGTCGGTCCTTGCAATTTAAACTCAGATTCCTCCATCGATTGATATAATCGATAACAGGTTCCTCATCCCACTGACGGGTATTAGTAAGCTCTATCATGCTAACTATCCTTCGCGTGCTATAAAAGCGGTTAAGGAATTCTTGCTCAAGTTGATCCCAACTATCAATGGAACACGCCTCCAAGTCAGTGTACCAGTCAAATGCATTTCCTTTGAGTGATCGAACGAATTGCTTCACAAGATAATCTCCATAGGTTCCAGCGTTGTTGCATGTTTCGATGAAATGGGCCACATGTTGTTTCGGGTTGCCCTTGCCATCAAATTGTTGGAACTTTGGAGGTTGGTAGCCAATTGGCATCTTCATTCGATCAATCCTTTGAGTATAAGGTTTGGTATAAGCGAGAGATGATTTGAGGCCTCCCTCTAACTTGCAGTTGATGGTTCCCATAATAAATTCCTTTAGTTGATCTATAGGGATCATGCCATCGGATGAAATTTGAAGTTCTTTAGATTTATCCTTTGAATTTGATTTTTTTATAGGCATTTCGTCTTCTTCAGACTCCTCGAATTGTTCATTCTTTATGTAGATAGACTCAACATTTCTCTCTTTCCTTAGGAATTTTTCAATCTTCAAGTCTTGTTCTTGAGTTCGTTTGGTGAGCAATTCCATGGCCTTCGTCAATGCCGCCAGTTGTTCCTCCATACTAGTCGGCTTCAGTTTCAGACGAGGAGATTTTTCTGCGGATTCTCCGCTAGACGATTCTGCATCCTTGTGGTGATCGTCAGAAAGGGTAGAATGCCCTTGATTCTTTTGGGTATCATCTTGATTTTCTGCCATCTTTGTGTTTGGGTCTGCCAATAATCCAGCTATTGTTCGAACCCTCTTCGGAGGCATAGAGTTGATTTAGCTTTGAAAGAAAAGAGATGAGGGGTAGAGAATGTCCCACTGGGCGTGCCAGAAATTTGTAGCAACAAAATTTCAAGTCTAAAATAAATTAAACGAGAAATAATTGTACAAATTAAAATTTATTGATTTAAATAAAGTGGTTACAATCTCTATAATTCCCCTGATTCTAATCTTACGGAAAATTAAATGTTTCTTGCACTTGATCTTGAAGAACGTTGATTTGATCTTCTCGAAAATTAATTTATGCTCGAATAACGTTAATCCAGGGGCAAATTTGCTTAATCCTGGATCAAACGCGAAATGATTTGAATTTATTCGACGAACGTCTTGAACTTCGTCTTGGATTTCTTGAATTTGGGAGAATTTGATCTTCTTTGGATCGTCGTAGATCTCCAATAACGTTTAAATGAGGGCTTCTTAGCTTGTTCTCGAATCAAATGCCGGATTTTCCTTTGATCTTTGAAGAATATCTTGAGTTAATGAAAAAGGTTTTGAAGAACGTCTCGTAGAGAGAATTTGCTCCTTCAACTGGTGCTCCTTCAGAAAATGTGTGTTTTGAAGAACGCCTCGTAGAGAGAATTTGCTCCTTCAACTTGTGCTCCTTCAGAAATGTGTGTTTTTCTTCTAAGAGAGGACCCCTATTTATAGTGGTAGGAAGAAGAGTCCAGGTAGAATTAGATAATTGAATGGTGCAATTTGATTGGTTCTTAGTAGTAGAAGACCAATATACTTCTCTTTGTAAAAGAGGTATGAACTCTTTTAAATGTTTGTCACTTGTAGGAGATATGCCTTCTTTTGATTGGTCCTGACACATCATCTTGTACACTTGGCATGATTTAATTGGCTCTTTTTATGAAGAGTCAATCACTCTTTTGATTGGTTTAAACACTTCAATTTGACACTTGGCACTATTTTATTGGCCAATAAAATATAGGTGGAATTTAATTTAATAAAATTCCAAAAATAGAAAATTTAAATTAATTTCCCTTTTAATATTTCGGAACAAATTTATGTGTCTACAGTAACTCCTCTAAAGATAGAATGAGGTAACAAATACAATTATTACCCTTCTTATTTATTTTATCCTATAATATATATTCAAATTTCGTTAGAATAATGTAACATGATGGTTACCAATAACCTTAATTTCTTGTTTATCTAAAATCAAGATATGAACCATACGTAATAATATAAGAAATAAACTAATTATCACAATTTAATCTAACATAATTAAATTTTTGTTTCAAAAGTAAATGACATCAATATCTCAATTCATACCAATTCCTAGGAGACTTTGTAACTCCTCTAAATAGACATTGTTATGTTCCAAAACAAATATATCAATCACAAGGGTTTTGATTGAACAAAATATATCTAACTTGCTAAAGTTTGATGTCCAATTATTCAAAATACATGCTTAAACCTGCATTTCGAAGGTGCTGACCCACAGCGAGGCAGAGATGTCGGCGTGGCGTAAAGTGAAGATTGGGGGAAGCTAAAGCACGAACCTCTTCCCACCACCGGACAAATCTGTTCGAAAACAGACAATGCCCCCATCAGCAAGCAATCAGTCTATGGCGCGCCATAAAAGCTTTCATAAAATCAAAATATACGAAGTTACAATATTATACTATCAATGTAAGATAACAGAGCACAAATTTCAACAACCAAATCAAACACACAAGTTTCAACAAGAATAAAAGTTATAATAACTAACAAGGTTTAGAAGAAAAACCTCTAAATTAGTTACTCAACACATATTCTCATCAACATTTGCTTCAATTCATTCATTATAGCTCTGGATCGTTTCTTGTTGAGATCTGATATGAGTAACGGCATCTAGCAACTCATTTTTTTCCCTAGCAAGTTTTTCTTGTAGTTCCTTAAGCTGTGTAGACTCACATCTTGACCTCTTATTACCTTTAGATGATACTACTCCAGATCTCATACCCCTCTCATATACGCTGCACACACCATGTACATCCTTCATAATTCCTTTTCCAAAGGTGAATTTTCTGCATCTTCAATATTTTAACTCCTCCGGCTTATCATTTATTTCTGTAATTTAAACTGATCACTTAATTTCAAATAAATATAAACAGTGAGGAATATAATAAATTTAATGTAGAATAAAAAAATTGACAGATTCTTTTATAAATGACGAGACGTTCTCATTAGATTTGATACTTCGATATAAATAACTTTTTCAAAACCTTTTTGCCAAAAAAAAAATGCAAAACACTAACTCATGTCATGTGAAATCCACATGAAACTATCTCGTGAAATTTTTATTGCATAGAATCCTCATGCAATATCAATTTATCAAATATTCTGCATGAAACTTCATATGGAATGGTTTATTGCTTTTAAATATTCGTGGCAATCCCCATCCCTGCTCGTAAAATTTGGACGACATTTAATGTCTGTACTTGGGCATTTGTGCCGAATATTTAATAGTACAGGAAATTCTATGTAATAAATATATCACCTAGCAGTTTCATACATTTTTCGTATAAGACGTTGGAGTTATTGCATTAACCCGCTCATATCTTATCATTAGTCATTATATATATGGTTACTACTTTGCGTCACATTTATATGCAAAAAAACTTGAGATCACTCGTAAAATGAATTTGTTCAGCATTTTAAAGTAAAGGAAAACAAAGTTTCTTAAATTTATCACTTGACTGTTTATTTATTAATGAAGTCGTGTTATGATCTAATTATTACACTTATAAAGTACAAATTAAATTCTTATTTGTCGTCATTTTAAATAAAATATAATTATATCCTACTGTTTTCCCAATTGCACAACATGCATGATATACAAACACATAAAAAAAGAGTTCGGTTTAAATTCACTCTGCCAGATGGCCTAAAGAAAAAAATTCTCAAGAAAAAAGTCCAAAGGACAATTTTAAATTTCATTACATAAAACTAGAACAACGTAGAAATAACATAAAGTCGTTTTATTTTATGATACAAAGTATTTGTCGCATTAGTTTGTGTCTTTTTCTTATAATCACATTGATAATAAAGAAGTTGATCTGACAGTATTTTAAGACAAATATGAACATTTTAAAATACAGCCATCATCGACAATAGTTATCTATCAAATCTTTTAATTATTATCTAGGAATTCTATGTATTAGTGTTATATATCAATCATGAATTAGTAAAACAATGTGAATTGTAACGAACAAAGTTAGAAAAAGTTATAGATTAGTGATATACAAACTTTCTTCCGTACAAATAAGAAGTTAGTAGGGGTTGTCTATTATTCCTCGTGGTAATTATTTGAGGAATCGTTTCATCCAATAGAATGATGACACATGTGAGCATGCACAACATCTCCGAATTCAGAATATTTAATGAAAATACCTAATTACCCTTTTTTTTTAATAGTTTAACGAATTAATTTTTAATTACTTTTGAACTTCCCTGCTCTATTATCGATCATTCTTTTCAAATGATCCATCTTTTCTCCAAAATTCAATTTCATTTAATTGTTGCCTTCGTAGCCCCCCTGATTCATAGCTGAAATTTGTATTGCATCAGATATTCTTCCTCTTTTCCCTAAAACAATGTTATAAAGAAACTGCACTTTTTGGTGATTAGTTTTTCACCTAAATATCTAACTCCACCCCTGATCCATGAAAGTTCAAACAACCAGACAAATTCTCTAATCTAATTGCTCATCAACACCTATAAACATTAATTCAAAGCCATTAAAGGACTCTTGTCCAGTGAAGATATTTTTGATTTACTCTCATGGCTGAAACTCATCTCAGATAAATTGGGCATTCAGCAAGATAAAAAAATAACATATGAAGTTCAAACACTGAGAAAATTTTAAATTATAATAGCATAAATGATCTAATGTATGAAAATGGAGATATCAATTGAAAGAAATGAATAAGTGTATGAATTAAATTTGATATCAGAAAAGAAAAATCGAAATCCTATGTCTTAAAGACTCACATGATCGCAACAGCTTGACACGACGAGTGGCAGACCTTAGTTTGGCCGTCGGATTTGCGCTTCCCTATATAAATTCCGGCGGAGGAGGCTAGCAGAACTCAATTTGGATGGGACGGGTGGGACATAAAGGAAGGGTGGCAAAAGAGAATCTCCGGCGTTGGGCTACGATGTGAGAGGACAGTACCGTCGCCGAAAATTATGCGTTGCCGACGTGGGATGGACAGTGAGAAAAATCATTAGAGGTTTGAAATCATAAGGACATAAATATAATTTGATAATTTTAGATTAATTAAATCAAGGATGTAATAGTAATTTGACGATGCACAACTTAATATTATAGAAAGTATGATATGAATCCTTGTGTCATACACTGTAATTTATAATAGTTGATCATGGTACACATTTGTACATAATTGAATGGTCAAGATTAGATGATTTAAATTTTTGACGGCTTTGATCTTTAATGAAACGATTCCTCAAGAATGATCACGAACCGATTCAATAGACAGCCCCAAGTTAGTATTATCCAATATATTACCAATGTTTTTCAAATTAGAGTACTTGGTTCGACAATTATATATAATTTCAGCTTTGAAATATCACGAGATATGCTCACTTGATTTGATAAATGGTAGGTAACGATCAAATTTAGCGGGAAAAACTTGTTCATGAATTTAATACAAATGAGTAACCAAAAAATTTAATTAGTATTACAATAAGATTTCATTAATTAACATTATTAAGTATGTTATTAATTTATTTAGTAAGAACAACTTATCAATAATTTTTCATCTTATATTTAACATAGGTATTATTATTTGCTAATTTACCTATATAGGTCAAAAATTACATATCGTGAGAAAAGTTTGCTAGTACAATTTTGACAAAGCGTATAACTATTAAATATCTTAAATATTGATATTTATTGCAATTCAAATATAATTGTTGCCGTTTGAAGATCGGTCTAAAATTTACTCAATTAATTAATTACTAACATATATTAGTGTTTGCATATTCTTACACTTAAGATCGTTAGAACTATGCACATATTATATAATATTTAATAAATGAATTAAATTAAGCTTTGAAAGAATGATATCTCAATACATATGAAAGTATTCTTATGTTTTATATATGGAATATTTGTCTCACCATTACGTTTTTTCCAGGTCAAAGTTTTTGGGTGTCTCAGTCATAGTTGTCTTTTTATATTCCATTTTCAATTCTTCATATTTTCGTTTTTTATAATAGCAGTTATCCCTTCATAAATACTTTAAATGCTCTTAATGGTTATTAATGAAAGCTTATTTATCAACAAAAAAAAAAAAAAAACTTAAAGAAAAATATAAAAGATTTTCATGCTTCATAGCATAGCTTATTTGTGATAATGAGTGCATCCTTTAGGTTTTCCGCACTTATGTTTCTAGTGCAGTAGAAGTCACTTGCTCCATGTTTACAGTATCATATTTCCTAATTTTATTTTTCAGTTTAGCTTCATGTGTGATATGCAAATGCAGAAAAAGTATTTAACAAAGGATATTTGAAATGATGTTATAACAATAACTGTGTCATTTATATCAAATAATTCTCTTAGTTAGTTAAAACTATCAGCATTCGAATCTTATGTTTTGAGATATATCCTTTAGCCCCTTTATCGATGCTATATTATTTGTCTCAGCCCTTTTATTTATTTCATTTACTATATTTTGGGAATTTATCTTTGTTCCAACTAGCTAATAATTTTGAAGGATACACACTTTGTCTTTTGTGCCTTATAACAAAGTTTATGTGAGATTCAGTTGCTTACTGGTGCATTACGAATTACAAAATGAATATTGAACAATAACTTAGTTCAGCAGGCTTACAATCAAGAAGCATAATTAGGAACCAAAATTACAAAAAAGAACATAGAGTAAAGAGCTCCTGCATGATTAATCAATCCATTGTAAACTTAACCTATGCATTTATTCTAGGCCATTTTGTCTTCTAAAGCTCCTTATACCCTCTGAAATTGTCAAATATAGAAACAGATATGACATCGTTTTGTGAATTTGCAGTCTTATTTGTAGTTCAATTTCTAGATTAATTTTTGCTTTTCCAAGATGCACATAATGTGGAATGAATTCAGTGCTTGGAAAATTATGATAATTCTTATATGACTTATTATTGAACTTGGAAATTCACGTGGAATGAATTCAAATTTTTGTGGCCAGTTATTCTTCCTACTGATACGTAAACTGGTAGCTATAGTTTTTACCGAACTTCCTTGTCCTTTTCGCTACATAAGGATGAGAATACAGAAAATATCAGTTCTCTTTAAAAGAGATTCGTTGCCTCGTTGCCCCCACACTCTGTGAAGGTGAGTGCATTCGTCTATCGTCTTTACTTAAATTTTCTTCAATGTATACTTTACTGGCTCTGAAGATTGAAATGTAATTTAGATTATATCTCTCTTTTGGTTTTGTAGTTCAAACAACGCACACAAGTGCACATGTTAATACTTTACCAAGAGGTATGTGTTGATACTAACTTTTCATACCTTTGTTTATCGCAATTTATTATGTCATGATATTTCTTTACTTCATATCTTATTTCTTCAAACTAATATGTGCATCTCCATTCATTTCATTGCAATAGATTCCAAGAAATTCAATTGGGCATTCATTTTCTGGAGAATACTTATAATGATATAACAAACCACGTAAGTATTTTCAAACAAGTCTGGTCGAGTGAGTATTTAGCTTATTTTTTGAATATTGACTAACAGGGTATATTATAAGGATGATATTTGGATTATCATTATGCAATATTCTTTTTTCCCTGATGCATCTTATGCAATAATTATGGAACATAGCTGCAGTGCAATATTTTGGTTATGTTTATTGTTGGTCTTTTGATTTTTGTCTGACTAGAGTAATGTAGGTTGACCCATTGACGTATTTGTCAAATGGATGGCTTAGGTTTGGCATGCCAATAGCTCAGAGTTATTCCTAGACACAAATTTATATTTGTATTTTTGTACTATACACTTAAATGGCTCCCTCTTTCATTGTAGATATTCCCATACTTTTATTTGGGTCTTAAACCGTGGTCCTAACATTTGAACCTCATGTTTTCATAATGTTAAACTTGTAGTGAACAATTGGAGCTAGCCTCAACTCTCTTTATCTTTGTCTTTACTTTTTGTACTATATTAACATCATTATTACTCGACTTTCACAATTATTACATAAAATAGATACACATTCGCACAGTGCAGCGCGGTGCATAACCCCTCGTAGATATATAAGGGAATTTATAAATGAGGGAATTGCACTTTTCATACTAAATTTTTGTGTACTTTATACACTTTATATCATATCTTTCAAAAGGCTACATTTCTTACCAAAATTGGTCAATATTTTTTCATATTTTGTTTGACCGTAAAATTTTGGATGGAAGAGGACACGAACACGTTGTTGGTCCCAAGTGGTCAGATGAGGTCTAGAGGGGGGGTGAATAGACCTCTAAACTTTTTGGCAATTTTAACTTTAAAACTTTTACTTAACTGTTGAATGAACTAAGCTGTTATCGAACAATAAGTTTACAAGGCTGATCGCGATCAAATCTTTGAGCAGCTTTGTCGACCACTAATCTGATAGTTACTTAGCTGGTTTAGTTAAAATCAGTTTTAATGCTTGAGTACTTGCAGTGGATTTTCAAAGTGTTTTTCACAAGTAAACTTACTAGTTTGAAAATTTTATCCCCAGTTTAGTAAACTCCTTTAAACTATTTTCAAACAGTTTTGAATGTGTTTTATGCAATCTGAAAATATGCAAGTTGAAAGCAAATGTAAAAACACAAGTAATTTTTATAGTGGTTATTGTTACGCTCCAAATACGAGTACGTAAACGCGCAAGTATACGGTTGTTACAAGTAATAAAGTGATAAGGAGTGTCGAACCCACGAGGAATTGTTCAATTAATTACCAACTAACGTCTTGTTACTTCGACTTAGATTTGTAAGTTGAGTATGGTGAAGTGGTGGCGGTTTTGATATTACTAATAAATTAAGGCGACTAAGGAAACTAACACTTGACTTAACAATATGTAAAGGCTTCAATGATTTTACGTCACCTAGTTCGATTCAAGATAAACAACTCAACAATTGATAACCACACTTATGTTTGTTGTTCAAGGTTTCATAATTTATTCATACGTATCTTTCGATATCGTACGAACCTACCAAAGTAAACTAATCCAATTTATGTCTAAAAGGATTAAGCTTAAATGATGCTTTAGTTTTCAAACCTTAATAGAACATGAAATGACCTAGGTATATTTCTATCCTAAAATCAAAGCACAATCTAGTTTTATAATCTAATCTTTAATCAACTATATCTAGCCATTAAAGATCAATCCATTTCATCCTATGGTTGGCCTAACCACAAGTTGACAAAGGCTCAAACTAGATTAACAAACACTTGTAAGCATAGCAACAATCATAAACTCATCATTCAATCAAGAATCAAGAACCAAACATAGGATCAATAAAAACATAGAATAAATGAGATTAGCCACTCATAACAATAATATATCATTCATTACATTAAAAGACATCAATATAAATGAACAAAGTAAAAGAGTTTAGAGTAAGCTTAGTGAAGAGGTCTTCAACAACTTCTCCCTCAAGCCTTTTTATCTTCAATAGGGAGTCCAAGTGAGAGTTCTTCTTTCCAAAGTGCAAACCCTTCTCTTTCCTTCAAAGGAGGCAAGATGTAAAGTTGGAGTATGAAGTTGTGAAATGATTCCACCTTTAACTCCTAACCTAGCAAAACTACCAACTTTCCATGCCTAAGTTACCCTCCAAAATAAGGCAACTAAGGCCAAAAAGTCCCCAAAAGAAGTTGGAATTACAAATGGGAGGGAAAAAAGCAAAGGACATAAAACACCTTCAAAACACGCAGCTTTTCTGGCAGCAGGTCTCGCGGCCGCGAGCCCTGAGCTCGCGGCCGCGAGCTCAGGCAGTAAGCTCTCTGCAGATTTTCTGCTCCGCCACACTTTCTTATGAGCAGCATATCTTTTGATTCCGAACTTCGAATCCGGATCCGTAAAGTCCGTAGCGTAGATAACTCACTCATATATGACATATCCAAAATTCAGCTCATTTGGATCATCCATGAAATATTTATGCATGTTCTAGTGAGCAGCTATCTACGTTCTTGTACGATTTACTTCGGGTTCTATTTCCTTTGAAGCTCATGCTTGACTCGCGGGGTTGGTAGAGCGACTCGTATCATTGATACGCAACTCCAAATCTCTCTATGATGTTAATACCTACAAACCACGGAGAAAACGATCAATACGAGAACAAAAACACAAAAGACGAACAAAGGCCAAACAAAGGGGCCAAAAGCACAAAAGAAACGAAAACACGAGAAGACACACAAAAACTCGAATCAAAACAAGATGTTTTGGACTTAAAGAGATAGGTAATAACGACATTTTCATGGCGTTATCAACACCCCCAAACTTAAACACTTGCTCGTCCTCGAGCAAAGAAAACAGAACAAGAACAAAACAAACATACTTAAGATCGAAATGCTAAAACTTAACACTTTCAAATTATTCTATAAACAAGCTCCACGTGTGTGTGTGATGGCTTCGGCTAGATTCTATCTTAGGTGAATAATTTCCGATAGGTCAAAATCATCGGTTCTATTTTCATGGACTTCTAATGTTTAACAAAGAATCTCTCCTTACCGTAGATTACAAACTTAATGCTCAAATCACTTCACGGGACTAAGTTATAGGTAATTTAAGAGTGTTTTCCCTATTCTTGAATTAATTGACGATTTTAGCTCCTAACTCTTTTCTCACCACAGTTTTTTTTACAATGAAACAAGGCACTTTGTGCTTTACAAGAATATTACAGTACGATATTAGCACTAATGGCGAACTTGATGCAATTTTGCTTTTGTGGGCTACTAGCACCACACTCTTTTCTTCTATTACAACTTTTGCACTAAAACAATGAGATAGAGCAATTACCAAAAATGATCAATGAGTATTATCAATTGAAGGCTTAGCCTTTCTTTTCTCTCATAGAAGTGCGTACATTTTAGCAACTTCTCTACTCATTTCTTTTAAGAATTAGGTGTTCAAAGGTTTTTCATTCTCGAAAAGGGTTTACTCCCCCAAACTTAGGCCATTTATGCTCTTTTTACATTTAGATTCCAAGCTATGGATTGGAGGGATTCTAAGTTAAGCAAAAGGAGTCCTAGAACCTATGATCGCTAAAGTTCGTTATCCACTTTAAATATTACCTAACCTTAGCCTATGTGCTTTGAACTTTGTAGAGCATGTTCAAATAATAATAAGAATTTGATAAATTTTGGCGGGTCGACCTAGCATGCAACAAGCGCGACCTTACTCCCCAAAACTTAAAATGCACAATGTCCCCATTGTGTGAATTGAGAATGATGGAATAAGGTATGACACGACAAAAACAAGAACACAACAAAAACACAAGCAAAACAAAACAAAACAAAACGATAAATGAGCGAGCACGGCTCTAATTAAGTCCAACGAGCAAACGCTATACATTAAAACACGTAAACATGCCATTATCTCACAAGATTTAGTAACAAAACCAATACAAGACGAGAATATAGTTAAAACATTGTAAGCTCAATTTAAACCGACGGGACTGCATAAATTTAAATACAACGTCCCTTTATGTATGCTTCCCGTGGTTGCTCCTGTCTTCAGTGGTTTCGTGCATTGAGAGCACGCTCCATTGCTTTCCCGTACTCTCCCCTTTTATTTCAATTGCGCAAATTTTTCCCCAAACTCATGTTGCAACTACACAACTTCAATAAATTAATACCCCGGCAACTCCACAATCGAAAAGTAGCAAAGTTTGCAAAACTACTCTCACGAGCAATTTATCGAACACCTTCCGTGCACACCCAAAATTACTACTTTTCTACTACTTTTACTAGAACTTCCACCCAAAATTTTTCAACACCAAACAACCAATACCATCAAGCAATACTAACAAGGAGTTTAGCCATACTTACCTCTTGATGCACAAATTCAATTTAAATCCCCAAATTTCGAATTTTTAAGCTTTGTTGGGGAAATTTCGGGTTTTGTGTTTAATGTGGGGAATTTGAGGCTTTTGGAGTGAATGGGTGAGTGATGAAGGATTGAGAGTGAAGGAGAGATTGATTTTTGATTGGGTTTGGAAGATTAAATTGAGTGAGGGACAAGAGAGATTGAGAGAGAGGGGGAAGATAGTGTGTGAGACTTGTTTGAAATGGAAGGTGAGTAGTGTGTTTAAAAAAAAAAACGTCTCTTTTTTTTTTTTTTTTTTTAAAAAAAAACACAATTACTCACCTTTCTTTTGTTCGCGACCCATGGTTCGTTTAGCTTGACCTCGCTCGATTGTGCTTGTCAATCTTCGATCTTTCACGCATGCTCATTTACCTACAACACAAAACGCAAAAACGACAACAAAAACAAAAACGAAAACAACACAAAACACAAAACAACAAAGGAAAAAAAACAATAGGCTCGGGTTGCCTCCCGAGAAGCGCTTGTTTATAGTCGGTAGCTCGACTTTAAACTTTCCTTTTCTTTTAGGGTGGCCAATAATCGAATAGGATCCCATCGGGATCAAGTATAAGCCCCGGCCTCCTCGCTTTTAAATTCGTCCCACGCCTTAATTTTTCCATTGTACGGCCTTTTGGGACGGATTTGAACCACATATCAAATCGAAAACTTTTATCTCCCGGTTCAAATCTCTTGTAATCTTTACCCATAATTATCCACGTTGCTTTGGTCGGGTGGATCCACTTGTCTTCTTTGGGAATAATCAAGTCCACATAAAAACATTTGATGACCTTTTGATCAAACTCTTCATCTATGATGAATTTTTCTTCCCTTGCAAGCTTTTTCGATCCAACTTGTTCTTCCTCTCTAGTAGGAAGCTCATTTGTTTCTAACATTTCACTCGGTTCATTAAAGCTTTCATTAGGAGCAACTGATTCAATTTTAGTCGGCAAAGCTCCCGGGGGTCTTATGCTTGAAGCTTGTGAGATTTTCTCCATTTGTGTTTGAAGATCCCTTAATGTCCCCGAGTCTTCTTGCAACTGTTTGGAAATTTCTTCCATCTGTTTGGAAACATCTTCCAACTTAGAATCATTGTCAACCATGTATTTGGTGGTGTGCTCCATGAACATAGTGAATGCTTCTTCCAAAGATGATTTTGCTTCTACCGGAGGTTGAGAATATTCATGATAGTTCGGTTGGATGAATGAAGTAGTCATCATCATATTCGGGTGTGGTCCACCTCCCCACTCATTGTTCCTTGGATAATACGGGTTATCTCCCCATTCGATATTGTAGCTATTGTAAGTGGGACTCGGCTCATAATGATTATCCATGTATGAATTCTCATATTGAAAATGAGTTGGACTCATTGGGCAACCGACGATTGTGCTCTCCCCCATGCAATGCATACAATAACAAAGTGATCGTCCCTCGATTGACCTTGGATAGCAATCATTGTAGGCCATCGTACCTAGGAAGACAAAGATCACAACGTAAATAGCAAATCCAAGTTAAGATATACAAGAATATAAATTGGCAAACAATCGTTACAACTCCCCGGCAACGGCGCCAAAAACTTGTTACGCTCCAAATACGAGTACGTAAACGCGCAAGTATACGATTGTTACAAGTAATAAAGTGATAAGGAGTGTCGAACCCACGAGGAATTGTTCAATTAATTACCAACTAACGTCTTGTTACTTCGACTTAGATTTGTAAGTTGAGTATGGTGAAGTGGTGCCGGTTTTGATATTACTAATAAATTAAGGCGACTAAGGAAACTAACACTTGACTTAACAATATGTAAAGGCTTCAATGATTTTACGTCACCTAGTTCGATTCAAGATAAACAACTCAACAATTGACAACCACACTTATGTTTGTTGTTCAAGGTTTCATAATTTATTCATACGTATCTTTCGATATCGTACGAACCTACCAAAGTAAACTAATCCAATTTATGTCTAAAAGGATTAAGCTTAAATGATGCTTTAGTTTTCAAACCTTAATAGAACATGAAATGACCTAGGTATATTTCTATCCTAAAATCAAAGCACAACCTAGTTTTATAATCTAATCTTTAATCAACTATATCTAGCCATTAAAGATCAATCCATTTCATCCTATGGTTGGCCTAACCACAAGTTGACAAAGGCTCAAACTAGATTAACAAACACTTGTAAGCATAGCAACAATCATAAACTCATCATTCAATCAAGAATCAAGAACCAAACATAGGATCAATAAAAACATAGAATAAATGAGATTAGCCACTCATAACAATAATATATCATTCATTACATTAAAAGACATCAATATAAATGAACAAAGTAAAAGAGTTTAGAGTAAGCTTAGTGAAGAGGTCTTCAACAACTTCTCCCTCAAGCCTTTTTATCTTCAATAGGGAGTCCAAGTGAGAGTTCTTCTTTCCAAAGTGCAAACCCTTCTCTTTCCTTCAAAGTAGGCAAGATGTAAAGTTGGAGTATGAAGTTGTGGAATGATTCCACCTTTAACTCCTAACCTTGCAAAACTACCAACTTTCCATGCCTAAGTTACCCTCCAAAATAAGGCAACTAAGGCCAAAAAGTCCCCAAAAGAAGTTGGAATTACAAATGGGAGGGAAAAAGGCAAAGGACATAAAACACCTTCAAAACACGCAGCTTTTCTGGCAGCAGGTCTCGCGGAGCTCAGGCAGTAAGCTCTCTGCAGATTTTCTGCTCCGCCACATTTCTTCTGAGCAGCATATCTTTTGATTCCGAACTCCGAATCCAGATCCGTTAAGTCCGTAGCGTAGCTAACTCACTCATATATGACATATCCAAAATTCAGCTCATTTGGATCATCCATGAAATATTTATGCATGTTCTAGTGAGCAGCTATCTACGTTCTTGTAGGATTTACTTCGGGTTCTATTTCCTTTGAAGCTCATGCTTGACTCGCGGGGTTGGTAGAGCGACTCGTATCATTGATACGCAACCCCAAATCTCTCTATGATGTTAATACCTACAAACCACGGAGAAAACGATCAATACGAGAACAAAAACACAAAAGACGAACAAAGGCCAAACAAAGGGACCAAAAGCACAAAAGAAACGACAACACGAGAAGACACACAAAAACTCGAATCAAAACAAGATGTTTTGGGCTTAAAGAGATAGGTAATAACGACATTTTCACGGCGTTATCAGTTATATGGATTTAAATATCCTTTAGTCCACTCTTCCAAGTCACAAAGATCTTGGGTTATACTAAGAACACAAAGTAATTAGTACACTCCACTTACGCCAAAACAACAAATGAATCTGGCCGTAAGCTCACAATAGGAAATCACTAAGAAAACCTATCCTTTGAAGCTAGATCACTCACAAATATGGATCTACACTTCTCACAACACTCAAACAGTTTTTCACTCAGAAAATGTGTTTTTCTTTGATCTTCAACTTCGGCTTCAGTCAACAAATGACAGAGCTGATGAGTGAACTGTTCTTGAGACTTAAGAAATTTTGCTTCGGATTTCTTCTCAGAAATTTAGCTCTTCTTGCATAGCTTCAATCCAGTTTGAATCACTAAGAGCTTCTTCAATTTGTTTGGGCTCAACTTGAGATAGGAAGCTGACGAACATTGCTTCACTTGCAGCAGCTCTCCTTGTCTTTACTTGAGCCATCTAAGATCATGTTGCAAATCATAATGTTGTCCTTTGTTTTGATTTTGCAACACTACTCTTGGAGTTTCAGTAGTAGTCTGTTGAACATTTGTTGTCTGTTGAACAGTCTCTGGTCTGTCAGCTGTTTGCAACTCGTCTGTTAGACTATCAGCATTGTGATTTTGAACAGCACTTGAGTTAGCAGCTGGGTTGAGATCAGGTAGTATGATGGGAACATATTCTTCATTCTTTCAAACATTCAATTTCTGTAAATCAGTAGATAGATCTTGATTAGTACTTTGATTCTTTTCAGAAGATTGATTTGGTTCATCAAATACTACGTGAATGGATCCCTCTATAAGTAAAGTTCTTTTGTTAAAGACTCTATAAGCTTTACTAACAGAAGAGTATCCTACAAAAACAGCTTCATCAGCCTTTTCTGCAAAAGCAGTAAGGTGAATTTTCCCATTATTTAAAACAAAGCATTTACAACCAAATATCTTAAAGTAATGAATGTTTGGCTTCCTGTTGTTCCAAACTTCATATGGAGTCTTGCTTTGGTGCTTGTTGATCATGCATCTGTTTTGGGTAAAGCATGTTGTGTTTGTTGCTTCTGCCCAAAATCTTTGAGGCAGCTTAACTTCAGCTATCATTGTCCTGGTAGCTTCCTTCAGAGTTCTGTTTCTCCTTTCAGCAACTCCGTTCTGTTGAAGGGTTCTGGCGGCAGAGTACTCATGGCTGATTCCTCTGACATTACAATACTCTTCAACAGTAGAGTTTGTAAACTCAGTCCCTCTATCTGATCTGATCTTCAATATCTTCATGCTCTTTTCATTCTGGATCAGTTCCATCAGATTTGTAAGATGTTCCTTGGTTTCACTTTTCTTCTTCGTGAAAATCACCCAAGTATATCTTGAATAGTCATCCGCAACAGCTAGGCAGTATTTCTTTCCACCATTGCTGACTGGATCAATGGGTATAAATAAGTACATGTGTAGCAGCTCCAATATTCTTCCAGAAGATTGATGCTTCTTGCTTTTGAATGATGACTTGATTTGTTTACCCTTCTGACAGACGTCACAAAGCTTGTCTTTGCTCATGACTGTTTTAGAAATTCCTTCTACCAGATTGTTCTTGATAAGTCTGTTGATGGTCTTGAAATTCACTTGGTTCATTTTTTTGTGCCACAGCCAACTGACTTCACTTGGTGTTGATGCCACTAAACAAATGCTTGAATTTTTGTCAGTAGAATTCCAGTCCACTGTGTAGATAATTTCTTGTCGTCTTCCAGATAAAATAACCTTCTTTGTACCTATCTGTTCAACGTAGCACTTATCTGTTGAGAAGATGACTGAATATCCTTTGTCACAGAATTGACTTATGCTCAGCAAATTGTATTTGAGGCCTTTAACATAAGAGACATCAGATATCTTAATGTTGCCTTTTATCAGCTTTCCACTTGCTACAATCTTGCCTTCCTTGCTGTCTCCAAAAGTAACTTTAGGACCATCCACATCAACAACATCAGTCAGCTCATGTATGTTTCCACACATGTGTCTTGAACATCCACTGTCCAAGTACCAGATTTTCTCTACTTTACTCCTACTCCTAATCCTAACCTACAAAACAAAATAAAATTGTTTTAGGTACCCTTATTGAGAGGGTCCTGAAGGATTTGTTCCACCTTTGACAACCCAAGATGATGAAGTCTTAGGCTTCTTAGGCTTCTGTTGTTTGGCAGGAGCATGAACAGTTTCATCTTCATCATGTTTATTAGATTTGCTATGTTGATGATAATCAGCATGATAAGGATAATGCTCATAAGTAGAATAAGATGCATGATAAGGAGGGTATGCATGCATTGGATGAGCAGGATATGGTGCATAGTAAGTTGGAAATTTAGGTGCATGATACATAGGAGGATATGCAGCAGGTTGCACATAATATGACTCATTTCCATACCAAGCATTTTGATTTTTCTTGTTTTTATGCTTCTTTGGTTTACTAGTTGCTTGCTCATTAACAGACGACTTAGTTTTATCACTAGTCTGATTGGTTTTGACCTTATCAGAAGACTTCCTAGGACTCTTCTGTTTGGACTTATCAGTCTGTTTTCCTACACTAGGCTCTTTGCTCTTTTTAGCCTTAGGAGTTTTTGTCTCCTTTAACACTTTCTCAGGTGAAGCAGGTTTAGTAGTCTGAACATACAAAATGACCTTACTATTGTCAGCTGATATAAATTTTTCAGTATGGTTCAGTTCTAACTTATCCTGATCTAAAGGTGTCTTCTGTTTACTAGACATGTGAGTTGATGCAACATATGACTTGTCATGAGACTCAATGATTTTCTCAAGCTCCATGATTTTATCCTTATGAATTTCACATTCAGCTTTCAGAGATTCATTCTCTTGCTCAAGCAGTTTGTATTCAGCTGATTCTCTTGGCTTTTCAGCTTTAAGTTTTAGTGAACTGTTTTGCTCTTTCAGCAATATCATTTCTTCCTTAAGCTTTTTAAATGCATCAGCAATACTTGTATTGTTAAGCATCATTTGTTCAAATGAATTAAATAATTCATTATCAAGAGGAGTTACTGATAGAATAGTGTCCTGCAAGCCAACTATTTTGGCTGCATTTAATTGAAAGGACCATGCAATTGCATTAATAAATGTATTTTATGGTCATCTTTATCTTATGTAATAATTATCTGCGCATAAGGATAGAAGTCCTTAGATCACAGGGCTATGGGACAACCCGTCGACTGATCTCCAAGACCGTGATCTAGAACATATTCAAGAGTCGCAGAATCCAATTGAGATAGGACATCGTCGGATTCGGTTAGACTCTCACTATTGTATATACTCCGATGAACTGGCGAACGCTGGGGTCCACGAGCGTGACTGGGATAGTCGATACACATAAGTGGGTGGCTTGCTGGGATGGTAAGTGCACTGAATACCCTAATTAGGAAATAACTCACCATGGAAGCGGTAGTCGCATATAGGGGATGAAGTTATTCCAATTTACAATAGTATACGAGGAACGATCCCTAAATACTTGAGGTGATAGAGTTTATCTGGTGCGAGAACGTCTATACTTTGATGTGAGTTCCGACTGACGGGAGATTACCAGGAGGTCTCTGTGGACTCATGTTGGGTATAGAGGAACTCATATGCAGGTTCATATCATCAACAAAGGATCCATTGACCCGACTTGATAGGTTGGGAAATTCTCCTATGGATTTCTGTGAGAAATTAATTCTGGTAAAATCCTCGGCCGAGGTATCTGACGGCTTTATGTAAGTAGCTCATAAAGATTAAGTCAAAGAGAATTATTCCGAGACCAGAATGCATAAGGTCAAGACAAAAGAAAAAGGGAAACCGATGAAAGACCATACCCTTAAATCTCGACTGGGAGATTGATCGATGGAGAGATTATTGCGTATATGGTAATTGTAAATGATAAAAGGTTCACTGAATTAATTCACCAGTGATTGGGCTCCATGGGCTTGTGGCCAGACATCGACCGTGGAGTGTGGGAGAATTCCTAAATTGGCAGGGGTGCTAATTTTGGAATGGTCAGTCGACAGAGTGTTCGACTGATTTAAAAAGTATTTAATGCTTGAATAATTAAATTAATATTTAATTACAACCTACGGCCAATTATGTGGTGAACCTATGGGAGCATACACAATACACATGAAGCGAAAGCGAAGGAAAATGAAACAACTGGGTCGACCAAACCGACTGGGTCGATTGGGTCGACTGGGTCTGAAAAATCAACTGGGTCGATTGGTGACTGGGTCGACCCAATTGGAACAAATTGGATCCGATTGGAATTGGATCAGGATTATAAATTAAATTGGAATTTAATTTGTATGTTAATTAATTAAGTTGTATTTAATTAATTATAGAAAGATTTAATTAAATAGACTTGGAGTCTTATTTAATTAATTGGGAGAGTTGTTAATTAATTGGGCTATTTGATTGGGAGATTAAATAAAGTCTGGTCAAATTAATTAACTGGGCCATGAATTAATTAGGAAGACTTAGTCTTCTAATTAAAAGGGTCATGACCCATGGAGGAGACTTGGAGTCCTAGTCCTAGGATTAGGTTAATGAGATACCTATAAATAGGGGACTTGATGTCATATCTCACACACACAACTTTTAAGAGCCAAAAAGTCAAGTCAAGAAAAACACTCTCCCTCTCTCCAAGCATAAATCGGCCGAACCCCTATTCTTCCTTGGAAGATTTTCGATTTTTGTTTTTGTTCCAAGTTCGTTTCCTAAACCCAGATCTTAATATATCCTGTGTTCTAGCCGATCAGGATATATTATATTTCGTGTAATTGTGGTGTATCAACCCATAGAGGCGCAACACGTGGGGCGCTGCTGCAGGGCATATGATCGACCAACCGAGGGAGAAACTTGACTTCATCTGCCTACTAGGATTTGCAAGGAGACAGGTATAACGTGGATCTACTTATACTGTCGTTTATTTAATATTCATATATATACAACTAGAGTAGTATCCTGGCAAGATTTCGTAAGAGGCTCTAAAAATTATTAAATTCCGCTGTGCCTAGGGTTGTTTATCTTACCGAATCCCAACATTTATCTCTTCATCCTTAGAGCCATCAGATACCTTAGCCATCAGGCAGAGAAGAGCAGGACTCTCTTCATCAGAAGATTCTTCGTCAGAAGTGTTTGAATCTGAATCCGATGAGTAGACAACAGCTAGCTTTTCTGCTTCTGCTACCAGCACCTTGCCTTTCTGATGCTTTCTTTCTTTTCTGATTCTCTTTTCCTCTTCTGTATACTTCTCAGCTTTAGGATATGGGCAGTCTCTAATGAAATGACCCAGTTTCCTGCAATTATAGCACATCATTTTGGATTTATAAGAATCCTTATCTTGAGAAGAAGTAGGGTTAGAAGTAGAAGCATTGTTATATTTGTTCTTCATTTTTCGTCTGTAGAACTTTTTGAAGTTGTTCATCAGCAATGCAACGTCTCCAGCAGTGTACTCCTTTTTGTTGAGTAATGTGGCTTCATCAGATGAGTCCACGTCTTTGCTTTTGTGAGCTGGTCTTCTGGGATTTTCAGCAGCAACAAGTGCAGCTGTGGGACTTGAAGTAGAGGTTTCTTTAACATCCATTCTTGGCAGTTTATACTCGTAAGCCTTGAGTACTGAGAACAGCTCGGTGAGTGAGATCTTTACCAGGTCTCTGGACTCCTCCATGGCTGTCACCTTCATGTTGAACTTCGGAGGTAGAGCCTTCAGAACTCTGACGGTTATCTCCTTATCAGTGAAGGTTTTTCCAAGCTTTAAAACTTCATTCAGCGTCCTTGTAAACCTTGTATCCATCTGATCAATGGTTTCCGAAGACTTCATTTTGAAGTTGTCCAGCTTTTCCAGAGCAACACTCAGCTGATGCTCTTTAATGGCGTCGTTTCCTTCGCTCATATCTCTGACCTTGTCCCACATTTCTTTGGCAGTCTTGCAGTGCTTGACTTTATCAAATCTGTCGTTGTCAAGGGCCTTGGTCATGATGAAACGGCCAACTTTGTCCAGGTTGAACAGCTTTATTTCTTCGGCTGTCATCTCTGTTAAGTCTTTTTCCACCACTATTTCAGCTTCATCAACCGTGATAGTCTTGGTGAACTTGAATGGACCTTTGATGATACATGTATACATGTTGTCATTGTAGGCAGCCAGGAAAATCTCCATTCTGATTTTCCAGTCATCAAAGCTCATACCAGCTATGTGGGAACATGGCTGATACAATCCATTTTTCAAAAAATTTTAGTTTTTCAAAAATATGCTCTTTTGAAAAAGTTTGAAAATCTTTGAAAAACACTCGGATCAAGCTCGTTGATCAGGCAGCTGATTCTAATGAACCACCTGCTCTGATACCACTTGTTGGTCCCAAGTGGTCAGATGAGGTCTAGAGGGGGGTGGGGAGGGGGTGAATAGACCTCTAAACTTTTTGGCAATTTTAACTTTAAAACTTTTACTTAACTGTTGAATGAACTAAGCTGTTATCGAACAGTAAGTTTACAAGGCTGATCGCGAACAAATCTTTGAGCAGCTTTGTCGACCACTAATCTGATAGTTACTTAGCTGATTTAGTTAGAATCAGTTTTAATGCTAGAGTACTTGCAGCGGATTTTCAAAGTGTTTTTCACAAGTAAACTTAGTAGTTTGAAATTTTTTTCCCCAGTTTAGTAAACTCCTTTAAACTCTTTTCAAACAGTTTTGAATGTGTTTTATGCAATCTGAAAATATGCAAGTTGAAAGCAAATGTAAAAACACAAGTAATTTTTATAATGGTTATATGGATTTAAATATCCTTTAGTCCACTCTTCCAAGTCACAAAGATCTTGGGTTATACTAAGAACACAAAGTAATTAGTACACTCCACTTACGCCAAAACAACAAATAAATCTGGCCGTAAGCTCACAATAGGAAATCACTAAGAAAACCTATCCTCTGAAGCTAGATCACTCACAAAGATGGATCTACACTCCTTACAACACTCAAACAGTTTTTCACTCAGAAAATGTGTTTTTCTTTGATCTTCAACTTCGGCTTCAGTCAACAAATGACAGAGCTGATGAGTGAGCTGTTCTTGAGACTTAAGAAATTTTGCTTCGGATTTCTTCTCAGAGATTGTGTTGTTTTTCTTCTCTTTGTCTCTACAACTATTTATACTCGTAGGTTTGAAAATGTCCGTTGAAGTGAGACAGAATTCAAAATCCTCGGGTACTGGTCCTTAATTTCCGCGAACGGCTCTCTGCACAGTATCCGTACTGTCAACAGTAATTTTCTGCAGGCAGCATTAAATGCACCAAGCTGATAGGAAGTCTTTCTTCAACCATTTGTCTTTAATAACCTTGTACTTCAGCATTTATTACTTCCAGAGGCATTTATTACCGTTGGGGAGACTTGTTGATCTTTTTTACTTGGCTGACGAAAGTGAAAGTCTGATGACGGACGAAGCTGATCCCATACTTGAACAAATCTGATTTGAGTCGGCTGATCTTCACCAGTCTGATTTCTTTCCTTCAGCAGATCAGTAGTCTTTTGGACCTTGAATTTTGACTCGTCTGTTTTGTCTTCTTGCTTAGTCAAAATTCTTCTAAGGGATTTTTACAACTAAGCTTTCCATACTTAGCTGATCTTAGGTTTTGGAAATCATTAAAACCACCCTTTACAAATTGTCTTCAGTGCTTTCATCTTCATCTCTATCCAACACATGTGTTCGTTTAGAACAGTAAATTGGGGGTTTCTTCAATACTTAATGAAAACTGATGAGGCCCACACCAAGGGGAATGAACGAAAGTAGGTACTAGGCGGTAGGTCGATCTCCTCCGCGGGCAGCGGAGCAAAATCGAAAATGCTGAAATTCATAGATTTGAGATACAAGTGACAGGATGGATCTGAAACAACGAAATAATATAGCCATCAAGGGAAGATTTAATGGTGGCCAGAGTTGCCGAAAAATTAAAAATTACATAGATGTGGTAGAGATGTTGAAAGATAATTGCAAACGCTCTCTGACTAATTCCAAACGCTCTTTGACTAATTGCAAATACCTAGGGCTGTAATCGAGCCGAGTAGTACCGAACGATACACTGTTCAAGCTTGGTTTGATTTTTATCGAGCTTGAAATTTTGTGTTTGAGCTTGGTTTGATTTTCAATCGAGCCGAGCTCAAATGAGCTTTTATCGAACGAGCTCGAGCCGTAGCTTGATATTTTACATGTATTTTTTTAATTTTTAGCTTATCAAGTCGAGCTTGAGCCGAGCTTCAAAAGTTATCGAACGAAAAAATATGTTCAAGCTTGTTTGATTAGTGTGACGAACGGAGCTCAAACGAGCTTTTATCGAACGAGCTCGAGTCAAGTATCGAGTAGCTTGGTTTGATTTTCAGCCCTACAAATACCCCCCTAAAGAGTTTAAATTTGTCACTTAACGGACATGAGCCAATCCAAAAATTAACCACCAAACCAATGTGAAAAATGTTGGCCAATTTTGATATGAAATGTATAAAGTAGGCAAAAATTTAATATAAAAAGTCCATGCAATTCCCTCGTTGTTAAAGTTGGATAAATATTGAAAGAAAATCTGAAGAGATTGTTGTAATCTTTATCGATTACTTGAATGGGATGTGATTATTGAAATTTCTGAAATTAAGTTCATAGGATATGTGTGGAAGAATTGGATTGAGATATTGTCAGAACACTTAAAAGAACAAATATTTAAATTGAGGGAATTGCATTTTTTATACTAAATTTTTATTTACTTTTAGACATTTGGTATCAAATTTTTCAAAAAGACACATTTAATACTAAAATTGAAGGATTTTTTTCACATTTCCTTTCTTCGTCAATTTTTGGAGGCTAATTTTTGTGTTCTTTATATGGCTGAAAATCTCATGACGAGAGCTTCATAATGGTACAAGTTTCAGTTCATGGAACGTAATAAATAATTCGCAGAAAATTAACAAAATTTCGGGATATTAATCAAATCAAATCATATCTTATAATCTACAAGGAATAATGTTACAATATTTTTCAAATATGATATATGACACATAAGCATGCTATGGTAAAAAACTTGGAGCATAATTACAGATCATTATTAAAGCTCAAGCAAATATAAAAGAAATTCTTCAGTCTTAGTATTAAATGTGTATTTTTCAAATATTTGATATTAAATATCTAAAATAGGTAAAAATTTGGTATGAAAAATGCAATAACCTCATTTTATGAGCAGAAAGATAAATTAAGTATTGTTCTTCTCTCTTCCACGTACCTTAAAATTTGTCAACTTATACGTAATATTCCTTAAAACTGACTTCAGTTCAGTTTTAAGGAATATACCGTATAAGTTGATAAATTTTACGGAGAGAATTGCACTTGTGATCTAAACTTTATATTGATTCTCACTTATGGTATCATAAAAGGTCGACACATTTGATGTCATAATTTAAGAAAGGACACTACTAGCATAACAGTCCTTTATCACACTCCACTTGTACAGCCAGTAGAATATGAGAAAAATTATTTGAAGAAGTAACCTGTTAAACAGGTAATAGGTAACACAACTAAGTTTGAAAGCATTAAATAAGGCTGTACAAAAGCCTGAGAAGAAATGGGCTGTTATATAATCATTTTCCTTTAAGAAATCCACTTCCATTTGTAACCGTCGTTAAAATCAATGTTAATTGGTGACGCGACAATCTAGTCTTATTGCGAAATTGATATGATTACTTATGTTGATTGACAATTCTATCCCATAACATTTCAGGTTGACAAAATTTACGCCATTACTTATGTGTCGGCTTGAATTTTTATGATACCATAAATGAGAATCGATATAAAATTTGATACTACATGTGCAATTCTCTCAATTTTGAAGTTATTAATACTAGATGATCAATTTATCAAAAAATTAGTAATTTAATAGTAGATGAGATTATAGTTTGAATGAGTTGGATTTAGTGGCTGAATCAAAATCAGAAAGTTAGCTATTTTTAGTCCCAAGTGTCTGAACCCCAGTAACACATTATTTTGGTCCTACATTTTATATAATTGCATCTTTGATCTCAATTGATTAAAATAATATATAATTTTGGTCTCACCGAATTCTTTGGAACCAAGAGTGCAAATATTTTAAAAAGGAGGGAATTGCACTTTTTTATATCAAACATTTACATACTTTATACATTTCATACCACACCTTTCATAATTGCACAATACCAAAATCAATCAACCTTTTTCAATTTACATACCACCATTAAATTTTGGACGGAATTGGACACGTGCGCCGCACGTGTCCGTTAACTTTAAAAAAAAAAAAAAAGGAAAAAAAAAAGTGTCGCGGGCAGGAGTTCTGAATTTCACTTTTCATACCAAATTTTTACCTACTTTATACATTGCATACCACACCTTTCAGAAGGACACATTTCATACCAAAATCAATCAACCTTTTTTAATTTTCATATCGACATTAAATCACAAAAAAAAAAAAAAAACCTCGTAGGAACTGTACTACCACATATGTTATTCTTAATTTGAGGAAACTGTAAAAACTTATATGATAGATGACATTCTCGTTTCTTTTTCGAAAGGGTAAGTATCTCAGGTTCGTCACTTTTTTACAATTAACCCCTTGAAACAGTAGTACCATATAGAGTCTTCTCAATTTGAGGAAATCGTAATAAATCATATGATCGAAAACATTCCTGCTTCTTTTTTGAAAAGGTACAGAATATAATAAAATACGGTCTTCTCAATCTATGAAAATCATACTCAATCATAATTTTGTAATTTTTCTGCCAAATTTTTAAGTATAATTCATTTACAAAAGAAATCCCTCGTGTTTGTCACTTTCTTATAATTAATTTATTGCCTCTAAAATGTTACAATTTTGACCATTCTTTTTAAGCATATGGTCTGCTCAGTTTGGAGAAACCATAATAAATCGTAAATATGAAATTTTTTTTGTATAAACTTACGAGCAATTATGAGTTTTATTAATTTGTGATTGATAAGAAGATTTTATTAATACTAGTATAATTGCATCTTTGATCTCAATTGATTAAAATAATATATAATTTTGGTCTCACCGAATTCTTTGGAACCAAGAGTGCAAATATTTTAAAAAGTTGAAACCAAACATATAATTTTATAAAATAAAAGTGCCGACAGTCCAATATCGTGGCTAAAAATATAATGTTGTGAACTCGAAAAATGTAATAACAGAACATTCTCAATTTTCGACTCGAGCTTGTTTATAAAAGCTCGATTCGTTTAACAATGAAACTAAGTCCAAAACACAAAAATTCAAGCTCGATAAAACTCAAACCAAACTTAAACAGTGTGTCATTCAATATTACTAGACTCGATTACGCCCTAACCACCCCATTTGTAACGATTCGAAATGACCACCATGACCTCAATAATTTGAAAGATTTAAAAAATTATTTAAAAAAGTTGATGCACCCCCATTAATTATCAGTGGTGATTTTCATAGGCGTTTGGGTTATAGTTTTTGTAATTGGAGTAGGCTTTTCTTCTTAATTTTAGTCTGAATTCACTCTCAAAATAACAAAAAAAATAAAAAAAGGGGTCTGAATTCAAATCTAATTATAAATAGAGAATTGGATATTTATTTACAATAGCAACTAACTCGTACAGTCCCTCTAGGGTTTGGAAAATTGTTCCTGTAGTTGTTTTGGTAAGTAAAAAAAATCATGGCTGAAATTGGCATTAATGTAGATTCCGATCTTCATCAACCGAGTTGCAAAAGAGCGAAACTCAACGCCATCGTTTCAAATGTACAAGATGAAGCAGAGGAGGAGGATAGGCTGAGTGCTTTGACAGATTGTCTTCTCCTTCACATTTTGTCTTTCCTCGATACAAAACAAGTTGTGATGACATGTTTGTTGTCGAAGAGATGGCAGTTTATCTGGACCGATTTGTCGGATCTTGATATGCGCGAGAGCAGTTCTCACACCGTAAAAATCCGTAGTTATGTGGATTGGGTTGGGAGGATGCTTGCTATGTGCAGCGGAATTAATTTGAGCAAGTTTTTTGTTGAATTTCAGTATCAACCATGTTTTGCTTCCAATGTTAATCTTTGGGTTCATTATGCTGTTAAAAATAAGGTGAAAGATATTACCTTAAACTTTCATACCTCCCTTGAAAAAGACTATTACATGCTGCCTCAAATGTTGTTTTCATGTTCATCCTTGACAAATCTAAATGTAAGTCATTGTGCTATGGGTCCTCGAGGAGCCATTGGGTGGGGATCTTTGAAAAGTTTATCACTTTATGGTGTCTTTTTGTTGGAGAGTGTAATGGAGAAAATGTTATCAGGTTGTCCTGTTTTGGAAGTCTTATGTCTAAGATTTTGTCAAGGATCCAATCGATTGAAAATTTCCTCTCCAAATGTTACTACTCTTGTGATAGAAGATTGGAAATCTTATGACTATTTCTCATTTTGGATACCTGCGCAAAATTTGGAAATCACACCACCTTATATACGGGTTTTGTCGATTTTAGAGAGAAATGAAGGAACACTGTATGAGCTCAAGGATGTCTCGTCTCTTGTTAGAGCTAATCTTGACTTCACCTGGTTCAAGGGTACTCCTAAATCTGTCAGGATATATATGATAACACTTCTTAAAAGCCTTCAATCTATTGAGGAGCTTGAATAGGGACCTTTGTGCACTAAGGTGTGAGCTCTATACTTATTTTCTAACCAAATTGCAACAGATTGTTTTTTCAAAATTTTATTTGAGACATGTTGTTGGGATAGTGGTTGGGATGCCTCGATTGTCAGAACAACGACAGTGCGGAATTTAAAAATTTTCGAAGCACCCAAGGTCCCATATTAATTATACGTAAGCTAGAACAAAAACACACATAGTAATTAAACAGGGGGTTTTTGCGATATACCTCACCACAGGCATGGTGGTGGCAACCTTCGATTCTGATTCTGAAACTGGATCTGGATCTGGTTCACAGAAGTGATCCAAGTGTCTCACCTCCAAAGTAAGTCCACACCAATTGGATTCTGGCAACACCTCAAGATCTTAGGCTCAGAACTGGATTCAAGAGGTTTGTTGAAGCAGGATTGTGTAGATTCTCTTGACAGGTCAAGATCTAACACAGAGGAACAAAGGGAGATGGGCGGCGGCACAAGAGCAGCCCACGGCAGCAGGTGGCGGCTTCTCTTGGTGGCGGCGGCGGCTAGGGTTTCTAGCACTAGGGGGCGGCGGCTAGGGTCTTAGAGAGGCTAGGGTTTTCTTCTTGGGGTGTTAGCTTTTGAGCTCAAGTAGATCCCCTTTTATAGACTCCCTCTTGACCTAGGTTTGCAAGACTTCTTATGGGATTTAATTAAAGGCTCATGTCTTGCAAGCCTTTTCATTTAATTAATTACTTAATTAAATGCCCAGTCCAATTAAATCATTATTTCTTTTATATAATTAATTAGCAACTCAATTAAGTATTTAATTAATTAAGTTAGCCAATTAATTAATCTCCCACTTGAATTAAATACTTTTAATTCATTTAATTGATTTAATTACCTTTAAATCAATTAATTCCTTTTGTATCATTTTCAACAGTCACCGTCCAATTGTATTGTGTGTGACCCTCTGGGTTCACCATCAATTGGCAGCAGGCCCACAAATTCCTCGTGATTTAATTTATGAACAATAAATTGCTCCGGTCAATTAAACAACCTTTAGTTGACCACTCCTAGAATCAATTCCTCTATTAACTCAGGAGTACCCACACTTCATGGTCGATGTCTAGCCACAAGCCCATGAAGCCCAACTTCAGGTGAATTGATACTTGTGAACCTCGTCTCATATAATTACCATGTACATACGGTCCTTCTATCGACTAATATTCCCGATCAAGACCTAGGGTGTGTGAATTGATCGGCACCTCTAAATTTGTCTCGATTACTATACTTTCTAATTCAGGATAATATTCCAGTGTGACTCCTAAATTTGGAAACCCCTTTCCAAATCCGTCACCGACTACGGCCGTAGGTTCCTTGGATATATTATCTAAGAATCGTATAGGAAATTCTCTCACCCATTACAGTGAGTCAATAGATTCCATATCGGTACTAACCACTCGCGTACATGTCCATACGCACCCAACCTAGGCATGTTATGACCAAGCTACGTGGCCTATACCTAGATCTAAGTACGCACTTCCATGCACCGAATTCGCCCTAATACCTCAAGTCAAAGGACTAAATCGTACACTATTATAATCCTTGAGAAACATCCCATCACCGATATGCGACATGCGCTTCCACAATGGGTTTCTCTGTTCGGGTCGTTCGATGCGTTCAATCCTCCATTGAACCACCTACTCATATGCACTGGCCTCAAATGCCTTGCTCATGAAACGCTACAAATTCACTCCATGTGAATCATGCATACTTGTACAAGTCTTGGCGATTCCTACGATACCCCGTCTCGTTCGGAATCTATGACTTGGAACAGTTTTAAGATTACGACCTTTGAGACTGTTTCATGATTGCACTCAGTATGAGCCATTCAATTTGTTTGCGTCGAGGATAACATATAATGGATTCTTACACATTGTACTTAATATCTACAAATGGAAAGAAGACAACATTTAGCTAACTGATCTTATGTCTAATACTTATAATTATCGAATTTTGGACTTGTTTTCGAAAAAGTTCTCCCACAATTTAATCGAAACAATCACCCCTTTGATTGCTCGGGAATTTTAATTCCTAGTAGGTCTTGATGTCCCAGCAGCAATTAATTGCACCCACGACTCGTGGCCATACAACCAATTCTCCAGGTAGGTATACTTATTACCAATTGTGTTACTCCACAACCTTGAAGCTATTTTGCCTCGGCTTTCGCACTTATCTAGCACTGCTACATCATAAGTGTTACTAATCGTTAAGTCTAACCCATCAATCATGATGAGCAACGGGCCCGGTCGTGAGTTCTCCGTAACTATTTATCGGTAGATCCTCACATCCCGATCAGTCCTCACCCTTGTCGTGTTTAGTTAAAAACAGGAGTCAAGGAATTTCACGTATTGTCCCTTTCTTCGACTCGGGTGCCAGACTCTGGATCACCTCTATCGATAAGTAGACAACATACGCTAGTCCCTATTGATGGAAGGCTTGGATTTATATAAATACTTCATTTTATTTTAATCCAATATGACTTAATATTTAATTCGAGAGGAGAATTTCTGGTTTTGAAAGTTATACTAACTCTCCTCGAGATCTCACCGATTCAGTTATGCTTTATCTTTTATTACGATCTAGATTCTAGCGCGCATCTCATACAAGCTAAATATAAATCGACAAAATAAATAAAAGCCATACAAGCCTAGCATGCATGCTACCACAATATGTTTTCGATCGGGAGCCTCCTATGTGGGCCATCATCGAGCCAATGATGTTGGCCCTATTGGTCAATCTAAAGGGTTTGTAAATGGGCCTATGCTATTACACAATGTACCACGCATACATGGCCTTCATATCTTCTTGGGTTCCCACCTTGCTTGTAAACGGGCCTCCATCCTAAACTAGGAAAGTAGTAAAGCCCTATTCTATTACAAAGGCTCAAAATGGCCCCAAAACATAATAGGCTCGCAGGCCCAATAAAAACCAAACAATAAATTAAACCAATCACATCTAACCTAAGGTCAAGGCTCGGCTCGATCGAAAACCACGTAAACAATTCACATAGAGCAAGAAACAAGCAAACATCCTTTACCTATTTCTTTCTTAATTTTAAAACTACCTTTTAAAACTAACTCCCTATGATTCTTACTTTTAGTCACTACTAATTATGACAAAATGAATATTCGGGTATCCAAAAATAAATTTTCTGCTCAAATTCAGATTCTGTTTTTTAACTTTTGAAAATTGCATTTTTGCCCCTCAACTTTCGAAAATTGCACTTTGACCCCAAAACTTTTAAAAAGTTACAAAAACACCCCTGGGCAGATTTGGGCAGCTTCCAGAAAATAATATTTTGAATTCTGAAAATTTTTTGATTTTTCAAATTGACCCCTCAAGTTTCGGTAATTGCAAAACAGCCCCAAAGTTTTCGGAAATTACAAATTGACCCCAAAATCCGTGCGACCAGATTTGCAAAAACAGTCCATGATTTTGAAATTTCCAGATTTCAAAAATTCCAATTTTTCAGCCCTCTAAAACCCTATATGCGATTTCTTGCACAAAAAGTCCTGAAGTTTTCAAAAACTATAAAAACGGCACAGATCTAAAAAAGCAGTTTTACCCAATCATAGATCCAGTCATAACAAGTAAGAATCAATTCACAGAACATAATTATCACGTGTTTACATATACATAATTAAACATATATGGTGAAAACACATTATGTTCAGGCTTTTCGTATAATAATGATGGAGTTGGCTCTGATACCACTGTTGGGATAGTGGTTGGGATGCCTCGATTGTCAGAACAACGACAGTGCGGAATTTAAAAATTTTCGAAGCACCCAAGGTCCCATATTAATTCTCCATATTAATTATACGTAAGCTAGAACAAAAACACACATAGTAATTAAACAGGGGGTTTTTGCGATATACCTCACCACAGGCAAGGTGGTGGCAACCTTCGATTCTGATTCTGAAGCTGGATCTGGATCTGGATCTGGTTCACAGAAGTGATCCAAGCGTCTCACCTCCAAAGTAAGTCCACACCAATTGGATTCTGGCAACACCTCAAGATCTTAGGCTCAGAACTGGATTCAAGAGGTTTGTTGAAGCAGAATTGTGTAGATTCTCTTGACAGGTCAAGATCTAACACAGAGGAACAAAGGGAGATGGGCGGCGGCACAAGAGCAGCCCACGGCAGCAGGTGGCGGCTTCTCTTGGTGGCGGCGGCAGCTAGGGTTTCTAGCACTAGGGGGCGGTGGCTAGGGTCTTAGAGAGGCTAGGGTTTTCTTCTTGGGGTGTTAGCTTTTGAGCTCAAGTAGATCCCCTTTTATAGACTCCCTCTTGACCTAGGTTTGCAAGACTTCTTATGGGCTTTTAATTAAAGGCCCATGTCTTGCAAGCCTTTTCATTTAATTAATTACTTAATTAAATGTCCAGTCCAATTAAATCATTATTTCTTTTATATAATTAATTAGCAACTCAATTAAGTATTTAATTAATTAAGTTAGCCAATTAATTAATCTCCCACTTGAATTAAATACTTTTAATTCATTTAATTGATTTAATTACCTTTAAATCAATTAATTCCTTTTGTATCCTTTTCAACAGTCACCGTCCAATTGTATTGTGTGTGACCCTCTGGGTTCACCATCAATTGGCAGCAGGCCCACGAATTCCTCGTGATTTAATTTATGAACAATAAATTGCTCCGGTCAATTAAACAACCTTTAATTGACCACTCCTAGAATCAATTCCTCTATTAACTCAGGAGTACACACACTTCATGGTCGATGTCTAGCCACAAGCCCCTGAAGCCCAACTTCAGGTGAATTGATACTTGTGAACCTCGTCTCATATAATTACCATGTACATACGGTCCTTCTATCGACTAATATTCCCGATCAAGACTTAGGGTGTGTGAATTGATCGGCACCTCTAAATTTGTCTCGATTACTATACTTTCTAATTCAGGATAATATTCCAGTGTGACTACTAAATTTGGAAACCCCTTTCCAAATCCGTCACCGACTACGGCCGTAGGTTCCTTGGATATATTATCTAAGAATCGTATAGGAAATTCTCTCACCCATTACAGTGAGTCAATAGATTCCATATCGGTACTAACCACTCGCGTACATGTCCATACGCACCCAACCTAGACATGTTATGACCAAGCTACGTGGCCTATACCTAGATCTAAGTACGCACTTCCATGCACCGAATTCGCCCTAATACCTCAAGTCAAAGGACTAAATCGTACACTATTATAATCCTTGTGAAACATCCCATCACCGATATGCGACATGCGCTTCCACAATGGGTTTCTCTGTTCGGGTCGTTCGATGCGTTCAATCCTCCATTGAACCACCTACTCATATGCACTGGCCTCAAATGCCTTGCTCATGAAACGCTACAAATTCACTCCATGTGAATCATGCATACTTGTACAAGTCTTGGCGATTCCTACGATACCCCGTCTCGTTCGGAATCTATGACTTGGAACAGTTTTAAGATTACGACCTTTGAGACTGTTTCATGATTGCACTCAGTACTGAAGTGAATCGTCCCATAGTCAAATGTAATCTAAGGGTTTCAACCAATCGCTTAAATGTATTCGCGAGAGATGAAGTTGGCCATTGTTTATCCTTATACTCATATAATTAAACGCGCGTATTATTATAAAATCAAAAGATTGTTTCTTACAGAATAGACCTATTACAAGCTAATTGAACTGGCTTGCTGGGCACTATTCTATCACATGTTTCACTTACTTGGTTTATGTTTATGTACAAGTCCCTCTCTGAATTGGAGATGATGGGTTATCGGCTTCCACCATCCGCGCTTAAGTGTTTGACACTTAACTCGTGGAGTTGTAAAGATAGCATTCCTGGCATTTTAGGCATTCTGAAATATTCTCCAAACCTTGAGACACTGCACATAAAAGGGAAGGTAATTCTCTTCACAAATGTCTATACATATATATATTTCTTTTGATTTTATAATCTCTAAAGCATACTTGTTCAAATTTCATCAAGGTAATATTCATTGTTCAAGGAGCACACAATGTAAGTGAGAGCATGAGAGTGTCACCATATGAGAATGACTTTGAGAGTGTTGTTTCATCATCAAAATAAACATCTTAATTTTTATCCTCCAAATTGTTATTGAAATCTTGATTGTACTATTCATATTGAATGTTGGGCATATACTTTAAGCATCATCAAGGAATTTCTGTCAGTGGATGTGTAAGTTATTTGCAATCCGTCTTCTTGCAATAGCCATTTATCATATAGTAGATTCTAGCACTAGTAAGATCTTCACGTACGATAAGTTACTATGTTTGAGTATAATTATTTTAGGAGGTCACCTAATACATGTCAACAAAAAGACGTTTTTTGTTTATTTAAACTATATTCAGTTTCTGTTGGATAAGGATGAAGATGAAGGCTCTGAAGACAATTTGTAAAGGGAGGTTTTGAAGGATTCCAAAACTTCAAGATTGGCTAAGTATGGAGTAACTTAGCTGATGATCCCTTAGAAGAAATTTTTGACTAAGTAATGAAGACATCAGAAGAGTCAAAATTCAAGGTCCAAGACTTCTGATCTGCTGAAGTAAAGTTATCAGACTGATGAAGATCAGCCGACTCAAATCAGATTTGTTCAAGTTTGAGATCAGCCGAGTTCGCCATCAGACGTGTACTTTCGTCAGCTAAGTGAAGAAGATCATGAAGTGTTCCCAACGGTAATAAATGCCCCTTGGAGTAATAAATGCTGAAGTACAAGGTTATTAAAGACAAATGATTGAAGAAATGCTTCGCATCAGCTAGGTGCATTTAATGCTGCCTGCAGAATAGTACTGTTCACAGTACGGACAGACTGCAAAAGAGCCGTTCGCGGATTTTAAGGACCAGTACTCGAGGAATTTGAATCTTGTCTCTCTTCAACGGACATTTTTCTATCCTCAAGTATAAATAGCTGAAAGAGACGAAGAAGAAAGAAGCAACACACTTTTTGAGAGAAATTTCCGAAGCAAAATTCTTTAAGTCTCAAGAACAGCTCACTCATCAGCCGAGTCATTTGTTGACGAAAGCAGAGTTGAAGAATCAAGAAAGATACATCTTCTGAGTGATTTTGTAATCGAGAGTGTTGTGAAAAGTAGATATCCGTCTAAGTGAGTGATATTGCTTCAGAGAAGTAGGATTTCTTTGTGATTTCTTACTGCGCACTTGTGGCCGTTTCATTTGTTGATTGGCGCAAGCAGAGTATACTGTAAACTTAGTGATTATAGTATAACCCAAGATCTGTGTGACTTGGAAGAGTGGACTAAAGGATATTCAAATCCATATAACCACTATAAAAATTGCTTGTGTTTTTGTTTGCATTTTACTTGCATATTTTCTGTTTGCATAAAACACATTAACTTAACTGTTTGAAAAAGAATTTAAAGGAGTTTATAAAACTGGGGAAACATTTTTCAAACTACTGAGATTACTTGTGAAAAACACTTTGAAAATCCGCTGCAAGTACTCTAAGTATTAAAACTGATTTTAGCAAAATCAGCTAAGTATTAATCAGACGAGTGGTCAACAAGGCTGTTCAAAGATTTGTTCGCGAACAGAACTGTAACTAACTAATCTGATCAGCTTAGTCTGTTCAGTTAAGAGTAAAAGTTTTAAAGTTAGAATTGAAGAAAATTTTTAAAGAGGTTTATTCACCCCCCCCCCTCTAAACCTCTTCTGACCACTTGGGACCAACAAGTGGTATCAGAGCAGGTGGTTCACTAGAATCAGCTGCCTGATCAACGAGCTTGATCCAAGTGTTTTTCAAAGGTTTTCAAACTTTTTCAAAAGAGCATATTTTTGAAAAATCAAAACTTTTTGAAAAATGGATTGTATCAGTCATGTTCCCCACATTGCTGGTATGTCCTTTGAGGACTGGAAGATTAGAATGGAAATCTTTCTAGCAGCCTATAATGACAACATGTACACATGTATCATTAAAGGTCCATTCAAATTCACCAAGACCATTATAGTTGATGAAACTGAACTGGTGGTGGAAAAAGATCTAACAGAGATGACAGCCGAGGAAATAAAGCTGTTCAATCTGGATAAAGTTGGCCGTTTCATCATGACCAAAGCCCTGGATAATGATCGGTTTGACAAGGTCAAACACTGCAAAACTTCAAAGGAAATGTGGGACAAGGTTCGTGACATGAGTGAAGGAAACGACGCCATCAAAGAGCATCAGCTCAGTGTTGCCTTGGAGAAGCTGGACAACTTCAAGATGAAATCTGGAGAGACCATTGATCAGATGGATACCAGGTTTACCAGAACATTGAATGAAGTTCTAAAGCTGGGAAAGACCTTTACTGACAAGGAGATCACCGTCAGAGTTCTAAAGGCCCTGCCCCCCAAGTTCAATATGAAGGTGACAGCTATGGAAGAATCAAGAGATCTGGGGAAGATTTCTCTTACAGAGCTGTTCTCCGTACTCAAGGCGTATGAGTATAAACTGCCTAGAATGGGTGTTGAAGAAACCTCAACTTCAAGTCCCACAGCTGCCTTAGTTGCTGCTGAAAATCCAAGAAGACCAGCCCACAAAAGCAAAGATGTGGACTCATCTGATGAAGCATCTCTACTCAACAAGAAGGAGTACACTGCTGGAGATGTAGCATTATTGATGAACAACTTCAAGAAGTTCTATAAGAGAAAGATGAAAAACAAATACAATCATGCTGCTTCTACTTCTAAACCTAACTCTTCTTCTCAAGAGAAAGATGATTATAAAGCAAAACTAATGTGTTACAACTGCAGGAAATTGGGACATTTCATCAGGGATTGTCCATATCCAAAAGCAGAAAAATACACTGAGGAAGAGAAGAGAATCAGAAAGGAAAGAAAGCATCAAAGAGGGAAAGCAATGGTAGCTGAAGCAGAAAAGCTTGCTGCTGTCTACTCATCTGATTCAGATTCAGACACGTCTGATGAAGAATCTTCTGATGAAGAGAAACCTGCTCTCCTCTGCCTGATGGCTAAGGAATCTGATAACTCCGAGGATGAGGTAACTCCTCAAAATAATGAACTATTTGATTCTCTAGAGCAAATGATGTTAAATAATACTACTATTGCTGGAGAATTTGTTAAGCTTAAGGAAGAGATGAGCTTGCTAAAAGAGCAAAATAACTCACTGAAACTTAAAGCTGAAAAGCCTAAAGAATCAGCTGAGTATAAACAGCTTGAGCAAGAGCATGAATCTCTGAAAGCTGAACGTGAGGTCTATAAAGGAAAAATCATGGAACTTGAGAAAATTATCGAGTCTCATGATAAGTCAACTGTTGCATCCATTCCTACATCTAGTAAACAGGAGACACCTTTAGAAAAGGATAAATTAGAATTGAATCATACTGAAAAATTCATTTCTGCTGACAATAGTAAGGTCATTCTGTATGTTCAAACTTCTAAACCTACCTCATCTGAGAAAGTGGTAAAGGAGAAGAAATCTCCTAAGGCTAAAAAGAGCAAAGAGCCTAGTGTAGGAAAACAGACTAGTAAACCCAAACAGAAGAGTCCTAGGAAGTCTTCTGATAAGGTTAAGACTAATCAGACTAGTGAGAAAACTAAGTCGTCTGTTAATGAGCAAACTGTTAGTAAACCAAAGAAGCATAAGAACAAGAAAAATCAAAATGCTTGGTATGGAAATGAGTCATATTATGTGCAACCTGCTGCATATCATCCTATGTATCATGCACCTCAATTTCCTAGCTACTATGCACCTTATCCTGCTCATCCAATGCATGCATATCCTGCTTATCATGCACCTTACCCTGCTTATGAGCATTATTCTTATCATACTGATCATCAACATGACTTATCTGATAATTATGATGAAAATAAAACTGTTCATGCTCCTGTAAAAACTCAGAAACCTAAGAAGCCTAAGAGTTCAACATCTTGGGTTGTCAAAGGTGGAACTAATCCTTCAGGACCCTCTCAATAAGGGTACCTAAAACAATTTTATTTTTGTTTTGTAGGTTAGGATTAGGAGTAGGAGTAAAGTAGAGAAGATTTGGTACTTGGACAGTGGATGTTCAAGACACATGTGTGGAAACATACATGAGCTGACAGATGCAGTTGCTGTGGATGGTCCAAGTGTTACATTTGGAGACAGCAAAGAAGGCAAGATTAAAGCTAAAGGAAGATTAATCAGAGGAAACATAGAGATATCTGACGTCTCATATGTCAAAGGCCTCAAATATAATCTGCTGAGCATAAGTCAATTTTGTGACAAAGGATATTCAGTCATCTTCTCAACAGATAAGTGCTATGTTGAACAGATTGGTACAAAGAAGGTAATTTTATCTTGAAGACGACAAGGAAATATCTACATAGTCGATTGGAATTCTGCTGACAAGAATTCAAACGTTTGTTTGGTTGCATCTGCACCAAGTGAAGTTAGCTGGCTATGGCACAAGAGAATGAATCATTTAAACTTCAAGACCATCAACAGATTAATCAAGAATGATTTGGTAGAAGGGATTCCTAAAACAGTCATGAGCAAAGATAAGCTCTGTGACGCCTGTCAGAAGGGTAAACAAATCAAGTCATCGTTCAAAAGCAAGAAGCACCAATCTTCTGGAAGGATATTGGAGCTGCTACACATGGACTTATTTGGACCCATTGATCCAGTCAGCAATGGTGGAAAGAAATACTGCCTAGCTGTTGTGGATGATTATTCAAGATATACTTGGGTGATTTTCATGAAGAAGAAAAGTGAAACCAAGGAACATCTTACTAATCTGATGGAACTGATCCAAAATGAGAAGAGTATCAAAATATTGAAGATCAGATCAGATAGAGGGACAGAGTTCACTAACTCTACTGTTGAAGAGTATTGTAATGTCAAAGGAATACATCATGAGTATTCATCTGCTAGAACCCCTCAACAGAATGGTGTTGCTGAAAGGAGAAACAGAACACTGAAGGAAGCTGTCAGAACCATGATAGCTGAAGCTAAGCTGCCACAAAGATTTTGGGCAGAAGCAACAAATACAGCATGTTTTACCCAAAACAGATGCATGATCAACAAGCACCAAAACAAGACTCCATATGAAGTTTGGAACAATAGGAAGCCAAACATTCATTACTTTAAGATATTTGGTTGTAAATGCTATGTTTTAAATAATGGTAAAAATCACCTTACTGCATTTGCAGAAAAGGCTGATGAAGCTGTCTTTGTAGGATACTCATCTGTTAGTAAGGCTTATAGAGTTTTCAATAAAAGAACATTACTAATAGAAGAATCCATTCATGTAGTATTTGATGAGCCAAGTCAATCTTCTGAAAAGAATCAAAATGTTAATCAAGATCTGTCTACTGATTTACAGAAGATGAATGTTGGAAAGAATGAAGAATATATACCCATCATACTACCTGATCTCAACTCAGCTGATAACTCAAGTGCTGTTCAAAATCACAGAGCTGATTGTCTAACAGACGAGTCGCAAACAGCTGATAGACCAGAGACTGTTCAACAGACAACAAATGTTCAACAGACTACTACTGTATCTCCAACAGTAGTGTTGCAAGATCAAGACAAAGGACAACATTATGATTTGCAACCTGATCTCAGATGGCTCAGAAATCACCCACCAGAGTTAGTGATTGGTGATCCTTTAGACATAGTGAAAACAAGAAGAGCTGCTGCACAAGATGCTATGTTTGCTAGTTTTCTATCTCAAATTGAGCCTAAACAGATTGAAGAAGCTCTTAGTGACTCCAACTGGATTGAAGCTATGCAGGAGGAGCTAAATCAATTTGAAAGGAATGAAGTCTGGTACTTAGTTCCTAGACCAAGTCATCAAAGAGTCATTGGCACTAAGTGGGTATTCAGAAATAAAATGAATGAAGATGGTGAAGTCACCAGAAACAAAGCAAGACTAGTGGCCAAAGGTTACTGCCAAGAAGAAGGCATTGACTTTGATGAAACTTTTGCACCAGTAGCAAGACTAGAGGCAATCAGACTCTTTCTTGCCTACGCTGCTCACAAGAATTTCACAGTCTATCAAATGGATGTGAAATCAGCTTTTCTCAATGGAGAATTGCAAGAAGAAGTTTATGTTGAACAACCTCCTGGATTTGAAGCTTATCAAGAAGAGGACAAAGTATATCGTCTGAAGAAAGCTTTTTATGGACTGAAACAGGCTCCAAGAGCATGGTATGATACTTTATCTGACTTTCTTTTAATTAAAGGATTTCGCAAAGGTAAAGTTGACAAGACCTTGTTCACTATTGAATGGGAAGAACATATTTTGCTTGTGCAAATTTATGTGGACGATATTATTTTTGGTTCAACTAATCAACAGATGTGTGATAAGTTCTCAAAGCTGATGCAGAACAAGTTTGAAATGAGCATGATGGGAGAACTTAACTATTTTCTTGGTTTGCAAGTTAGACAGTTGCCTGATGAAATTTTCATCAGCCAAGCAAAATACACAAAGGATCTGTTCAAGAAATTTGGTATGGAAACTAGCTCTACTGCTACAATTCCAATGTCTACAAGTCTTCGTTTGGATAAAGATGAAGATGGCAAATCAGTAGACATAACCAAATACAGAGGCATTATAGGGTCACTGTTATATCTAACAGCCAGCAGACCTGATATCATGTACTCTGTTGGGGTCTGTGCAAGATTCCAATCAAACCCCAAAGAATCTCATCTCTTAGCTGCCAAAAGAATATTGAAATATATTAAGGGCACTCAAGAATTGGGATTATGGTACCCTAGAGAGTCTGGATTTGAGCTTATTGGATATTCAGATTCTGACCTTGCAGGCTGCAAGATTGACAGAAAAAGCACAACAGGTGCCTGTCAGTTCTTAGGTAGTCGTCTGATCTCATGGATGAGTAAGAAACAGACTTCAGTTTCTATATCTACTGCTGAAGCTGAATATATAGCTGCTGGAGCTTGCTGTGCACAAATCTTATGGTTGAAACATCAACTAGAAGACTACAATATCAAAATCAGTGGAATACCAATCTACTGTGACAATACAAGTGCCATCAGTCTCACTCAGAATACTACAAGTCATTCAAGGACTAAACATATTGAGATCAAACATCATTTTATTAGAGATCATGTGGAGAAAGGAAATGTCATGATAGAATATGTGTTTACTGAAAATCAGATTGCTGACATCTTCACAAAACCTCTAAGTGAGACAAGGTTTTCAACTCTGAGAGCTGAACTGGGATTATTAAAATTAGATGCATAAGCTGAGGGGGAACTCATCAGAAGACTAGAGTTCAACAGCTTACTCATCATACTTATCTTCAAGGATTAACTTTCAACAGACTAGTTAACTTATGAATTCTTAAACTCAGGGGGAACGTGTAAGACTAGCGGTACTTCTGAATTAAAGATGAAATTTGTTAATGACAGTTAGTTGAAGTTATGTTTTCAACAGAAGACTCAACTATCGAAGATCAGAGTATTTTATCTGGCTGGATTGACAAACAGCTGAGGAAGGTTATCAGCTATTGGCATTCTCTGATAACAGCATTGTCATCAGGACAGTAGTCCATCAGATAAGTGTTTATTATACTCATCTGATTACTTAAATAAAAGCGAGCTATTTAAAACGTTTTATTCAAAACACGCTTTTATAAGTAACTGTCGGGCGGTACATATTCCCGCTCTTCATTAAAATATCTTTTGAATTTGAAAGGTCGTAACTGAAGC
>CM064883.1:26727690-26915436 GCA_003313485.2 Penstemon barbatus
AGCAGCATCTCTTCGGGACCGTCGTAAAACGGTGAGTTTACCAGCCACCCCGGTGGTCTATCTCTCCTGAGGTTACATCGAAGAACAGGGGTGACTGGCAAGTATGAACCCACCATGTGCAAACGGAAACCACGGACCTCTAGCATGATGAAGACTAATGCAGAGATCTCATGGGACCCGTCGATACAAGGTAGGGTTGGCATGGGACCCGTCAATACAAGACTGGGAACAACTTCACTATTTGGAACAAATAATTCATAGTAATGTGATTTTTTGAAGACAATGGGATCAGAGGGCAGAATAAAATCTGAGGAATTGGAGATCTCCATCCTTTTTGGGTAAATTGCAAATGAAGAATATAAACCAGCCCCCTATTTATAAGGGTAGATCTAAGAGATCCAACGGCTAAAAAAGTATTTGATCAACGGACATAGATACGACCCTTTGACTCCCCGTAATAAATGCAAATAAGTTGGAACGGCACCATCTATTCGCCTCAACTGATCGACAACAAGAAAAGTCATGGATCGAAGCGATCAACCAGATAACACAAGTAAACCTAAAGAACTCCAGACCGGTCTTACTGGAACGATCATACTTCATGGTCGATAGTTTAAAAACCTAGAAGCCACAAACGAAGTGACATAAGCTTCAAAATCACAGCGAAAACGATAGTTGCTCGATAAAAGATAGAAGATAAAAGACCAAACCCTTCACAATACGAGGGACGTCACTGCCTCATACATTATATGACTGACCATTGACTAAGCTTTACAGAAACTCCTATGGAGCCCAAGACATCTGACATAGAAATCAGGAGAATAGTCCTCCTATTTCTAAACGGCAAAGACGTCACTGCCTAACATACCAAAGAATTGCTTAAGAGGGTCTGAACAGGGTAGATCTGGCTAAAACACCTACATTTTCCAATTCCTCCCATATCAAGAAAGTGATAAAATGGTACACTAGCCAAGGAGCATACCGTTCAAATATTGATGCTGGGGAATATAAGGATTTGGAAAAGATTGAAAGGGACATTTTTCTGTAGAATGATGTAAAGAAAACCGACGATCAACAAAGGGACAATAGCCTCTTTATATAAGTTTTTAGATCGCAAAAAGACGAAAGTACAAGGTTTAGATTGAGCATCGACCAAGACAATGAGCATTATCGATATGAATAACCTATTGCCTAAATTATGACGTAAAACATGCTGGTGCATGTAAACCAAAGGAATATACTGGATTTTGATCAACAAAGGTCTTGATTTGCTGAAGCGAACATTATATTTATACACGAAGGAAGCATGAGCATAACAAAGTACATATACAAAAGACAATTGATCAGGCAAGAATCTGCCTACAAAAAGATCATCGTTTCCAATTATTCCTCCCATTACAAAAAGTTTCAGCCCAAGTAAATACACAAAAGTCGGGCCACAAAAAAAAAAAAATAAATAAAAAAAAAAAAAAAGAGACAGTCCAAGGCCTGCCAGGACGAGCAAAGGTCACTGAGAAGAACGGTCAGCAGGCCGACTACCAGAAACAGCTTTCCGAGGAGTCAGACTCCCAGCAAAAGCCATCAATTCTTCTTGACGCTTTAGATAACCGGCGTCATAACCTTCCTCATAGGACTGCCGACGAGATTCTTCCGCCAGAACTGCTGCCTGAGCTAAATTATCTCTCTCCTTTTCAAGGACAACTTTTTCGGCCTCCAATTTTTGAAGATCATCTTTATCAAGTTGTAGCTGCAACTCCAAACCCCTGCTTTTAGCTTTCTCGGACTCCAACTGACCCTGAAGAACTCTCCGACAACTCCACAGTTCGTCGTTTTGCACACCCAGCTGGAGTGCAAAATACTTGCCCTAAGAACAGAAAGAATAAGAAAAACCGCCTTACAACAAGGAATTCTAAACGAAGAACAGGAAAAATATTCGAAATATATTTACCTGCTCACATATCTTCACCAAAGATTGAACAAGGCGAACATTGGAGGTACCTTCGAGCTTCCTCAACTCGCCAGGCAAAATAGTACTCATACCTAGGTCCCATGACAAAGCATCAGGTTCAACAGAACCAGTCAGTTCGCTGGTCAAAGGGACACCATCAGAACGTGGAGTCTCCGACAAAAGAATGTCATTAACTTGCTGAAGGATGCATCGATCATCTAATTGACGAGGAGATTCTATCCCGTCGGGACTAACAGAAATTTCCTTGCCCGAAGCAGAAAAAATGGTTCGGCGGCCAGACCTGGAACCGGTTCGACCTCCGGAAGGTCCCCCCGATTCAAAGGAGGTAGTCATCACTGTAGTATTATTAAACAAATATTCTGGGCAGTCCTGCACAATAGATTGTGTTACGGAAGGATTGACAAAAAAGCCATCGCCAGTTTGCCCTCCGCTGGTGATTGGGGCAGTAGAAACTGACAAAGGAAGGGAAACAGTAAAATTCCCCCCATGAAAAACATGCTCAAAGGAAGGAGCATCTGAGCTAACAGCTATGTTATAAGCTGGTTCCTCGTTGGACATATCGCCAAAAGCAAACCGACCAGGGGAAGGCATGCTTCCTACTTGAGTTGAAGTGGAATGGATTGGTTCAGGAAACGACGAATTTACATCAGAGAGAGGTTCAGAAACAATAACACTGGTATCGATCTCCGACCTAATTGTTTGGGACGAACGAGGAGGCTCCATCGACGGTCCATCTCTTCGATGCCTTTTGGATCTGGTGTCCCGAGCGCCCTCACGGGAAGGTCGCTTCGAAGTATTGCCAAAGAGGTTACTCATGGTCGGATTATGAAAATAAACAAATTAATATCGAGAAAGGTTATCGACTAAGTAAAAAAACGAGTATTCTGTCAAGAGAAGAGTATAGCAGTAAAAACAAGTCAAGTTTTTACCTTTCGTATTTATACTACACGAAAGGACGCGTCAGACCTAAAGAAAGGGCGCAAAACAGGAAAAATGACCTTGGAGCGAACCCTAGAATATGAAAAGACACACGCATAATGATTACACCAGATTTAATGACTTGTCTGAATTATTGCGGCGAAGCCGAAAAGACACGACTGTCAGAATACGAAACGTTTATCGTACAAAGAGAAGAAAAGGTAAAATTACAATTAATACCTACGAGTAAAATAATTACAAGGATTATTCAAAAATTCACTGTTTTAAGAAGCCTGCTCGCTATCCGAAATTCTCTGGTCGGTACCAACGACCTCAGTCGTACCAATATCCTCTTCCTCTTCTTCCTCGACTTCGGGATCAACAAAAGTATTATCGAGCTCTTCATTGACGTCAGAAGGAGGAATTGGCAATGGGTTTCCAAATTCTTCGACAAGGTGAGCTAGAGGAAAACCTTGATATAGAACGTCTGGGACCTCAGAAGAAGAATAAAGTTCACCATAGCGATTCAACCGAATATGAGCAGCCTTAAAATACTCTTTTCGACGATCATCGATCATCTCCAGAGCGACCAGCTGATGAATCGCTTTCTTAAAAGTACTTTCAAGTAAAGGACCGACCATCCGATACACCAACGCCGTATGAACAGGGGAATTGAGGAATTCACGAACAATTCTTTCGTCGGGATTCCTACCATATCGATCCCTAAGTCCACTAAGTGGGACATCCATCTCGTACTCCTCTAAAGAAGCTTCAAGGCTCGACACCTGAGATTCCAGCTCACTAATTCGAGCCGTGCTCTGTAACTGAAATTCCTCTAACTTTCTAGCCATTTGATTGGCCTGCTCTTGAGCACGAGAAATCTCCATCACCTTGTCTATTATTCCCTGGTCTTCAGTCCCAGTAGCACAAGTCTCTACGGTGGGAACCAAAGAAGATGTTGAGGGACCAACCTCTGAACCGGAAGATTTACGAAGCAAAGCTTTATTCTTCTCATCCAAGAACTCGCACTGTTGTTTCCAAAGTGCGTTCTCATAGGCGTATGACGTAAGACACGTCTTAGTCTGAACAAGCAAAGAGGGCAAGAAAAAGAGATGGATTAGCAAATTAAGGAAGACACTTAAAGTTATCTGTTAACATGATTAAAGGAAAAGGATATCACCTTTTCAGCATAAAGACAAGCTCGTTGGAATTTCTCCAGAGGATCCTTATGAAGAAGTTTGTTCAGATCACGGGTAAAAACACCAGACAAAAGAACACGAGTTGCCTTATCGATCGCGTTCTCATTATCATCGTGGATAAGAGAGTCCTTCTCGGAATAACCAGCGGCTCTCTTTCCCTCCAAATGTTCCTCGATCATTTCGACAAGAGTAGGTCTTGGGTGTTTTTCTCCGACTAAAGAAAGATCCTGGCCGGAACGTCCATAATAACTCCTCTTCCTATCGACTGGATTATTAGTTGGATGAGGCTTCGACCAGCTGTGACATCCTCGAACGCCTAAAGATGTTCTAAGAGAAAGAGGAGGATAACCAGGTCCCGTGCCCTGACGAATAGGGGGCTCCTGAGGAGATTCTGATGATTCCTCTCTGTCCTCTTCGGATTCATGGCCTAACTCCAACTTCCTTTTTCGTGACGCTCTCTGCTCAATAGGCGCGTTCTCCGCGGACTTAGAAGATTTCGAAAGCACCATCTTTCCCTTCAAAGAGTGTCGAGAATTCTCTACCATATCAGCTGAAAAAGAAATTAATTATAAATTATGTACCTTCCCAATAAATGATATCATCACAACACTAAGATCAAATAAATTACTAACCAAGAGGTTCAGATGGTGTATTGATGGGAAAACTATGAATGCTTAACCCCGCCTTACGAAGGAAAGTTTCCCCGATCAAAAGAGCACTTTGAAATTTGTTGGCACGCAATTCGGAGATATCAGCGATAAACTTAGCATCATCGGGAATCAGTTCGCCTGTCGCTAAGCGACCTCCGGGAATCCAACTAGAACCATGATCCCACGAAAAAGGCACACTCGTACCATCCGCTAAACGAAGATTAGACGGAGGACGAACAAAGAAGAAATGAGATTTCCATGAGGGATTACTAGAAACTGGAGCATCAAAGATTGCTCGGCTAGGTCGTTGGCTAGCGAAGAAATATCCACGATTTGAAGAACTAGAAATATTAAAGCGGAAAAGTTGTGTAAAATTACGGAAAGAGGGTTTAAACCCCTTGGCAATCATCAAAACAGAAAAGCAAACTACAAAAGCAACGGAATTAGGAACCAACTGTGTCAAGCACACACTAAAAGTTTTCAAAACTTCCAGAAAGAGGGGAGACAAAGGAAGACGAAGTCCACTGTTAAAGTGAGCCGTATAAAAGGCTCGACATCCTTCCGGGGGATTTGTGACCCTATCAGCAGAGGAAGGAAGAATTATCTCAGAACCTTCCGGAAAATATTTGGTGTAGTTATTCACAACCTCCGGAAATGTCTCCGCTGTATAAGCGCAAGCGACGTCCTCAATTGGTTCAGAAATTTGAGGAACAGTGCCTTTGCCCTTTTTGGCTCGGGCCGCCACATCCGCGTCAGTAAGGATCCGTACCTTGAAAGTATCCTCTACAGGGATGACAAAATCAGTTACACTAAATTGCAACTCCTCCTCATTGTCGGGGGCGACAACCTCTCTAGAAGAAGATCTTCTCACAGAAGCCATATATTCTGGTTCTCGGAAAATGGAGGTCGATAAACGGAAAAACTTAGCGTGATAAGCGACTAGTCAAGAAAATGATTACGAGTTATAAGGAAGTATAAAAGAGAAATGGTGAACTATAGAGTCACCTATTTATAAGAAAATGAGAAATGACGTTTCGAACTTATGGCAACTACTGATATTCCCGCCAAGAAAGGAAGGATACGAAAAGCTTCCAAAATAAACGCGTGGCGATCCATGACTGGGCATAGAAAACGACTATCTATGATATGTAGCACTCTTTTCCTTATTTAAGATTTTTTCCCACAGGGTTTTTTCTTAAGTAAGGTTTTTAACGAGGCTCCATTCATAGAAAAGAAACAGTCGTAAAGATTTATCTACTTCTACGAGCTTCTATTATCTATACGCTCGAAGAAGTGAGGGAGTACTGATGGGGGCTATTTCGCACCCTACATATTACTCGAATCGAACGAAGATATTAAGATCGATTAGACCAATCCGAGCAGATCGAGATCGTCTAACAGACCTGGCCAAGCACTGCTCTCTTCGATCTAAAGATAATACTCCGGACCCATGAAGGATATTTGGGCCGAGTCCTTTTAGGACTATGATTCCTTGTAAAACTAGGTTAAACATTGTATAAATACCTAGTTAATCATTGTATTAGACAACTACAAAATCCTCTACTTCAAGGATACACTGATATTCTCTGCCTAAGGCACTACAACTGAATAAGATTCAATATTATTCATTGCATATTGATCTCCATATTGATGTGTTAGTAGCTTTATTTATGATTTTACTTCTTGTTCTTGATTATAGCTTTTCTTTGTGATTGATCCATCCGGAATAAAGTAACAGAGCCCTACTAAATATATACACAAATATTGTAAACCCCACCGATATTACATATTTCACTGATATACAATTAACCCGACGAAATCCGGTTAAATCAAAGTTAAACACATTTTTCTGACTGAAATCTGTTAGAGTGTTGTGAGAAGTAGATATCCATCTTTGTGAGTGATATTACTTCGGAGAGTAGGAGTTTCTTTGTGATTTCCTGCTGCGAGCTTACGGCCATATTCATTTGTTGTTTTGGCGTAAGTGGAGATATTGTAAACTGTGTGTTTATAGTATAACCCAAGATCTGAGTGACTTGGAAGAGTGGACTAAAGGATATTTACATCCATATAACCACTATAAAAATCTGTGTGTTTTTACTTGCATACTTTCAGTTGCATAAAAACACTTTGATTTAACTGTTTGAAAAGTTTTAAAAGGAAAGGAGTTTTATAAAACTGGGGATCAAACTTTCAAACTATTAAGTTTACTTGTGAAAAACACTTTACAAATCCGCTGCAAGTACTCTAGTATTAAAACTGATTTTAGCAAAAATCAGCTAAGTGATTATCAGATTAGTGGTCAACAAAGCTGTTCAAAGATTTGTTCGCGATCAGCCATGTAAACTTACTGTTCGGTAACTGCTTGGTCTGTTTAAGTTAGAACAAAAGTTTTAACGTTAAAAATTGTTAAAAAGTTTAGAGGTCTATTCACCCCCCACCCCCCTCTAGACCTCATCTGACCACTTGGGACCAACAATGCTGTTAAAAATAAGGTGAAAGATATTGCCTTAAACTTTCAAACCTCCCCTGAAAATGACTATTACATGCTGCCTCAAATATTGTTTTCATGTTCATCCTTGACAAATTTAAATGTAAGTTGTTGTGCTATGGCTCCTCTGGGAGCCATTGGGTGGGGATCATTGAAAAGTTTATCACTTTATCATGTCAAATTGTTGGAGAGTGTAATGGAGAAAATGTTATCAGGTTGTCCTATTTTGGAAGTTTTATGTCTAAGATTTTGTGGAGGATCCAATCGTTTGAAAATTTCCTCTACAAATGTTACTACTCTTGTGATAGAAGATTGGAAATCTTTTGACCCTGTCTCAATTCGGGTATCTGAGCAACGTTTGGAAGTTACATCACCTTATGTACGGGTTCTGTCGATTTCAGAGAAATTTAAAGGAACAAAGTATAAGCTCAGAGATGTCTCGTCTCTTGTCAGAGCTAATCTTGACTTCACCTGGATCAAGGGGACTCCTAAATCTGTCCGGAGATATATGAAAAAACTTCTTAAAAGCCTTCAATCTATTAAGGAGCTTGAATTGGGACATTTGTGCACTAATGTGTGAGCTCTATACTTATTTTCTAACCAAATTGCAATGAATTGTTTTTTCATAATTTTATTTGAGACATCTTTCACTTGGTTTATGTTTATGTACAAGGTCCTTTCAGAATTGGAGATGAAGGGTTATCGGCTTCCACCATCCGCGCTTAAGTGTTTTACACTTAACCTGTGGAGGTGTAAAGATAGCATTCCCGGCATTTTAGGCATTGTGAAATATTCTCCAAACCTTGAGACACTGCTCAATGGCTGTTCGAGTTTAACCCTCAAGTTTTCAATGAAAAAGTTGTTAGATTACCAATTCAAGGTGCACACAATGTAAGTGAGAGCATGAGAGTGTCACCGTATGAGAATGACTTTGAGAGTGTTGTTACATCATCCAAATTAACATTCTAATTTTTCAGCATCATTATTCATTTTGATTGTACTATTCAGTTTGAATGTTGGGCATATACTTTAAGCATCATCGGGAAAAGTGGATATGTAAGTTATTTGCGTAACCAAGCACTAGTAAGATCTTCAAGTAAGATAAGTTACTATGTTTGAGTATAATTATTTCAGGAGGTCACCCAATAGGTTAGCTAATACATGTCAACAAAAAGACCTTTTTGTCTATTTAAACTATATTCATTTTCAGCCGAACATATTTCTCATTCTTCTCTACAGAGGCATGGAACGAAGGATCTATCTACATCATACTTAGAGAATGAAAATTTGGATTTAGTTCCATTTCATGTGAAGACTATAAAGATTGCCCAGTTTGTAGAGGATCTTTCTGGTGAACCGATGCTAACATTGGTGCGAATTCTGCTTAAGAGTGCAAATGGCTTAGAAAAGATGGTCATTGATGTTGACGAATCAATTATTCCCAAATTAGCAGTAACATTGCTTTCTTTTCCTAGAGCCTCACCTAAAGCAGTGGTAGTGTTCGGTTAATGATCATGCAGTTGCTACAATGGTTAATTTCTACTTTTGCTACTAATATTATAGAAACTGTCATATATTATGTAGGCTGAATTCGGTTGTTCCTTTGTAGGTTGATCGGTTTTTAACTTTTTATCTGTAACCAGAACCGTATGTTAAGACAACCTTTGTAAGGTTGATCGGTTTTTAACTTTTTATCAGTGACCAGAACTGTATGTTAATGCTATTGAAGCTATTTATTTTGTTTTTTTCTTGTATTTCTTAGAATCTATTGTTGTTTGGGTACATCTTATTCGTATTACTGATCTTATTCATTTCTCGAATATCAAATTATGAATCTTTTTAATCGAATCATAAAAGTTATGTAACTAATATGTAAAGCATATTGACATGCTGGTTTTTTTTTTTTAATATTACTCTCTGAATTATCATTTTAATTTGAGTGAATAGCATTTTTGGTCCTCCTTATGGGTCAAATTTTGCATTTTCATCCCTCTTAAATTTTTTCTAGTAGATTGATCCCTCTTATTAATGTAATGTATCACATTCGTCTCTCTTATAACACATTATTTCCTCTTAAATTTTTTGTAGCAAATTCGTCCATCTTATCAATTTGCGCACAAAGAAATCTTGACCACAGATGACCCTTGCCTGTTTCCGGCCAAACTCATTTTAATGTCATTGTACATGTTTCATGTTTTGTCTGCCCGAATCTAACTCAACCCGCTTGTATGCCACCCAAGACATATCTAATTGAAACTTTTATATATATATATATATATATATATATATATATATATATATATATATATATATATATATATATATATATATATAACTAATTGAAACTTTAAGATATTAGAAAAATACTACTCACATTGTCACGAAATAATTTTCTTCTATATTGTTTATGAGTCAATTTGATTTGTAATATGTAGTTTAAGGTTGTCAAATTTGGTTCAATATATATAATCTTTGTTTGATTATTAATTCAATATATATGATTTGATTAAGAAGATTTCTAACTCAAAATAAGTGGGGACGTTGATTTTTTTTTTATGAAGCTTAGCGAATTATGAAATTTTCTTTAAACACTTGAGCTAAGTTAAATGAAAATGTAATCTAAACAAATTTGATTTCGAAACACTGTAGTGTTAGGAATTTTGAAAGTTCATTGAATCTAGAAAAGATCTAATATACAGCCTGTTCCGAACAAAATTTGATTGATACCAAAAATCTACGATCAAGTTCTGAATCCGACTTGAATTCAATCCGCCATAAATAGACCAGTATCTGAGTCCAGCCCGAATCCTACACATTGATTGGCAGCCCTATGTAATAGTAAATTACATTCCAAATCACAACCTGGACTAATGACATTATAGTTAAATGAAATTAGCGAAGTAAGCCGAACTTTCTTATTGGACTGAGCTGCTTTAAATAGTTAAGATGTAACATTGATGGGTGTAATTAATTTAATTAGAAGGAAGCCCAAGTCTATATTATAATATAATTAGGTAAAAGGCTATGAAGCACATATACTTCAAAAATTTATTAAATATCGTGTCGGATATTTTTCGGATACGATCCTTCTCGGATACTTGTAGGGTACGTATTCGACACTCCACGTGGCGTGTCGGTAAATATAATTAAAAAGAAAAGTTGGACACACGTATCGGATACTTATTTAGACGTATCCAGCACATTTATATTCTGAATTTTGTTAAGTCATCGCAATTGGTAAGAACAATCTAAGGCGTCAAATAACACTTTGTATTATATACAACTGCAATACAAAATAATTTGTCTATAACGGGAGATGTTTTATATAACATAATAACATTATGTATAATTAGTAGTATTAAATTACTAAATAAATTTTTTTTCTAAAAATTATGCAATTTAATACTTATGAACCTTAACTTGATCTATTTCAATATGTATGAATATATACATATATTATTTTATTTATTTCAATACCCATAAATATATAAATTTATAATTTTTTACATTTGTATCCATGTCGTATCGTATTCAGTAAAAATTTAAAAATCCGCGTCGCCGTATCCGTGTCGCATCGTATTCGTATCGGCGTATCCGTATCTGTGCAACATAGGAAAAAGGAAATACACTACTAGCTAGCACCGATCAAAATTTCCATCTTTTCTATCGAAAACATTGAAGAGTTTTGATTTTTGAATCAGGCGAAATGAAAACAATATGTAATTCCGAAACTATTTATTTGCTTTAAACTCTGTTATTTTCCTAAATTAGTAACTTTTTTTACAAATTTTCCTTAGTGTTTCCGAAACATTTCCGAATAACCTCGAAAAATTTCCAATATTTGGCTCTCCGAAAGAAACGAAATTTTGATCCATGCTAGCTAGTAAGTTGTTGCAGGAAATGGGAGCTTTAAAAAGAGAAATGAATTATATATCAGGGGATAAAAACGTGGGCAGATTCAAATGACACTTTTGAATGATGTCAAGAGTGAAGTTATGAAATGAATTGAACATAATGGTGTCAGAAATCTTGTCGAATTGCCTAATAATAGCAAGAAAGTTGATTGTAAAAGATTAAACCTGATGCTATAGTCAGATTAGTGGCCAAAAGTTTTACTAAAAAGAAGGCACTGCTTATAGATAAAGCTTCTCTCCAATATCTAAAAGGGATACTCGCAGTCAGGGGTGTAAACGAGTTGAGTAATATCAAACGGCACACTGTTTAAACTTGGTTTAAAAATTATCGAGCTTGTGTTTGAATTTAGTTTGATTTCTTAAACAATCGAGCTCAAATGAGCTTTTATCCAAGGAACTCGAGCCAAGTATAGAATAGCTTGAGTTTTTTACATATATTTTGTCAATATTTAGTTTATCCATTCTAGCTCGAGCCAAGTTTCAAAAGTTATCAAACAAAATATGATGTTCAAGTTTGTTTAATTTATGTGACGAACCAAACTCAAACAAATTTTTATGGAACGAGCTCAAGGCGAGTATCAAGTAGTCTGGCTTGAGAATAAGGCCCTTGTTCATTATAATTTGAAGTTACATCAATTTAATGTGAAAATCGCTTTTTTGAACGAGAATTTAGTTGAGGATATATGGACCAGCCGGAAGAATTTGTAAAACAAAGAAAGGAACACTTGAATTGCTACTTAAAATAATCTATTTACGGACTTAAACAAGCTTGGAGACAAAGATACATAAAATCAATCATACCATTACTTTTGGATTTAAAGATAACATTGTTGATCAACGTATTTATTTAAAGTTCAGTTGGGGCAAATTTATATTTTGTTAAGTAATGATATTGGTTTATTGCACGAATCCGAGGTTTTTAGGTAGAGACAAATGGTGTTATATATTATATCTTTAGGGATCGACCTTGATGATTGCTAAGATTGTCTTTGAAATGATATATCGAGCCTTGGAAAGACTACTATTGATGTGCCTATCACGAAAGATGATAAAGTTAAGAGAAAATCAATATTGAGGGAACGATTTAGAAAAATAGAATGAAGTTGATTTCATATGTATAAGTTGTTGGAAGATTTATGTATGCACAAACTTGTATTATACTAAGCTAGATATCTGCTATGTTGTATATGTACTTGGTAAGTACCAATGTAATCAAGGTATAGAACATTGGCAAACATCAAGGACTTGATTGTGTAATGACGATTCTACAAAAGAATACGTATCCAAAAGGTATGATCCTTTTTTCAACGGATCATATAGGAGTACAGTCGACAAAAGCTCTTCAACTTCACTGAAAAATTAAAAAAAAACTTCCATGAAAAATTTCATAGAAAAGATTGGGATAAATTGGATTCATGGTATCTTCTTCCGATTACTGATTATCAAGAATTTGAACAAGAATAAATCAATTTGATAAAAAATCAAAACCATTTTCAACAGAAATTGTAGATTTCTTCACTTTGATTTTCCCCCTTTTTAGGTATTTCTATTATTTACAAAATTGTGTATTTATAGTTCGGACCGAAGAGTGGAAAGAGTGTAGATCCTCCCCAATGTGATGTCTTCAATAGAATTCAAACTTAAGTCTCACCTCTGGGTGTCGCAATTCACTACCACTCGGCACAATCACCTTCTTAGGAATATATATATATATATATATATATATATATATATATTAGTTGTAAAAATTATTTATATCTCATACTTCCTTTAATTGGACTCCACTCAAAATATTAAAATTTACATGTCAGTAGGGCCAATTTTAAATTAAAATATATTTGTCAACTACTTATTAAATAATAGTAATAGCTTTAATTTATGATTTAGTTATTTAACAATAACAGATAAATCCCAATTTTTTGGGTTGTACGATATTTTTTCCATATAAAAATAAATTCACATAAACTCTTTCATCTTTATTTTCCTCAATTTTCTCTTCATATCCCAAGATTCTTTATCCTTGACGAAAGAGACAAGCTCTACATCATAGTATACATTTGAGTTTGGAGGTACTGTAGCCAACTCTTGCTGGCAATAATTTTTTAGATTTATGGTATTCACAAATTGAGAAAACCATAGAAGACAATTTCTCAAATCAAGAGGACTATATTTGATAATATCTTTTCAATTCAAAGTCAACATTTTTTTTCCTCCTTCCCCAAAATATCAAATCAAAAATTTCCCTTTCTCCCATGCACACCCTTCCTATAACATCAAATCAAATTTACTTTCTCCTATTCACAATTTTATTTTTCTACTCTTTCCTTTTTTTTTTTAAATTACTTATAAAATTAATTAATTAGGTTCTACGTACTGTAATAAAATACCATTTCAATACATTACCATTTCATAAAAAAAAAATACCATTTCATTACAACTCTACAAAATCATTTTATTAAAGACAACCTATAGCTCTTACATTTTCATTTCTGGTTCTCCAAAATTTCCATAGTTTTTCTCCTCTTCAATCTTTTCCCTTTCATATTTCAAACAAATTTTTTACCAAGTTTGAAAGGATCGTTAAAAATAGATTGAAATAAATAACAATTAAAATCAGAGTTTCTAAAATAATTTGAAATAGTTTTTCTAAACAGAGAAGGAAAATTATGAATAGTGAAATGAATAATTTCTTCAGCATTATGCAGTTTGCAAAATAATAATTTGATTTCTTCTTTGATTATAATAATTATATAATCCTTCAAAATGATAGTAATGAGGGTATTTTTTGCATAAAGCTTTATAAAATAGATAATGATCGTTAATATAAATATAATCTTTTCGGAGAGTTTTCTTGAATCTAAACATTATGCGGCGGTTATGACAAGATAACGATTTCTTTTTTCGTAATGGAAGTCTCTTAATACAAAATAGTAATAACACATAGGATATTTTTCACATAAATCTTTATATCTCAGATATTCAGAATTATAATACTCATAAGAATTAAAATATAAATGAGTTCGCAAAATACTACGCATATGAAACAAAGACAAGATTTTATTTGAAATTATAAATTCTTACAATTTGATACTGGAAGAAATCTTCAATTCTTGAAAAGCTTAAATTAAAAACAACTGAACTGCAGATTTAATTATTTTGTAAAAATTCACAGGTAAGAAAATCTGGAAGAGAATTATTCTCTCCTTTAATGTATTCAATTTGAAAATCAAAAACTGATAAAATAGCTTGCCACCGCGCAAAAATTTGTTTAGAAACTAAATTTTGAACATCTTTAGTTAAGACTTCTTTTGCGGATTTGCAATCAATACGTAATAAGAATTTCTTATTGTATAAATCATCTTCAAATTTTGAAACACATAAAACAATTGAAAGGATTTCTTTTTTAATTGTAGAATAATTCTTTTGAGGTCCAAGCCAGATACCTGAATGGAACCTAACTAATTGTTCCTTGTTATTCATCTTTTGCTTCAAAATACCACCATATCCTATGTCTGAGGCGTCTGTTTCAACAATCATAAAAGCATTTGGATGAGGTATTCCTAGACAGGGCAATGATTTGACCTTCTCCTTAATATTTCTAATTACATTAGTATGTTTATCTGACCAAGGAGGGGGATTTTTTCAAAGCCTTTGATAAAGAGGCTGACATTCTTGCCTAAGGTTTGGAAAGAAATTTAAAATATAATTGAGACAACCTAAAAATCTTTGAAGCTGAGTCTTATCCTTAATAACATCTGGGAACTTAACAGTAAAACTAATCGCTCTATTGATAGGTTTGATAAGCCCTTTATAAATATCATGGCCTAAAAATCTAACTGAGGTTTGAAATAATTGCATTTTAGTAGCAGAAACTACTAATCCATTTTTCTTAACAATATTAAAAAAACATTTGAAGATGTTTAAAGTGTTGATCTAAATTCTCAGAATAAATGAGAATGTCATCTATATAAACAATACTAAACGTACTATAGGAATTAAAAATATCATTCATAATTCTTTGAAATTCAGAGGGAGCATTCTTAAGTCCGAAGGGCATAACATTCCATTCATAATGTCCAAAAGGGACAGTGAAAGCAGTTTTGTATCTATCTTTCTCAGATATTTGAATTTGCCAAAATCCTGATTTTAAATCAAATTTTGAAAATATTTTAGCAGAATGAAGTCTGTTAATTAAATCTCTTTTATTTGGAATAGGATATCTAATCCATTGAAGAACCTTGTTTAACGGTTTGTAATTTATTACTAGTCTGGGGACTCCTCTTTCTAATTCTGCCTGATTAACTACATAAAAGGCAGAACAACTCCAAGGGGATTTTGAAGGCCTAATCAATCTTTTATCTAAAAGGTCTTTAATTTCTGTTTGACAATGCTTTAAAAATTCTTCGTTCATTTGGATTGGTCTAGCTTTGGTTGGTATATTTTTTTCATGAAAATCTTCTTCATAAAGGAGATCAACAACATGCTGCTTCCTTTCCCAAAAAGCATTTGGTAAATTACTACATATTTCTTTGACAAATAATTCTTCCAAATTTTTTATTTTTCTTATTATTTGTTCAGTTTTCAACTGTTCTTCTATCCTATGATAAGGAAGTTCTTCTTTAAGAAAATTGATATGATTTTTCTTATTACTTAAAATGTTTATTTGACGGAAAATAGAAGACTGTTGTAAAAAGTAAATTTCTTTTTGTTTGACAGGAGTAATAAAAGGGAAGGTTATGGTTCTACCATGAATAGTGGTAGAGACACCTCTATTATTTGTAATAAAAGGATAAATTTGAGTTAAAAATGGTGTGCCTAAGATCATATCATGAGATATGTCTCTAACTAATGTAAAGACATTTTTGAAACAATAACCATTATTACAAATATGAGCCTTAGATAACTTGAATCTAACATCTAGAGGTGTAGAATTAGCAGTATAAAGTTGCTCTGTAGTTTTCTCATAATATTTTGATGGTATGACACCTTCTCTAATAACATTATGTTCAGCTCCTGAATCTAATAAAGCAACTAAATTTATTTGGAATTTTCCTATTACTAAATTAAATGTACCACTTTTGAAATTCAATTTTTTGAATGGAGTTAAGGAATATTTTATCATTTATCTTAGGATTTTCTCCTATAGGAATTTCGGGGATTTTTTCATGTTTTATTTCATTGACATCTTTACTCTCATTATTATTTAATAGAATAATTTTGGTTTCTAATTCGAAATCTTTTTCTTTTAATGAGAAAAGTTCTTTTTCCATTTGATTAACCTGTTTCTTTAATGAATTAATTTCAGTTTGGAGGTCTTTAGTAGTAATTTGTTTAAATATACTTTGAGAAGGATATTTATCAAATAATTTATTTAAACTAAAATACTCTTTAATTTGGATCTGCTTATTTTTTGATGTGTATTCTTCTATAATTAAGTCTTTAAACTTATTAAGATAATTCTTTCTTGTTTCATCATCAGTAATTTGTCCTACTAAATCTAGGATAGCTTCTTTATTATATTTTGTGATAACATTTATACTACAATTATTACAGATTCCATTTTGTTCGTTTTGTTCTTGATCATTATCAGAATTATTGGATTCATTTTCTATAATCTCTAAATCTTCATCAGATTCTTCTAACAAGTTATTTATTGAATCTTTTAATTCTCTAATTTTCTTTTTCTTTTTAAGCCAACATTGACTTTCTGTATGACCTGGTTTCTTACAAAACCAACATTCTATATTTTTCTTGTTTTGAGACTGGTTTTGATGTTTCCTAGAGGATTTTCTATGACCAGAAGATTTTGACGGTTTACTATCTGTTTTTGTATAATTGGAACTTTGGATAATTCTTTTAGTTCTACGTTTTCTGATTCTTGAAGGAGGCTCTATTTTGGTCATTCCAAACATTTCACAGAAGCATCCTAATTCTCTTCTAGTATTATTTTTATCTGATTTATATTTGTTTTGGAGTTTTAATTCAGAACATAAAGATAATCCTTCTTTTTTGACAAAAGCAAATAATTGACCAAAAGTAATTTCTTCAAAAGGTATATCTTCAGTTCCTATTTCATTTCTTAATTTTTGTAAAATTCTTTCAGCAAATAGTTTTGGTAATCCCATGATAAATCTTTCTTTCCAAAAAGAGGCATTACAATCATTTCTTCTTAAAACTTGGGTAAGGAAGACATCTTTATACCATCTATAATCAGATAATGAAGGACATCTTAAATTTGTAAGAATGATTTTTGAAGCGTTATACTCTTCTTTAGGATTTCCTATGAAATACTTTCCTATTGTAATTATTAAATAATCAAAAGCATCACTAGTTTCGTAAGGTTCAGCATTTTCAATTATGACAACTTTATGGTCTAATATTTGAGTTTTTATTTGTAAACTTAAAGCATTATCCCACCAATTTTTTAATTGACCTGTAAAGCCTTGGACCAATAAAGCACAAGCTTTTTCTTCTATTTGACCCTGTAACTTATAAGCCATTCTAGCCATACCCATTTCTTGTAATGTGTTTAGAATTTCATATTCAGATTTTCCATCTATATTTCATTCTATTATTGAAGAACCATCATAACTAGTTATATGAAATTGATTTCTTTCTTCATATTGAAGATCCATAGGGAGGGTCTGCTGTAATAAGGTTTTGAACTATTAAAATTTCTTCTTTCTTTAAAAATTTTATTAATCTGATCATCTATATTATCAAAATTTTCTTGTATTTCTGAAATGTTGTTATTATCTTCTGACTCAGAACTTTCTTCCGAAGAATGATCACTTTCATTTTCATCTTCTTCCTTAATAGTATCTAAAACATTGATCTTATTATTTGATGAAGATCCAACTTCATTAAGTTTTTCAGAAATCTTTGATAAAATTTTATGAGTGTCATTTTGAAAAGTAATATATCTATCTTTTCCTAAAGGAATACTTTTAGTTTGGAAAAACGGTGCAGAAATATCACTGAATAATTTGTTCTTAGGTTTTTCTTGATTAGAGTTATTCGTTAGAAATAAATAACAATTCAAATCAAAGTTTCTAAAATAATTTGAAATAATTTTTCTAAACAGAGAAGGGAAAATATAAATAGTGAAATAAATAGTTTTTTCAACATTATGCTGTTTGCAAAAGAATAATTTGATTTCTCCTTTGATTGTAATAATCATATATCTCTTTAAAATAATAATTATGAGGGTTTTTTTCACTTAAATCTTTGTAAAATAAATAAAGACCATTAAAAATTATATAAGCTTCTCTAAGGTTTTTCTTGAATCTAAACATTATGCAGCAGTTATGACAAGGTAACGATTTCTTTTTTCGTAATGGAAATCTCTTAATACAAAATAATAATAACACATTGGATATTTCTCACATAAACCTTTATATCTCAAATATTCAGAATTATGATATTCATAAGTATTAAAATATAAATGAGTTCGTAAAATACTACGCATATGAACAAAACAAGCTTTTTATTTGAGAATATAAATTCTTACAATTTTGAACTTTGAAGAAACTTCAGAGTAATTACAATGGAAACTGTAACTTGCGCAGATGTAAGGGAAGTAGTGAGTAGATTGGGAGTAGGTTTAGGTGCAAAGAAAAGGCTCTGCCTTCCTTCTTACATTTGAGGGGTTTTTATACTAGTAACCTATCTGAATTACATTTGAATTTGGATTTGAATTTGCATTACATGAGAATCTTTGAACTGTTTGCTTTTTGAAAATCTCTGCTTTGGCCGACATCTTTTTTGAAAGTCTTCTGCTTTTTGAAAATAGTCTTCAATAATTGTGCTGGGCATCTTTCTTTTGAATAATTGTACAACTTTGACAGACGATAATTGTCCTTCTGGTCTGCTGATAATTATCTTTTTGAAATTAGAAATCTTTGATTAAAGGAAGAATTCATCATCCGGATCTTGAGCACAGGGACCACCATATGGATCAGAGGTCACCGATTCTTCGGACTTGGTTCTTTGAGACAAAAGTTCAAAAAATTCATCCTTTAGATTTGGATTATTTTTGAATACTTCAAAGAATTTCTTCTGCTCTTCTGACATCTGTGGTTCTTTGGCCTTTCCTTTGGATTTATTATCAACTTTGGAGGATTCACCTTGATATCTGACTTTTTCACCTGTATCTAGGAAATGTTTGATATTTTCTTCAGAACAAATCTCTTGCTGATATCTAGTCCACCATTTGATACGGATAGATCTGACTAATGAAAAGGGTGTAGGTTCTGGTAGACATTTTCTGAACTGGAAATCCCATGCAAGAATCCACGGGACTCTGAATTCAGCATGGAAGTAAATAGATTTTCTGTAATTTGGGACTTGTGTGTTTTCAGCAAAATAAGCTAATCCTTTTTGAACAATAGGTGGTAGAATAGAGATTTCAGATCCCATCCTTTTCCACCATTCATAGAACCATATAGGAAAATCTTTTGAACAGTCAGAGTGAAAAATAAAAAACCATGAATGAGTAAATGGCCTGATAAAGAATGCTCTATACCAGGCATTTTTGTAATCAATATAATTAAATTCTTTTGGACTAAAAGGTTTGTCCACCAAAAGTTGTTTGATTAAAAACTTGTTTGATAATACATTTTGAAAAAGTAATTTGGTTTTGCTCATTTCTGGTGTGAGATATTTCAACAGAATTAGTATCCACCATGATGAGTTCGTAAAACTTCTGAGTTTTTTGAAAACAATCAGACTCCCAATATTGAGAATCATTATTGAATAAAAGAAATCTATTTTTTATGAAATCTTTTTGAACCAAATCAGCTGGAATTTCATTATAAGGCGTGAGGCCGATTTCATCAATCCATGCTTTATTGACGTACTTGATTTCTGGTTTGTCTTTGGGATCATTTTCTAAATGGATATTTGGGGGTTTAATATTATTGACTAACATGGATTTGAATGGTAATTTTGGAAGATTTTGAAGAGGTTTAAATCTATTTGAACTGGAAGAAGGTAAATTTGAAGGTGTTTTTGGAGGTGGTGGTGGTGTAACAGACATGTATCTTACCAAGCTTTTTGAATCAGGACTCTCATAATCTTTTGAAGATTGGACTTTGGATTTGGATTTGGGATCCATCTGCATATTTAATTTCCTTGTAAAAATTCTCGGGTAAGAAAATCGGGAAGAGAATTATTCTCTTCTTTGATATATTCAATTTGAAAATAAAAAACAGATAAAATTGCTTGCCATCTGGCAAAAATTTGTTTTGATACTAGATTTTGAACATCCTTAGTTAAAACTTCTTTTGCAGATTTACAATCTATACGTAATAAAAATTTCTTATTATATAAATCATCTTGAAACTTTGAAATGCATAAAACAATCGAAAGTATCTCTTTTTTAATAGTAGAGTAATTCTTTTGTGGTCCGAGCCAAATACCTGAATGAAATCTAACTAATTGTTCTTTGCTATTAGTCTTTTGTTTCAGTATGCCACCGTATCCTATATTTGAGGCATCTGTCTCAACAATCATAAAGGCATTTGGATGGGGAATTCCTAAACAAGGTAGAGAATTAACCTTGCGTTTAATGTTTCTAACAATTTTGGTATGTTCTTCTGACCAAGGAGGTGGATTCTTTCTAAGTCTTTGATAATGTTGGTCCCAAGTGGTCAGATGAGGTCTAGAGGGGGGGGTGAATAGACCTCTGAAAATTTTTGAACTTAAAAACTTTTCAGTCTTCTGTCAGCAGACTAAGCTGATGAAGAACAGTAAGCAGGCTAGTCTGATCGTGAACAAATCATGAACAGACGACTGACCACTCTTCTTACAGTAACTTAGCTGTTTTTCAGCAAAACAGTTTTTCAAAGAGTTTACTTGCAGCGGATTGTTTCAAAGTGTTTTTCACAAGTAGACTAAGTTCTTGAAAGATTTTATCCCCAGTTTTTATAAACTCCTTTTTAACTCTTTTTCAAACAGTTAACTTAAATGTGTTTTTATGCCAACAGAAAATATGCAAGTAAAATGCAAACAAAAACACAAGCAATTTTTATAGTGGTTATATGGATTTGAATATCCTTTAGTCCACTCTTCCAAGTCACACAGATCTTGGGTTATACTATAATCACAAAGTTTACAGTATACTCTGCTTGCGTCGAACAACAAATGAAACGACCACAAGTTCGCAATAGGAAATCACACAGAAGACCTATTCTCTGAAGTTTGATCACTCACAAAGATGGATCACAACTCCGCACAACACTCTTGTTTACAAAATCACTCAGAAGATGTATTTTTCTTGATTCTTCAACTCTGCTTTCGTCAACAAATGACTCAGCTGATGAGTGAGCTGTTCTTGAGACTTAAAGAATTTTGCTTCGGAAATTTCTCTCAGAAAGTGTGTTGCTTTTTTTTCTTCTTCGTCTCTTTCAGCTATTTATACTTGAGGATAGAAAAATGTCCGTTGAAGAGAGACAAAATTCAAATTCCTCGAGTACTGGTCCTTAAAATCCGCGAACGGCTCTTTTGCAGTCTGTCCGTACTATGAACAGTACTATCCTGCAGGCAGCATTAAATGCAGCATTAAATGCACCCAGCTGATGTGAAGCATTTCTTCAATCATTTGTCTTTAATAACCTTGTACTTCAGCATTTATTACTCCAAGGGGCATTTATTACCGTTGGGAACACTTCATGATCTTCTTCACTTGGCTGACGAAAGTACACGTCTGATGGCGAACTCGGCTGATCTCAAACTTGAACAAATCTGATTTGAGTCGGCTGATCTTCATCAGTCTGATAACTTTACTTCAGCAGATCAGAAGTCTTGGACCTTGAAACTTTTGACTCTTCTGATGTCTTCTTTACTTAGTCAAAGTTTCTTCTAAGGGATCATCAGATAAGTTACTCCATACTTAGCCAATCTTTGAAGTTTTGGAATCCTTCAAAACCTCCCTTTACAAATTGTCTTCAGAGCCTTCATCTTCATCCTTATCCAACAATTTCCCCCTTTTTGATGATGACAAAACTTCAGCTAAGTACCTGTTAAATACCTAAGCTAAAGAATGTAATCCTCAAAATTTTCTGAGATAGAAAAAGTTTATTGGATTGAACTTGACTTTTCATTAATATTGAAAAAGGGTTACAAGGTACAAGTTCATCAGATGAGATTTCTGAAGAATAGATAGAAGTAAACTGTTTACAATGAATTTAAAATTTCTAACTATCAGCTTCTTCATCTGATCCTTCAAGCTCTTCTATATACTCATAAGATGACTCTTCGTCATCTTCGTCTTCATCAGCTTCTTCTTCCAAGATTGCTTTGGCAGCTTCCATTTTCTCTTTGAGTTGCTGTTCTCTGATTAGCTCCATTGCTTTCTTGGCAGATTCAGTCTCCTTGTACTTGGTAGTTTCTTTTTCAATCTTTTCTTCTTCTTCTACCTTTCCAAGATTTTCTTCAGTCTTGTCAGCAGTGTCTTCAGTTTCCTTGGCTTCAATAGTTGCTTCAGCAGTTTCCTTAGCTGTTTCTTCAGCAGCAGGTTCCTTAGCTGTTTCTTCAGCAGCAGGTTCCTTAGCTGTTTCTTCCCATTTATCTTCCCCCTTTTTGTCATCATCAGTTTTGATGACATCAGAAGGTGCAACAGCAGGGTTGAGCGCAACTGTTGGAATCTTCACTCCAGCACACAAAGCCTTGAGATTCTGATTGACAACATCGTGACTAGCTGTAAGATTATGAATATCAGTGCTGATGATGTCAGTCTTGTCATTGAAGTAGTCAATATTCAGGTTTACAGTTGCAATTTCGTCTTGAACAGCTTGTACAACACTTCCCACTTCATGCAACAGTCCTAAATTGACTGCCTTCTCCTCTTCACTGACTTTAATGAAGGTTGCAGTCAGATCAGCGATCTTGTGTTCAGCTCTTGTAAGTGCAGCGTGAAGATGATTAACATCGATCTTCACATCCTCCACATTTCTGTTCATTTCAGTTAAGCTGTTCACTAACTGCAAGGAATGATCTTGAGGAATGGGAATACTTGTGATTTCAGTCTTGATGATCTTTTCTGTAGACTGTTGCACAGTTTCCAGCTGAAGCTTATTTGATTCTGTCAATTCTTCCTTAAGCTCTGTCTTCAGCTCCTCCTTAACCTTCAACAGCTGCTGTTGATGCTTCTCTTCCAGTTCCTTTAGTTGATTTTCCATCAGCATCTGGATTGCTTCCATCAGTGATGAATGTTTATCAGCTGATGAAGCAGAAGCAGCAGCTTCATCCCTTTCTTCAACTTCCTGGTGGACAGGAATGTCTTCCATCTTGTCGTCTTGATGATCTTCAGAATCCTTAGCTTTCCACTCAATGGCTAAGGGTTCATCAGCAACCTTTTCAGCAGACTTGTCTTCAGTCTGATCAGCAGACTTGACTTCAGGCTTGTCCGCAGTTTTAGGTTCATCAGTAACATCATCATAGACCAAGTTTGTGATGGTGCCATCATCATTGAAGCAAGTAGTTTGTCTGATTTGCCTCACAATGATCCAGGGGTTAACAAAAGCATTATTCCCCTTTGGCACTTCATAAAATGGTTGCACTTCCTTGCCGAAAATGATTTGCTGAATACTTGGCAGCAGTGGCAAGTCACTTGAACAGCCTTGCTGATACTTTGACTTTTTAGCCCATCTCTTCAGGGCAGCCATAGTAGCAAACTTAATTGCTCTTTCTTCAGCATCTTCAGACTTTTTCTTTTTATCAGGCAGGGTGCTTTTGATTTTCTTGGCCTCCTCCAATGCAAAACCTTTTGCATAACTATGCATCACATCTCTTACATAGCTGGGATCTAGGGCCTTTTGAATGGAGTTTGTCTTCAGCCAAGTCAGAACCCAACGTTCTTCCTCAACCAACTCCTTCATGCTTTGAAGTTCTGCTATTGACTTATTCAACATGTTGTCTCTCCAACTGATATATCTTGGTTTCTCCTGGTTGAACAGAGTCCTTAACATTAGCTTTTGATCATAGTAAGCTAAGGACTTCTCAAACTTCTTGAAAAGCTCCTTATCAGCATATACTATTTCAAAGGCTTTTCTGACTTCAAATTTATCCTTGGACTTGACTTTGGGGGCAGGCAGTAGGATCTTTTTCTTGTCTTCTTCCTCATTCTTGCCTTCTCCAATCTTGATGCCACCTCCATGGACAGGTCCATAAGCATCAACTTTGCTTAATTCAATCACCATGGCCATTTCAGCATCTTCAGCAGCTTTTCTTTCTGCCTCAGACATGTGCCTTCTGGCCTCATCCTTAGCTTCTTGAGCTTTGCTTAGCTCAAGTGCTTTCTTTTCTTCAGCTTCCTCTAGCTTCCTCTGTTCAGCCTCCTCCCTTGCTTTCTTGTCAGCTTTGGAAACTTTCTTTTTCCTTAGCACAAATTTTCTTTTGCCTTTGTCAGCAGGGGCTGGTCCAACAGATGATATAGGATCAGCAGCTATAGGATGGATGATTTGGACATCTGGATCTTCTTGAGGTTGAGCAGCCTCAGCAATTGGTGCAGCTTGAGTAATCTGTTGCTCATCAGCTTTGGAAATAGTAGAAGCTTCAACAGCTTCAACTGGTCTTTCAGCAGATTCTGGACTTGATCTCACCAAGTCCACCAACTCAGTTTCTTTCTCTATGAAGGACATCTGCTTCCTTGCAGACTTCTTGGTTCTTCCTTCACGGTAGATTGGAGCAGCTGTATCTCTCTGTTGGCTCCTCGTTCTTTTAGAGACACTTTCAGCAGGCTTCTCTGCTGATGGAGTTCTTGATGGTGATGCAGGGGATCCAGTCCTTACATCAGTAATTATGCTTTCAACAATTCTAGTGGCTTCAGCAGCAGAAGTCACTTTCTCCATCTGCTTTGCTTCTTTCTTTTTAGGCACATCAGCAGCCTTCTTCTTTTTAGTCTCAACAGCCAGGCTAGCTGTTTTGACTAATCTTCTTTGTCTTTTGGCAGGGACTTCCTTCTGTCCCTCATCATCATCTTCCTCAGGCTCATCAGCCTTCCTCTTCAGAACTGGCAGGTATTTGTTCATGGCCTTAGACTTGTGAATCTCCTTGCCATTCGTCATAGTACAACCCAGTTTGGATAGCAGATAACTGATCGTAATCCTGTGGTTGGTGTGAGGACCTTTTCCCTTCTTGTCATCCAGGAAATCAGCTAAGATGTACCATACTATGATGGACCAGTTGACTTCCATTCCATAGTAAATGGCAGCCATGATGCTGAATCTTTTCATCGTAACAGCATCTAGAGAAAAAGTGCAGTTTTCAATCAGTTTTGATACCATATCAGCCATCCGCTGATATTCATCCCTCAGTTGCTTCTTCCTTATGTTTCCAGAAAACACTTCTCCCTCTTTGGCGCAGATCGCCCAGAACTGTTGGTGCTTGTCCTCTGTCAGTATAGTGACGTCATGCCTTCCATGGTTAGGAAGCCCAAACGTCTCATGAAGAACAGCAGGGGTGATGGTGATAGATTTGTCTCCCACTGTAGCCTTAATCTCCAGTGAGTTGTAGTCAGCTTTCGCCGTGTTGTAGTACTCCATCACCTGGTCAGTCCAGATAACTCCGTCGTGATTTTCCATGAAATTCACCAGCGAAGCAGCTTTGAACTTTTCCAGCAGTTCTTTCATCAGATCCGTACCGGATTGGTAGTAGGAACCATACACGAGATACATCCCTTCAGCAGCCATTTCAGATCTGTAGGAGTTAGAAAGAAAACGGAGAGAGTTTTTGCAGAAAATTGCTCAAAAATTCTCACAAGTACTTTTGAAATTTTAGGGTGCGTAAAGAATGACTCGACTGATCAGATGAGAATTTATAGAGTTGGGGTATGTCGGTTTCCGTGATATCCGCCAACCGTTAGATTCATTTTTCTGTCAGTGATGATCGTGTGGCTTCTGTTGCGACCTTTCAAATTCAAAAGATATTTTAATGAAGAGCGGGAATATGTACCGCCCGACATTTACTTATAAAAGCGTGGTTTGAATAAAACGTTTTAAGTAGCTCGCTTTTATTTAAGTAATCAGATGAGTATAATAAACACTTATCTGATGGACCACTGTCCTGATGACAAAGCTGTTATCAGAGAATGCCAATAGCTGATAACCTTCCTCAGCTGTTTGTCAATCCAGCTAGATAAAATAATCTTGATCTTCGATAGTTGAGTCTTCTGTTGAAAACATAACTTTAACTAACTGTCATTAACAAATTTCATCTTTAATTCAGAAGTACCGCTAGTCTTACACGTTCCCCCTGAGTTTAAGAATTCATAAGTTAACTAGTCTGTTGAAAGTTAATCCTTGAAGATAAGAAAGATGAGTAAGTTGTTGAACTCTAGTCTTCTGATGAGTTCCCCCTCAGCTTATGCATCTAATTTTAATAATCCCAGTTCAGCTCTTAGAGTTGAAAACCTTGTCTCACTTAGAGGTTTTGTGAAGATGTCAGCAATCTGATTTTCAGTAAACACATATTCTATCATGACATTTCCTTTCTCCACATGATCTCTAATAAAATGATGTTTGATCTCAATATGTTTAGTCCTTGAATGACTTGTAGTATTCTGAGTGAGACTGATTGCACTTGTATTGTCACAGTAGATTGGTATTCCACTGATTTTGATATTGTAGTCTTCTAGTTGATGTTTCAACCATAAGATTTGTGCACAGCAAGCTCCAGCAGCTATATACTCAGCTTCAGCATTAGATATAGAAACTGAAGTCTGTTTCTTACTCATCCATGAGATCAGACGACTACCTAAGAACTGACAGGCACCTGTTGTGCTTTTTCTGTCAATCTTGCAGCCTGCAAGGTCAGAATCTGAATATCCAATAAGCTCAAATCCAGACTCTCTAGGGTACCACAATCCCAATTCTTGAGTGCCCTTAATATATTTCAATATCCTCTTGGCAGCTAAGAGATGAGATTCTTTGGGGTTTGATTGGAATCTTGCACAGACCCCAACAGAATACATGATATCAGGTCTGCTGGCTGTTAGATATAACAATGACCCAATAATGCCTCTGTATTTGGTTATGTCTACTGATTTGCCATCTTCATCTTTATCAAAACGAAGACTTGTAGACATTGGAATTGTAGCAGTAGAGCTAGTTTCCATACCAAATTTCTTGAACAGATCCTTTGTGTATTTTGCTTGGCTGATGAAAATTCCATCAGGCAACTGTCTAACTTGCAAATTAATTAGGTCAGATGTTATTAAGTCTTTGATAAAGAGGTTGGCATTCTTGTCTAAGGTTTGGGAAGAAATCCGAAATATAATTCAAACATCCTAAAAATCTTTGAAGTTGTGTTTTATCTTTAATAACATCTGGAAATTTATTAGTAAAACTAATAGCCCTGTTAATAGGTTTGATAAGCCCTTTATTTATATCATGTCCTAGAAATCTAACTGAAGTTTGGAAAAGTTTCATTTTTGTAGCAGACACAACTAAACCATTCTTTTTTACAATATTAAAGAAGGTTAGGAGATGTTTGAAATGTTGATCTAAATTTTCAGAATAGATAAGGATATCATCAATATAAACGATGCTAAACATACTATAAGGATTAAAAATTTCATTCATAATTCTTTGAAATTCTGAAGGAGCATTTTTGAGACCAAAAGGCATTACATTCCATTCATAATGTCCAAAGGGGACTGTAAAAGCGGTTTTGTATCTATCTTTCTCAGATATTTGAATTTTCCAGAAACCTGATTTTAAATCAAATTTTGAAAATATTTTAGCTGAATGAAGTCTATTAATTAAATCTCTTTTATTAGGAATAGGATATCTAATCCATTGAAGAACTTTATTTAAGGGTTTATAATTTATTACTAATCTAGGGACACCTCTCTCAAGTTCTGCTTGCTTAACCATGTAAAAAGCAGAACAACTCCATGGTGATTTTGACACCCTAATTAATTTTTTGTCTAATAAATCCTTAATTTCATTTTGACAATGCTTTAAAAATTCTTCATTCATTTGAATGGGTCTAGCTTTAGTAGGAATATTTCTTTCATTGAAATCTTTTTCATAAGGGAGGTCAACAACATGTTGTTTTCTTTGCCAATCTATTTTTAACGATCTATTTTTACTTCTGATTCCAAAATCAAAGGCAAAGCAAAGGAAGATATTCCAACAGATGACCAGCAAAGATTTTTTGAGGTTTTAAAAAACAATCCTCACCTCAAAGACGAATTTTTTGAATATTTATCCCAAAGATCTACAAAATCAGAAGAGTCAGTTACTTCTGATCCATTCGGTGGACCCTGCTCTCAAAATCCTGATGATGCTTTCGACATGTGAAGATTGGACAAAACTTTCAAAGGACAATTATTTTGCTTTTAAAAAAGAAGAATCTATTATTCAAAAGGACAACTATTCCGACTACTTTTCAGAATTCAGATGCCTGCAAGGACAATAATTTCAAATGCTTTTCAAGATGCCTGACAACTCACAAGATGGTATCCAAGAAAATTCAGATTCATTTCAAATTCAAATGCTAATTCAAATTCATCCCAAATGTAGATTATAGACTAGTATAAATTACCCCTCAAATGTAAAGGAAAGGGAAGGCCTTTTCCACCCTCTCTTTTCTCTCTATAATTTCTCTCCATCCTTAAATCTGCAGTTCAGTTGTTTTTAATTGAAGCTTTTCAAGAATTGAAGATTTCTTCCAGTATCGAATTGTAAGAATTTATAATTTCAAATAAAATTTTGTCTTTGTTTCATATGCGTAGTATTTTGCAAACTCATTTATATTTTAATTCTTATGAGTATTATAATTCTGAATATCTGAGATATAAAAGATTTATGTGAAAAATATCCTTTGTGTTATTACTATTTTGTATTAAGAGACTTCCATTACGAAAAAAGAAATCGTTATCTTGTCATAGCCGCCGCATAATGTTTAGATTCAAGAAAACTCTCCGAAAAGATTATATTTATATTAACGATCATTATCTATTTTATAAAGCTTTATGCAAAAAATACCCTCGTTACTATCATTTTGAAGGATTATATAATTATTATAATCAAAGAAGAAATCAAATTATTATTTTGCAAACTGCATAATGCTGAAGAAATTATTCATTTCACTATTCATAATTTTCCTTCTCTGTATAGAAAAACTATTTCAAATTATGTTAGAAACTCTGATTTTAATTGTTATTTATTTCAATCTATTTTTAACGATCCTCTCAAACTTGGTATCAGAGCCAGATACCTGAACGTAGAAGTTTTCAAAGTTTAAGAACCCTTTAGGATTCTTTAAGTATCAAATACTAAGTTAACTTAAACTTAGTTGCTGGACTATCGTTGGTAAGCCTATTTAGGTGTTGGTCAGCCGTGTGTTAGGTGGTCCCACTGTAGGTGTTCCCGATTCGACCCAACTAGATAAAGTTCATTTAGTTATTTGAGCTTAGAAAATTCTAATGGCAATTAGGCTAAGAAATTTTCTCCATTCAGGTTCTAGTTCTTGAAACCAAAGTATTATTCATAGTAATGAATCTTATATGCCTATAAATTATTCAAATTGGACTATTCCAGAAGAACAAATAGAAAATATATATAAAATAGGTCTAACAGATTTCAAAACAGCTTTCTCTGTTAAAACTCATGAAGAAACCATTTCAATACAAGAAGAATCTCAAAGCATACCTCTACTAAACAGATACACGATTAAAAAGTATTTCGAAAAAGGTTATAGGTATATTCATATAGGATTAGTTCAAATAGCTGTCAAACCTTTAGTTCATGCAGATGTTGACACTCCAATTTATTTCCCTTAGAGATAAAAGGCTTAATTGTTCTCCAAATTTTTCTGTTGATCTTATTGATCCAATGATTTTAGAATCATTAATTTTAGATCTTCAAATTCAAGGTGATGAATTTCATCTTTGTAAGAATTTTGCTATTATATTTCGAGTCTATTTTAGGCCTATGTCTTCTCAAATTAATCCAAAATTCAATAGGTTGCCTACGTCAAAAGATGAAACTGTAGTTTTACAAATTGATGCTGAAAAACCTACTATTTTTACTCCAAAAAGGTTAAAATGGAATGAGATAACCATTCCACAAGAATTTATAATCAATAATCTTCAACCCCCTAGGAATATAACTAGGACAGAAGTCTCACAAATAATAGAACAACCAGATGGAAAAGTAAGTATTAAATTTCATCCTCAAACAGAAAGGAAATATTTGAGAACTAGCTCCTTTAGAGAACCTGAGTTAGTTAGGCCAGATTATAGTAATTTAAACTCTCATAATACTTCAGAATATTCTAGACAACCCTTTTCAGGATATTCAAATTATAGGTTTAAAACTCCAATTCCTGAACCACAAAGAAATAATCAACCTAATTACTCTGTTCCAAATTCTCCTACTAATTCAGATTTCGTTTTGGTTATAACTTCAAATAAAGATTTTGAACCAAACTTTGAATACTTAAATGAAGAATTGAATGATGATTATCATAAAGAAAGAAGACGTTGGTTCCTTAAATTAGACAAAAATATACAACAAAGATTAACTGAAGAATGGAAAAAAGAAATGAAAAAATTGAAATCAAACTTTTTTATTTTTTAGTTTCTTAACTGTTTTCTTTCAAAAGAAGGAATAAATGATTATCAGAAGAAATCTACTTTAGAAGTTAATACTACTCTTCATAAAAAATGGACATTAGAAAATAATGAAGTTGTTAATTCGGTTCACCCTCCTCTTCAAATGATTAAATTACAAACGCAGAAAGGTGAAATTATTGCTGACCCTTTTAAAAGAGGAAAAGATGCTAAAGAACCAATTAATGGTGAAGATATTCATAGGATTATACAACAAAATAATTATTCTAATCAAATCCTACATACAATTTCAGGACAAGTTGACACTATTGCTAATAATATTGTTAATAGTCAAATAGATCATAACTCTAATCAAGAAAAACCTAAGAACAAATTATTCAGTGATATTTCTGCACCGTTTTTCCAAACTAAAAGTATTCCTTTAGGAAAAGATAGAGATATTACTTTTCAAAATGACACTCATAAAATTTTATCAAAGATTTCTGAAAAACTTAATGAAGTTGGATCTTCATCAAATAATAAGATCAATGTTTTAGATACTATTAAGGAAGAAGATGAAAATGAAAATGATCATTCTTCGGAAGAAAGTTCTGAGTCAGAAGATAATAATAATATTGCAGAAATACAAGAAAATTTTGATGATATAGATTATCAGATTAATAAAAATTTTAGAGGAAGAAGAAATTTTAATAGTTCAAAACCTTATTATAGCAGACCCTCTCCTATGGATCTTCAATATGAAGAAAGAAATCAATTTCATAAAACTAGCTATGATGGTTCTTCAATAACAGAAATGTCTACCAGAACCTACACCCTTTTCATTAGTCAGATCTATCCGTATCAAATGGTGGACTAGATATCAGCAAGAGATTTGTTCTGAAGAAAATATCAAACATTTCCTAGATACAGGTGAAAAAGTCAAATATCAAGGTGAATCTTCCAAAGTTGATAATAAATCCAAAGGAAAGGCCAAAGAACCACAGATGTCAGAAGAGCAGAAGAAATTCTTTGAAGTATTCAAAAATAATCCAAATCTAAAGGATGAATTTTTTGAATTTTTGTCTCATAGAACCAAGTCCGAAGAATCGGTGACCTCTGATCCATATGGTGGTCCCTGTGCTCAAGATTCGGATGATGAATTCTTCCTTTAATCAAAGATTTCTAATTTCAAAAAGATAATTATCAGCAGACCAGAAGGACAATTATCGTCTGTCAAAGTTGTACAATTATTCAAAAGAAAGATGCCCAGTACAATTATTGAAGACTATTTTCAAAAAGCAGAAGACTTTCAAAAAAGATGTCGGCCAAAGCAGAGATTTTCAAAAAGCAAACAGTTCAAAGATTCTCATGTAATGCAAATTCAAATCCAAATTCAAATGTAATTCAGATAGGTTACTAGTATAAAAACCCCTCAAATGTAAGAAGGAATGCAGAGCCTTTTGTTCGCACCTAAACATACTCCCAATCTACTCACTACTTCCCTTACATCTGCGCAAGTTACAGTTTCCATTGTAATTACTCTGAAGTTTCTTCAAAGTTCAAAATTGTAAGAATTTATATTCTCAAATAAAAAGCTTGTTTTGTTCATATGCATAGTATTTTACGAACTCATTTATATTTTAATACTTATGAATATCATAATTCTGAATATTTGATATACAAAGATTTAAGTGGAAAAAACCCTCATAATTATTATTTTAAAGAGATATATGATTATTACAATCAAAAGGATAAATCAAATTATTCTTTTGCAAACAGCATAATGTTGAAAAAACTATTTATTTCGCTATTCATATTTTCCTAATCTCTTTTCCTCACAACTGCTCATATCGTGATTTTTCCCATTGGCTTCTAGAAAATATATATCAAATAGGTTTAACTGATTTCAAAACAGCTTTTTCTGTTAAAACTCATGAAGAAACTATTTCTATACAAGAAGAATCTCAAAGTATTCCCCTTTTAAACAGATATACTATAAAAAAATATTTAGAAAAAGGCTATAGATATATTCATATAGGTTTAGTTCAAGTTGCTGTCAAACCCTTAGTCCATGCAGGAGTTGACACTCCTATATATTTAGCTCTTAGAGATAAGAGACTCAAAAGATATCAGACTTCTTTGCTTTCTATGGTTCAAACAAATATTTGTAATGGTCCAATATATTTTAATTGTTCTCCAAATTTTTCTGTTGATTTAACTGATCCAATGATTTTAGAATCATTAATTTTAGATGTTCAAATTCAAGGTGATGAATTTCATTTGTGTAAGAATTTTGCTATTATTTTCCGAGTTTATTTTAGACTTATGTCCTCTCAAATAAATCCAAAATTCAATAGGTTGCCTACTTCTAAAGAAGAAACTGTAGTTTTACAAATAGATGCTGAAAAACCTACAGTCTTTACTCCTAAAAGATTAAAAGGGGATGAAATTACTATTCCACAGGAATTTATAATTAATAATCCCCAACCTCCAAGAAATATTGCCAGAACAGATGTTTCACATATTATAGAAGAACCTAGTGGAAAAATAACTATTAAATTTAAACCTCAAAATGAAATAAATAGAAACTACCTAAGGACTAATTCATATAGAGAACCAGATTATGTTAGACCAGAATATACTAGACAATCTTCTCAAAATACCACTGATTACTCTACACAATCCTTCTCAGGATATTCAAACTATAGATTTAGAACTCCTATACCTGAACCTCAAAGAAATACTAGACCAAATTATTCAGCCCCTTAATCTCCTACAACATTAGATTGTGTTTTCGTCATAACCTCAGGAAAAGAGTTTAACCCAGATTTTGACTATTTACATGAAGAAATGAATAGTGATTTTCATAAAGAAAGAAGACGTTGGTTTTTAAAACTAGACAAAGATTTACAATCAAAAATAGCAGAAGAATGGAAAAAGGAAATGAAAAAATTAAAATCAAACTTTTTATTCTTTAGCTTTTTAACAGTTTTCCTGTCTAAGGAAGGTATAAATGACTATCAAAAGAAATCCACCATAGATGTTAATACTACCCTTCATAAAAAATGGACTTTAGAAAACGATGAAGTTGTTAATTCGGTTCATCCTCCCCTTCAAACAATAAAACTTCAAACTCATAAAGGAGAAATTATAGCAGATCCTTTTAAAAGAGGAAAATGTTCTAAAGAACCCATTAATGGTGAAGACATTCATAGGATAATACATCAAAATAATTATTCTAATCAAATATTAAATACAATTTCGGGTCAAGTTGATTACATAGCAAATAATATAACCTATGCTTCTACTAATATAATTCATAATAATCCTACTAAAGAAAAATCTAAAAAATTATTTGATGATATTTCTACGCCATTTTTTCAAACTAAAAGTATTCGTTATGGAAAAGATAAAGATATTACTTTTCAAAGCAATACTAACAATATTTTATCAAAGATTTCTGAAAAACTTAATGAAGTAGGATTTTCATCTTCAAAAAATAAGATTAATGTCTTAGATACTATAACAGAAGAAAATGAAAGTGAACATTCTTCGGAAGAAAGTTCTGAGTCTGAAGATAATAATAATAATATTTCAGAAATACAAGATAATTTTGATGATAATACGGAGGACCAGATAAATAAAATTTTTAGAGGAAAAAGGAATTTTAGAAGTTCAAAACCTTACTATAACAGGCCTTCACCTATGGATCTCCAATATGAAGAAAGAAATCAATTTCATAAAACTAGTTATGACGGATCTTCAATAACGGAATGGAATATAGATGGTAAATCTGAATATGAAATTTTAAATACACTACAAGAAATGGGTATGGCTAGAATGGCTTATAAGTTACAGGGTCAAACTGAGGAGAAAGCTTGTGCTTTACTTGTTCAAGGATTTCCTGGACAATTAAAAAACTGGTGGGATAATGCGTTAAACTTAGAAACAAAAACTCAAATTTTAGACCACAAAATTATCATGATAGAAAATGATGCTCCTTATGAAACCAGTGACGCCTGTGATTATCTCATTATCACCATAGGAATGTACTTTATAGGAAATCCAAAAGAAGAGTATAATGCTTCAAAAATCATTCTAACAAATTTAAGATGTCCTTCATTATCTGATTATAGATGGTATAAAGATGTTTTCCTTACCCAAGTTTTAAGAAGAAATGATTGTAATGCCTCTTTTTGGAAAGAAAGATTTATAATGGGATTACCAAAATTATTTGATGAAAGAATTTTACAAAAATTAAGAAATGAAATAGGATCTGAAGATATACCTTTTGAAGAAATCACTTTTGGTCAACTATTTGCTTTTGTCAAAAAAGAAGGATTATCTTTATGTTCTGAATTAAAATTCCAAAATAAATATAAATCAGATAAAAATAATACTAGGAGAGAATTATGATGTTTTTGTGAAATGTTTGGAATGACTAAAATAGAACCTCCTTCTAGAATTCAAAATCGTAGAATAAGAGACTTACTCAAAGTTCTAATTTTACTAGGTCAGATAATAAACAAACAAAATCCTCAAGTCATAAAAAATCCTCTAAAAAACATCATCATCACCAAACTCAAAATAAGAAAAACATAGAATGTTGGTTCTGTAAAAAGCCTGGACATACAGAGAGTCAATGCTGGTTAAAAAAGAAAAAGAAAATAAGAGAATTAAAAGATTCTATAAATAATTTATTAGAAGAATCTGAGATTATTGAAAATGAATCTAATGCTTCAGATGATAATCAGGATAGCAATGAACAACAAAATGGTATTTGCAATAACTGTAGTATAAATGTAATTACAAAAGATAATAAGGAAGCTATACTTGATTTAGTAGGACAAATTCCAGATGATGAAATAAGAAAAGATTATCTTTATAAATTAAAAAATTTAATTATAGAAGAAGAAAGTTCAAAGAATAACCAAATCCATATTAAAGAACATTTTAGTCTAAATAAATTATTTGATAAGTATCCCTCTCAAAGTATTTTTAAACAAATTACTACCAAAGATCTTCAAGCATAAATAAATTTCTTGAAAAAACAGGTTAATCAAATGGAGAAAGAGTTATATTCTTTAAAAGAAAAAGATCTTGAGTTAGAAACCAAGATTATTTTATTAAGCAGCAATACTGATAATAAAGTATTAGAATTAAACCATGATAAACCACCAGAAATCCCTATAGGAGAAAATTCCAAAAATGATGACAAAATGTTTTCAAATTCCATTCAAAAAATAGAATTTCAAAAATGGTATATTAATGTTAATTTAGTTATAATTACTTTTAAAATCAATTTAATTGCTTTATTGGATTCAGGTGCAGATCAAAATGTTATTAGAGAAGGGGTTATACCATCAAAATATTACGAAAAAACTACGGAACAATTATATACAGCTAATTCTACTCCCTTAGATGTTAGATATAAGTTGTCAAAAGCCCACATATGTAATAATAGGTATTGTTTCAAAAATGTTTTTACTCTTGTTAGGGATATATCCCATGATATGATATTAGGAACCCCATTTCTTACTCAAATTTACCCTTTTATTACAAATGATAAAGGAGTCTCTACTACAATCCATGGTAGGACTATAACCTTCCCCTTCATTACTCCTGTCAAACAAAAAGAAATTTACTTGTTACAACAGTCTTCTATATTAGGCAAATTAATATTTTAAGTATTAAGAAAAACCATATTAATTTTTTAAAAGAAGAAATTCCCTATAGTAGAATAGAAGACCAGTTAAAAACTGAACAAGTCTTGAGAAGAATAAAAGAAATAGAAGACCTTTTTGTTAAAGAAATATGTAGTAATTTACCAAATGCCTTTTGGCAAAGAAAACAACATGTTGTTGACCTCCCTTATGAAAAAGATTTCAATGAAAGAAATATTCCTACTAAATCTAGACCCATTCAAATGAATGAAGAATTTTTAAAGCATTATCAAAATGAAATTAAGGATTTATTAGACAAAAAATTAATTAGGGTGTCAAAATCACCATGGAGTTGTTCTGCTTTTTATGTGGTTAAGCAAGCAGAACTTGAGAGAGGTGTCCCTAGATTAGTAATAAATTATAAACCCTTAAATAAAGTTCTTCAATGGATTAGATATCCTATTCCTAATAAAAGAGATTTAATTAATAGACTTCATTCAGCTAAAATATTTTCAAAATTTGATTTAAAATCAGGTTTCTGGCAAATTCAAATATCTGAGAAAGATAGATACAAAACTGCTTTTACAGTCCCCTTTGGACATTATGAATGGAATGTAATGCCTTTTGGTCTCAAAAATGCTCCTTCAGAATTTCAAAGAATTATGAATGAAATTTTTAATCCTTATAGTATGTTTAGCATCGTTTATATTGATGATATCCTTATCTATTCTGAAAATTTAGATCAACATTTCAAACATCTCCTAACCTTCTTTAATATTGTCAAAAAGAATGGTTTAGTTGTGTCTGCTACAAAAATGAAACTTTTCCAAACTTCAGTTAGATTTCTAGGACATGGTATAAAAAAGGGCTTATCAAACCTATTAACAGGGCTATTAGTTTTACTAATAAATTTCCAGATGTTATTAAAGATAAAACACAACTTCAAAGATTTTTAGGATGTTTGAATTATATTTCGGATTTCTTCCCAAACCTTAGACAAGAATGCCAACCTCTTTATCAAAGACTTATAAAGAATCCACCTCCTTGGTCAGAAGAACATACCAAAATTGTTAGAAACATTAAACGCAAGGTTAATTCTCTACCTTGTTTAGGAATTCCCCATCCAAATGCCTTTATGATTGTTGAGACAGATGCCTCAGATATAGGATACAGTGGCATACTGAAATAAAAGACTAATAGCAAAGAACAATTAGTTAGATTTCATTCAGGTATTTGGCTCGGACCACAAAAGAATTACTCTACTATTAAAAAAGAGATACTTTCGATTGTTTTAGTCATTTCAAAGTTTCAAGATGATTTATATAATAAGAAATTTTTATTACGTAAAGATTGTAAATCTGCAAAAGAAGTTTTAACTAAGGATGTTCAAAATCTAGTATCAAAACAAATTTTTGCCAGATGGCAAGCAATTTTATCTGTTTTTGATTAATTGAATATATCAAAGGAAAGAATAATTCTCTTCCCAATTTTCTTACCCGAGAATTTTTACAAGGAAATTAATTAGGCAGATGGATCCCAAATCCAAATCCAAAGTCCAATCTTCAAAAGATTATGAGAGTCCTGATTCAAAAAGCTTGGTAAGATACATGTCTGTTACACCACCACCACCTCCAAAAACACCTTCAAATTTACCTTCTTCCAGTTCAAATAGATTTAAACCTCTTCAAAATCTTCCAGAATTACCATTCAAATCCATGTTAGTCAATAATATTAAACCCTCAAATATCCATTTAGAAAATGATCCCAAAGACAAACCAGAAATCAAGTACGTCAATAAAGCATGGATTGATGAAATCGGCCTCATGCCTTATAATGAAATTCCAGCTGATTTGGTTCAAAAAGATTTCATAAAAAATAGATTTCTTTTATTCAATAATGATTCTCAATATTGGGAGTCTGATTGTTTTCAAAAAACTCAGAAGTTTTACGAACTCATACAGGTGGATACTAATTCTGTTGAAATATCTCACACCAGAAATGAGCAAAACCAAATTACTTTTTCAAAATGTATTATCAAACAAGTTTTTAATCAAACAACTTTTGGTGGACAAACCTTTCATAGAAATTTTTCTATCAGGTTTAGTCCAAAAGAATTTAATTATATTGATTACAAAAATGCCTGGTATAGAGCATTCTTTATCAGGCCATTTACTTATTCATGGTTTTTTATTTTTCACTCTGACTGTTCAAAAGATTTTCCTATATGGTTCTATGAATGGTGGAAAAGGATGGGATCTGAAATCTCTATTCTACCACCTATTGTTCAAAAAGGATTAGCTTATTTTGCTGAAAACACACAAGTCCCAAATTACAGAAAATCTATTTACTTCCATGCTGAATTCAGAGTCCCGTGGATTCTTGCATGGGATTTCCAGTTCAGAAAATGTCTACCAGAACCTACACCCTTTTCATTAGTCAGATCTATCCGTATCAAATGGTGGACTAGATATCAGCAAGAGATTTGTTCTGAAGAAAATATCAAACATTTCCTAGATACAGGTGAAAAAGTCAGATATCAAGGTGAATCCTCCAAAGTTGATAATAAATCCAAAGGAAAGGCCAAAGAACCACAGATGCCAGAAGAGCAGAAGAAATTCTTTGAAGTATTCAAAAATAATCCAAATCTAAAGGATGAATTTTTTGAATTTTTGTCTCAAAGAACCAAGTCCGAAGAATCGGTGACCTCTGATCCATATGGTGGTCCATGTGCTCAAGATCCGGATGATGAATTCTTCCTTTAATCAAAGATTTCTAATTTCAAAAAGATAATTATCAGCAGACCAGAAGGACAATTATCGTCTGTCAAAGTTGTACAATTATTCAAAAGAAAGATGCCCAGTACAATTATTGAAGACTATTTTCAAAAAGCAGAAGACTTTCAAAAAAGATGTCGGCCAAAGCAGAGATTTTCAAAAAGCAAACAGTTCAAAGATTCTCATGTAATGCAAATTCAAATCCAAATTCAAATGTAATTCAGATAGGTTACTAGTATAAAAACCCCTCATATGTAAGAAGGAATGCAGAGCCTTTTGTTCGCACCTAAACCTACTCACAATCTACTCACTACTTCCCTTACATCTGCGCAAGTTACAGTTTCCATTGTAATTACTCTGAAGTTTTTCAAAGTTCAAAATTGTAAGAATTTATATTCTCAAATAAAAAGCTTGTTTTGTTCATATGCGTAGTATTTTACGAACTCATTTATATTTTAATACTTATAAAATACCATAATTCTGAATATTTGAGATATAAAGGTTTATGTGAAAAATATCCAATGTGTTATTATTATTTTTTATTAAGAGATTTCCGTTACGAAAAAAGAAATCGTTACCTTGTCATAACTGCTGCATAATGTTGAAAAAACTATTTATTTCACTATTCATATTTTCTCTTCTCTGTTTAGAAAAATTATTTCAAATTATTTTAGAAATTTTGATTTTAATTGTTATTTATTTCAATTTATTTCTAACGATCCTTTCAAACTTGGTATCAGTTCAAAGATTCTCATGTAATGCAAATTCAAATCCAAATTCAAATGTAAAAGTTTGAAAGGATCGTTAGAAATAAATTGAAATAAATAACAATTAAAATCAAAGTTTCTAAAATAATTTAAAATGATTTTTCTAAACAGAGAAGGGAAAATATGAATAGTGAAATAAATAGTTTTTTCAACATTATGATGTTTGCAAAAGAATAATTTGATTTCTCCTTTTTTCACTTAAATCTTTGTATCTAAAATATTCAGAATTATGATATTTATAAGTATTAAAATATAAATGAGTTCGTAAAATACTACGCATATGAACAAAACAAGCTTTTTATTTGAGAATATAAATTCTTACAATTTTGAACTTTGAAGAAACATCAGAGTAATTACAATGGAAACTGTAACTTGCGCAGATGTAAGGGAAATAGTGAGTAGATTGGGAGTAGGTTTAGGTGCGAAGAAAAGGCTCTGCCTTCCTTCTTACATTTGAGGGGTTTTTATACTAGTAACCTATCTGAATTACATTTGAATTTGGATTTGAATTTGCATTACATGAGAATCTTTGAACTGTTTGCTTTTTGAAAATCTCTGCTTTGGCCGACATCTTTTTTGAATGTCTTCTGCTTTTTGAAAATAGTCTTCAATAATTGTACTGGGCATCTTTCTTTTGAATAATTGTACAACTTTGACAAACGATAATTGTCCTTCTGGTCTGCTGATAATTATCTTTTTGAAATTTGAAATCTTTGATTAAAGGAAGAATTCATCATCCGGATCTTGAGCACAGGGACCACCATATGGATCAGAGGTCACCGATTCTTCGGACTTGGTTCTTTGAGACAAAAATTCAAAAAATTCATCCTTTAGATTTGGATTATTTTTGAATACTTCAAAGAATTTCTTCTGCTCTTCTGACATCTGTGGTTCTTTGGCCTTTCCTTTGGATTTATTATCAACTTTGGAGGATTCACCTTGATATCTGACTTTTTCACCTGTATCTAGGAAATGTTTGATATTTTCTTCAGAACAAATCTCTTGCTGATATCTAGTCCACCATTTGATACGGATAGATCTGACTAATGAAAAGGGTGTAGGTTCTGGTAGACATTTTTTGAACTGGAAATCCCATGCAAGAATCCACGGGACTCTGAATTCAGCATGGAAGTAAATAGATTTTCTGTAATTTGGGACTTGTTTGTTTTCAGCAAAATAAGCTAATCCTTTTTGAACAATAGATGGTAGAATAGAGATTTCAGATCCCATCCTTTTCCACCATTCATAGAACCATATAGGAAAATCTTTTGAACAGTCAGAGTGAAAAATAAAAAACCATGAATGAGTAAATGGCCTGATAAAGAATGCTCTATACTAGGCATTTTTGTAATCAATATAATTAAATTCTTTTGGACTAAACCTGATAGAAAAATATCTATGAAAGGTTTGTTCACCAAAAGTTGTTTGATTAAAAACTTGTTTGATAATACATTTTGAAAAAGTAATTTGGTTTTGCTCATTTCTGGTGTGAGATATTTCAACAAAATTAGTATCCACCAGTATGAGTTCGTAAAACTTCTGAGTTTTTTGAAAACAATCAGACTCCCAATATTGAGAATCATTATTGGATAAATCTATTTTTTATGAAATCTTTTTGAACCAAATCAGCTGGAATTTCATTATAAGGCGTGAGGCCTATTTCATCAATCCATGCTTTATTGACGTACTTGATTTCTGGTTTGTCTTTGGGATCATTTTCTAAATGGATATTTGAGGGTTTAATATTATTGACTAACATGAATTTGAATGGTAATTCTGGAAGATTTTGAAGAGGTTTAAATCTATTTGAACTGGAAGAAGGTAAATTTGAAGGTGTTTTTGGAGGTGGTGGTGGTGTAACAGACATGTATCTTACCAAGCTTTTTGAATCAGGACTCTCATAATCTTTTGAAGATTGGACTTTGGATTTTGATTTGGGATCCATCTGCATATTTAATTTCCTTGTAAAAATTCTCGGGTAAGAAAATCGGGAAGAGAATTATTCTCTTCTTTGATATATTCAATTTGAAAATAAAAAACAGATAAAATTGCTTGCCATCTGGCAAAAATTTGTTTTGATACTAGATTTTGAACATCCTTAGTTAAAACTTCTTTTGCAGATTTACAATCTATACGTAATAAAAATTTCTTATTATATAAATCATCTTGAAACTTTGAAATGCATAAAACAATCGAAAGTATCTCTTTTTTAATAGTAGAGTAATTCTTTTGTGGTCCGAGCCAAATACCTGAATGAAATCTAACTAATTGTTCTTTGCTATTAGTCTTTTGTTTCAGTATGCCACCGTATCCTATATCTGAGGCATCTGTCTCAACAATCATAAAGGCATTTGGATGGGGAATTCCTAAACAAGGTAGGGAATTAACCTTGCGTTTAATGTTTCTAACAATTTTGGTATGTTCTTCTGACCAAGGAGGTGGATTCTTTCTAAGTCTTTGATAAAGAGGTTCGCATTCTTGTCTAAGGTTTGGGAAGAAATCCGAAATATAATTCAAACATCATAAAAATCTTTGAAGTTGTGTTTTATCTTTAATAACATCTGGAAATTTATTAGTAAAACTAATAGCCCTGTTAATAGGTTTGATAAGCCCTTTTTTATATCATGTCCTAGAAATCTAACTGAAGTTTGGAAAAGTTTCATTTTTGTAGCAGACACAACTAAACCATTCTTTTTGACAATATTAAAGAAGGTTAGGAGATGTTTGAAATGTTGATCTAAATTTTCAGAATAGATAAGGATATCATCAATATAAACGATGCTAAACATACTATAAGGATTAAAAATTTCATTCATAATTCTTTGAAATTCTGAAGGAGCATTTTTGAGACCAAAAGGCATTACATTCCATTCATAATGTCCAAAGGGGACTGTAAAAGCAGTTTTGTATCTATCTTTCTCAGATATTTGAATTTGCCAGAAACCTGATTTTAAATCAAATTTTGAAAATATTTTAGCTGAATGAAGTCTATTAATTAAATCTCTTTTATTAGGAATATGATATCTAATCCATTGAAGAACTTTATTTAAGGGTTTATAATATATTACTAATCTAGGGACACCTCTCTCAAGTTCTGCTTGCTTAACCACATAAAAAGCAGAACAACTCCATGGTGATTTTGACACCCTAATTAATTTTTTGTCTAATAAATCCTTAATTTCATTTTGATAATGCTTTAAAAATTCTTCATTAATTTGAATAGGTCTAGCTTTAGTAGGAATATTTCTTTCATTGAAATCTTTTTCATAAGGGAGGTCAACAACATGTTGTTTTCTTTGCCAAAAGGCATTTGGTAAATTACTACATATTTCTTTAACAAAAAGGTCTTCTATTTCTTTTATTCTTCTCAAGACTTGTTCAGTTTTTAACTGGTCTTGTATTCTACTATAGGGAATTTCTTCTTTTAAAAAATTAATATGGTTTTTCTTAATACTTAAAATATTAATTTGCCTAAATATAGAAGACTGTTGTAACAAGTAAATTTCTTTTTGTTTGACAGGAGTAATGAAGGGGAAGGTTATAGTCCTACCATGGATTGTAGTAGAGACTCCTTTATCATTTGTAATAAAAGGGTAAATTTGAGTAAGAAATTGGGTTCCTAATATCATATCATGGGATATATCCCTAAAAAGAGTAAAAACATTTTTGAAACAATACCCATTATTACATATATGGGCTTTTGACAACTTATATCTAACATCTAAGGGAGTAGAATTAGCTGTATATAAATGTTCCGTAGTTTTTTCGTAATATTTTGATGGTATAACCCCTTCTCTAATAACATTATGATCTGCACCTGAATCCAATAAAGCAATTAAATTGATTTTAAAAGTACTTATAACTAAATTAACATTAATATACCATTTTTGAAATTCTATTTTTTTAATGGAATTTAAAAACATTTTGTCATCATTTTTGGAATTTTCTCCTATAGGGATTTCTGGTGGTTTATCATGGTTTAATTCTAATACTTTATTATCAGTATTGCTGCTTAATAAAATAATCTTGGTTTCTAACTCAAGATCTTTTTCCTTTAAAGAATATAACTCTTTCTCCATTTGATTAACCTGTTTTTTCAAGAAATTTATTTCTGCTTGAAGATCTTTGGTAGTAATTTGTTTAAAAATACTTTGAGAGGGATACTTATCAAATAATTTATTTAGACTAAAATGTTCTTTAATATGGATTTGGTTATTCTTTGAACTTTCTTCTTCTATAATTAAATTTTTTAATTTATAATGATAATCTTTTCTTATTTCATCATCTGGAATTTGTCCTACTAAATCAAGTATAGCTTCCTTATTATCTTTTGTAATTACATTTATACTACAGTTATTGCAAATACCATTTTGTTGTTCATTGCTATCCTGATTATCATCTGAAGCATTAGATTCATTTTCAATAATCTCAGATTCTTCTAATAAATTATTTATAGAATCTTTTAATTCTCCTATTTTCTTTTTCTTTTTTAACCAGCATTGACTCTCTGTATGTCCAGGCTTTTTACAGAACCAACATTCTATGTTTTTCTTATTTTGAGTTTGGTGATGATGATGTTTTTTAGAGGATTTTTTATGACTTGGGGATTTTGTTTGTTTATTATCTGACCTAGTAAAATTAGAACTTTGAGTAAGTCTCTTATTTCTACGATTTTGAATTCTAGAAGGAGGTTCTATTTTAGTCATTCCAAACATTTCACAAAAACATCCTAATTCTCTCCTAGTATTATTTTTATCTGATTTATATTTATTTTGGAGTTTTAATTCAGAACATAAAGATAATCCTTATTTTTTGACAAAAGCAAATAGTTGACCAAAAGTGATTTCTTCAAAAGGTATATCTTCAGTTCCTATTTCATTTCTTAATTTTTGTAAAATTCTTTCAGCAAATAATTTTGGTAATCCCATTATAAATCTTTCTTTCCAAAAAGAGGCATTACAATCATTTCTTCTTAAAACTTGGGTAAGGAAAACATATTTATACCATCTATAATCAGATAATGAAGGACATCTTAAATTTGTTAGAATGATTTTTGAAGCGTTATACTCTTCTTTTGGATTTCCTATAAAGTACATTCCTATGGTGATAATGAGATAATCACAGGCGTCACTGGTTTCATAAGGAGCATCATTTTCTATCATGATAATTTTGTGGTCTAAAATTTGAGTTTTTGTTTCTAAGTTTAACGCATTATCCCACCAGTTTCTTAATTGTCCAGTAAATCCTTGAACAAGTAAAGCACAAGCTTTCTCCTCAGTTTGACCCTGTAACTTATAAGCCATTCTAGCCATACCCATTTCTTGTAGTGTATTTAAAATTTCATATTCAGATTTACCATCTATATTCCATTCCATTATTGAAGATCCGTCATAACTAGTTTTATGAAATTGATTTCTTTCTTCATATTGGAGATCCATAGGTGAAGGCCTGTTATAGTAAGGTTTTGAACTTCTAAAATTCCTTTTTCCTCTAAAAATTTTATTTATCTGGTCCTCCGTATTATCATCAAAATTATCTTGTATTTCTGAAATATTATTATTATCTTCAGACTCAGAACTTTCTTCCAAAGAATGTTCACTTTCATTTTCTTCTGTTATAGTATCTAAGACATTAATCTTATTTTTTGAAGATGAAGATCCTACTTCATTAAGTTTTTCAGAAATCTTTGATAAAATATTGTTAGTATTGCTTTGAAAAGTAATATCTTTATCTTTTCCATAAGGAATACTTTTAGTTTGAAAAAATGGCGTAGAAATATCATCAAATAATTTTTTAGATTTTTCTTTAGTAGGATTATTATGAATTATATTAGTAGAAGCATAGGTTATATTATTTGCTATGTAATCAACTTGACCCGAAATTGTATTTAAAAATTTTATTAGAATAATTATTTTGATGTATTATCCTATGAATGTCTTCACCATTAATGGGTTCTTTAGAATCTTTTCCTCTTTTAAAAGGATCTGCTATAATTTCTCCTTTATGAGTTTGAAGTTTTATTGTTTGAAGGGGAGGATGAACCGAATTAACAACTTCATCGTTTTCTAAAGTCCATTTTTTATGAAGGGTAGTATTAACATCTATGGTGAATTTCTTTTGATAGTCATTTATACCTTCCTTAGACAGGAAAACTGTTAAAAAGCTAAAGAATAAAAAGTTTGATTTTAATTTTTTCATTTCCTTTTTCCATTCTTCTGCTATTTTTGATTGTAAATCTTTGTCTAGTTTTAAAAACCAACGTCTTCTTTCTTTATGAAAATCACTATTCATTTCTTCATGTAAATAGTCAAAATCTGGGTTAAACTATTTTCCTGAGGTTATGACGAAAACACAATCTGATGTTGTAGGAGATGAAGGGGCTGAATAATTTGGTCTAGTATTTCTTTGAGGTTCAGGTATAGGAGTTCTAAATCTATAGTTTTGAATATCCTGAGAAGGATTGTCTAGAGTAATCAGCGGTATTTTGAGAAGATTGTCTAGTATATTCTGGTCTAACATAATCTGGTTCTCTATATGAATTAGTCCTTAGGTAGTTTCTATTTATTTCATTTTGAGGTTTAAATTTAATAGTTATTTTTCCACTAGGTTCTTCTATAATATGTGAAACATCTGTTCTGGCAATATTTCTTGGAGGTTGGGGATTATTAATTATAAATTCCTGTGGAATAGTAATTTCATCCCCTTTTAATCTTTTAGGAGTAAAGACTGTAGGTTTTTCAGCATCTATTTGTAAAACTACAGTTTCTTCTTTAGAAGTAGGCAACCTATTGAATTTTGGATTTATTTGAGAGGACATAAGTCTAAAATAAACTCGGAAAATAATAGCAAAATTCTTACACAAATGAAATTCATCACCTTGAATTTGAACATCTAAAATTAATGATTCTAAAATCATTGGATCAGTTAAATCAACAGAAAAATTTGGAGAACAATTAAAATATATTGGACCATTACAAATATTTGTTTGAACCATAGAAAGCAAAGAAGTCTGATATCTTTTGAGTCTCTTATCTCTAAGAGCTAAATATATAGGAGTGTCAACTCCTGCATGGACTAAGGGTTTGACAGCAACTTGAACTAAACCTATATGAATATATCTATAGCCTTTTTCTAAATATTTTTTTATAGTATATCTATTTAAAAGGGGAATACTTTGAGATTCTTCTTGTATAGAAATAGTTTCTTCATGAGTTTTAACAGAAAAAGCTGTTTTGAAATCAGTTAAACCTATTTGATATATATTTTCTAGAAGCCAATGGGAAAAATCATGATATGAGCAGTTGTGAGGAAAAGAGATTAGGAAAATATGAATAGCGAAATAAATAGTTTTTTCAACATTATGATGTTTGCAAAAGAATAATTTGATTTATCCTTTTGATTGTAATAATCATATATCTCTTTAAAATAATAATTATGAGGGTTTTTTCCACTTAAATCTTTGTATATCAAATATTCAGAATTATGATATTCATAAGTATTAAAATATAAATGAGTTCGTAAAATACTATGCATATGAACAAAACAAGCTTTTTATTTGAGAATATAAATTCTTACAATTTTGAACTTTGAAGAAACTTCAGAGTAATTACAATGGAAACTGTAACTTGCGCAGATGTAAGGGAAGTAGTGAGTAGATTGGGAGTATGTTTAGGTGCGAACAAAAGGCTCTGCATTCCTTCTTACATTTGAGGGGTTTTTATACTAGTAACCTATCTGAATTACATTTGAATTTGGATTTGAATTTGCATTACATGAGAATCTTTGAACTGTTTGCTTTTTGAAAATCTCTGCTTTGGCCGACATCTTTTTTGAAAGTCTTTTGCTTTTTTAAAATAGTCTTCAATAATTGTACTGGGCATCTTTCTTTTGAATAATTGTACAACTTTGACAGACGATAATTGTCCTTCTGGTCTGCTGATAATTATCTTTTTGAAATTAGAAATCTTTGATTAAAGGAAGAATTCATCATCCGAATCTTGAGCACAGGGACCACCATATGGATCAGAGGTCACCGATTCTTCGGACTTGGTTCTATGAGACAATAATTCAAAAAATTCATCCTTTAGATTTGGATTATTTTTGAATACTTCAAAGAATTTCTTCTGCTCTTCTGACATCTGTGGTTCTTTGGCCTTTCCTTTGGATTTATTATCAACTTTGGAAGATTCACCTTGATATCTGACTTTTTCACCTGTATATAGGAAATGTTTGATATTTTCTTCAAAACAAATCTCTTGCTGATATCTAGTCCACCATTTGATACGGATAGATCTGACTAATGAAAAGGGTGTAGGTTCTGGTAGACATTTCTGTTATTGAAGAACCATCATAGCTAGTTTTATGAAATTGATTTCTTTCTTCATATTGAAGATCCATAGGAGAGGGTCTGCTGTAATAAGGTTTTGAACTATTAAAATTTCTTCTTCCTCTAAAATTTTTATTAATCTGATAATCTATATCATCAAAATTTTCTTGTATTTCTGCAATATTATTATTATCTTCTGACTCAAAACTTTCTTCCGAAGAATGATCATTTTCATTTTCATCTTCTTCCTTAATAGTATCTAAAACATTGATCTTATTATTTGATGAAGATCCAACTTCATTAAGTTTTTCAGAAATCTTTGATAAAATTTTATGAGTGTCATTTTGAAAAGTAATATCTCTATCTTTTCCTAAAGGAATACTTTTAGTTTGGAAAAACGGTGCAGAAATATCACTGAATAATTTGTTCTTAGGTTTTTCTTGATTAGAGTTATGATCTATTTGACTATTAACAATATTATTAGCAATAGTGTCAACTTGTCCTGAAATTGTATGTAGGATTTGATTAGAATAATTATTTTGTTGTATAATCCTATGAATATCTTCACCATTAATTGGTTCTTTAGCATCTTTTCCTCTTTTAAAAGGGTCAGCAATAATTTCACCTTTCTGCGTTTGTAATTTAATCATTTGAAGAGGAGGGTGAACCGAATTAACAACTTCATTATTTTCTAATGTCCATTTTTTATGAAGAGTAGTATTAACTTCTAAAGTAGATTTCTTCTGATAATCATTTATTCCTTCTTTTGAAAGAAAACAGTTAAGAAACTAAAAAATAAAAAGTTTGATTTCAATTTTTTCATTTCTTTTTTCCATTCTTCAGTTAATCTTTGTTGTATATTTTTGTCTAATTTAAGGAACCAACGTCTTCTTTCTTTATGATAATCATCATTCAATTCTTCATTTAAGTATTCAAAGTTTGGTTCAAAATCTTTATTTGATGTTATAACCAAAACGAAATCTGAATTAGTAGGAGAATTTGGAACAGAGTAATTAGGTTGATTATTTCTTTGTGGTTCAGGAATTGGAGTTTTAAACCTATAATTTGAATATCCTGAAAAGGGTTGTCTAGAATATTCTGAAGTATTATGAGAGTTTAAATTACTATAATCTGGCCTAACTAACTCAGGTTCTCTAAAGGAGCTAGTTCTCAAATATTTCCTTTCTGTTTGAGGATGAAATTTAATACTTACTTTTCCATCTGGTTGTTCTATTATTTGTGAGACTTCTGTCCTAGTTATATTCCTAGGGGGTTGAAGATTATTGATTATAAATTCTTGTGGAATGGTTATCTCATTCCATTTTAACCTTTTTGGAGTAAAAATAGTAGGTTTTTCAGCATCAATTTGTAAAACTACAGTTTCATCTTTTGACGTAGGCAACCTATTGAATTTTGGATTAATTTGGGAAGACATAAGCCTAAAATAGACTCGAAATATAATAGCAAAATTCTTACAAAGATGAAATTCATCACCTTGAATTTGAACATCTAAAATTAATGATTCTAAAATCATTGGATCAATAAGATCAACAAAAAAATTTGGAGAACAATTAAGCCTTTTATCTCTAAGGGAAATAAATTGGAGTGTCAACACCTGCATGAACTAAAGGTTTGACAGCTATTTGAACTAAATCCTATATGAATATACCTATAACCTTTTTCGAAATACTTTTTAATCGTGTATCTGTTTAGTAGAGGTACGCTTTGAGATTCTTCTTGTATTGAAATGGTTTCTTCATGAGTTTTAACAGAGAAAGCAGTTTTGAAATCTGTTAGACCTATTTTATATATATTTTCTATTTGTTCTTCTGGAATAGTCCAATTTGAATAATTTATAGGCATATAAGATTCATTACTATGAATAATACTTTGGTTTCAAGAACTAGAACCTGAATGGAGAAAATTTCTTAGCCTAATTGCCATTAGAATTTTCTAAGCTCAAATAACTAAATGAACTTTATCTAGTTGGGTCGAATCGGGAACACCTACAGTGAAACCACCTAACACACGGCTGACCAACACCTAAATAGGCTTACCAACGATAGTCCAGCAACTAAGTTTAAGTTAACTTAGTATTTGATACTTAAAGAATCCTAAAGGGTTCTTAAACTTTGAAAACTTCTACGTTCAGGTATCTGGCTCTGATACCAAGTTTGAAATGATCGTTAAAAATATATTGAAATAAATAACAATTAAAATCAGAGTTTCTAAAATAATTTAAAATAGTCTTTCTAAACAGAGAAGGAAAATTATGAATAGTGAAATGAATAATTTCTTCAGCATTATGCAGTTTGCAAAATAATAATTTGATTTCTTCTTTGATTATAATAATTATATAATCCTTCAAAATGATAGTAATGAGGGTATTTTTTGCATAAAGCTTTATAAAATAGATAATGATCGTTAATATAAATATAATCTTTTCGGAGAGTTTTCTTGAATCTAAACATTATGCGGCGGTTATGACAAGATAACGAATTCTTTTTTCGTAATGGAAGTCTCTTAATACAAAATAGTAATAACACAAATGATATTTTTCACATAAATCTTTTATATCTCAGATATTCAGAATTATAATACTCATAAGAATTAAAATATAAATGAGTTTGCAAAATACTACGCATATGAAACAAAGACAAGATTTTATTTGAAATTATAAATTCTTACAATTTGATACTGGAAGAAATCTTCAATTCTTGAAAAGCTTCAATTAAAAACAACTGAACTGCAGATTTAAGGATGGAGAGAAATTATAGAGAGATAAGAGAGGGTGGAAAAGGCCTTCCCTTTCCTTTACATTTGAGGGGTAATTTATACTAGTCTATAATCTACATTTGGGATGAATTTGAAATGAATCTGAATTTCTTTGGATACCATCTTGTGAGTTGTCAGGCATCTTGAAAAGCATTTGAAATTATTGTCCTTGTAGGCATCTGTATTCTGAAAAGTAGTCGGAATAGTTGTCCTTTTGAATAATAGAGTCTTCTTTTTTAAAAGCAAAATAATTGTTCTTTGAAAGTTTTGTCCTATTTTCACATGTCGAAAGCATCATCAGGATTTTGAGAGCAGGGTCCACCGAATAGATCAGAAGTAACTGACTCTTCTGATTTTGTAGATCTTTGGGATAAATATTCAAAATATTCGTCTTTGAGGTGAGGATTGTTTTTTAAAACCTCAAGAAATCTTTGTTGGTCATATGTTGGAATATCTTCCTTTGCTTTGCCTTTGATTTTGGAATCAGAAGTAAAATCAATTTGTTTTCATGCTGAATTCAAAGTCCCATGGATTCTTGCTTGGGATTTTCAATTTAGAAAATGTTACTCAGACCCTACACCATTTTCATTAGTCCGTTCAATCCGAATCAAATGGTGGACCAAATATCAACAAGATCTCTGCTCAGAAAAGAATATCAAAGTCCCATGGATTCTTGCCTGGGATTTTCAATTTAGAAAATGTTACTCAGACCCTACACCATTTTCATTAGTCCGTTCAATCCGAATCAAATGGTGGACCAAATATCAACAAGATCTCTGCTCAGAAAAGAATATCAAACATTTTTTACTCACAGGTGAAAAGATAAAATATCAAAGTGATTTTACTTCTGATTCCAAAACCAAAGGCAAAGCAAAGGAAGATATTCCAACAGATGACCAGCAAAGATTTTTTGAGGTTTTCAAAAACAATCCTCACCTCAAAGACGAATATTTTTGAATATTTATCCCAAAGATCTACAAAATCAGAAGAGTCAGTTACTTCTGATCCATTCGGTGGACCCTGCTCTCAAAATCTTGATGATGCTTTCGACATGTGAAGATAGGACAAAACTTTCAAAGGACAATTATTTTGCTTTTCAAAAAAAAGACTCTATTATTCAAAAGGACAACTATTCCGACTACTTTTCAGAATACAGATGGCTACAAGGACAATAATTTCAAATGCTTTTCAAGATGCCTGACAGCTCACAAGATGGTATCCAAGGAAATTCAGATTCATTCAAATTCAAATGCTAATTCAAATTCATCACAAATGTAGATTATAAACTAGTATAAATAACCCCTCAAATGTAAAAGAAAGGGAAGGCCTTTTCCACCCTCTCTTCTCTCTCTATAATTTCTCTCCATCCTTAAATCTGCAGTTCAATTGTTTTTAATTTAAGCTTTTCAAGAATTGAAGATTTCTTCCAATATTAAATTGTAAGAATTTATAATTTCAAATAAAATCTTGTCTTTGTTTCATATGCGTAGTATTTTGCGAACTCATTTATATTTTAATTCTTATGAGTATTATAATTCTGAATATCTGAGATATAAAGATTTATGTGAAAAGTATCCTATGTGTTATTACTATTTTGTATTAAGAGACTTCCATTACGAAAAAAGAAATCGTTATCGGGAAGATTTATGTATGCAAAAACTTGTATTATACTAAACTAGATATCTGCTATGTTGTATATGTACTTGGTAAATACCAAAGTAATCAAGGTATAGAACATTGACAAACATCAAGGACTTGATTGTGTAATGACGATTCTACAAAAGAATGCGTATCCAGAAGGTATGATCCTTTTTTCAACAGATCATATAGGAGAATAGTCGACAAAAGCTGTGTAGAAAATATAAATTTAATTTCATTACTTCAAGATTAAGTAATGTGTATTAATTATAAGATAAGATAAGGATGGAATTACTTAGAAGTCCACAAAGGAGGCTAAAGAGATAAGGATTTGAATGAAGAAGTAAAATCGAACTTGACTTCCTCAAGTCAACGTTTGCGGCTAACAAGATAAGGAAGAAACAAAATCGAACTTGGCTACTTCAATTACTTCAAAGCTAAGAAATCAAAGAAGAAGACAACTTGAAATTGTCTACTTCTTAAACCTCCTTTGATAGCTATATATATGTAATTTTATCTTTAGTTTCATATGATACAAGAGAGAAAAGAAATAGAGAGAAACTTTGAGAAGAAAAAATTGTATCTTCCAAAGTAGAAAGGCTTATAGCAAAAGCCTAGTTGTATCATCATTTTGCTATTAATATATTGAGAGTATTTTGTCTCCAATAATACTCGTCTTTGTGAGTTCCTTGAAAAGCATATATCTGGGTCCATTAACAAGAAGTTACGCCAACAATTGGTACCAGAGCCAATTTCGATCATGACCTCCAACTCCATTCAATTACAACTTCCCAAGTTGAATGGGAAGAATTTCGATAACTGGGCAATCCAGTTGAAGGTATTCTTTAGATCTCAAGATCTATGGAATTTGGTGGAGAATGGCTACACAGAGGTAGTCGACGCAAAGGCATTCGAAGCCTTAAATAAGGAGGAGAAAGTTTCATTAGTTGAAACTAGAAAGAAGGACCAGAAAGCTTTATATGCTATCTATCAAGCTATTGAAGAATCGATATTCGAAAAAATATCAACTGCGGAAACATCAAAGGAAGCATGGGATATATTATCAAAATCCTACAAAGGCGATGATCGTGTGAAGCGGGTACGTCTTCAATCACTACGAGGTGATTTCGAATCTTTGCATATGAACGATTCAGAATCTATCTTGGAGTATTTTGATCGAGTTCAACATATAGTTAACCAGTTGAGGGTTAACGGCGAAGACATTAAAGATGAAAGGGTTGTGGAAAAGATATTGAGATCTTTAACCACAAAGTTCGACTATGTCGTTGCAGCCATTGAAGAATCGCAAGATATTTCAGAAATGAAAATTGAGCGATTATTGAGTTCGTTGTGCTCACATGAACAACGAATGAATAAAAATACATCAAATTCAAGTATTGAGCATGCCTTGCAAAGTCGTGTAGTGCAACCAAGTCGCGGATTCTATCGTGGTGGTAGAGGACGTGGATCAAGTAGAGGTCGAGGTACTAGAAATTCTAATTTCCAAAACAAAGAGAGCTATGATGATAATTTTCAAAGAAATCGTGGTGGTTACTCTCGAGGACGAGGCAAGTCACATATCAAATGCTATAGATGTAACAAATTTGGACATTTCAAATCTGAATGTCGAACAAAGATGCCAGACAATGAAACAGAGCAAGCAAACACCGCAAATGTTGAAGAAAACATGCTACTCGCATGTAAATTGGAAGGGACGAACTCGGAGCACACAAATACTTGGTATCTTGATACTGGGTGTAGTAATCATATGTGTGGTAACAAAGAGCTTTTCACAAAGCTAGACGAGTCAGTACGTGGCGAAGTCAATTTTGGAAATAAAACTAAGGTTCCGGTAATGGGAAAAGGTGACATTGATATTCAATCCAAAAATGGAATGAATGTTACAATTGCTGATGTGTTCTTTGTGCCAGAGCTTCACTGGAATCTATTAAGCTTGGGACAACTTTCTGAAAGAGGTCATAAAATTGATATTCAAAATGGAGTTTGCACTATCAAAAGCAAAAACAACCAAATGATCGCAAAAGTGCAGATGACAAAGAATCGAATGTTTCCTTTGAATCTGCACACAAAAACATTGATGAATTTTTCATCTATGTCAAAGGATAACAATTGGTTATGGCATCTACGGCTCGGACATCTAAATTTTCGGAGTCTCAAATTACTTGCTAAACACAAGATGGTAAATGGATTGCCATTGATTGATGTACCTGATCGTCCTTGTGAAGGATGTATTCTCGGGAAGCAACACCGAGATCCTTTTTCAGATGAAAAAGTCAGGCGTGCGTCACACCCTTTGGAGTTAGTACACACGGACATTTGTGGCCCAATAGAGGTGGAGTCTTTCGGAAATAAGAGGTACATTTTAGTCTTTGTTGACGATTTTTCTAGAAAAATTTGGGTGTATTTTCTAAGACAGAAATCTGAGGCTTTTGAAAAATTCAAAGAATTTAAAGCATTTGTTGAAAAACAAAGTGGCTTTAAATTGAAAACATTGAGATCCGATAGAGGAGGAGAATTCACTTCAAATGAATTCAATAATTATTGCAAACATGAGGGAATCAAGCGTCAGTTGACAGCTAGCTATACACCACAACAAAATGGTGTAGCAGAGAGAAAAAATAGAACAATTTTTGAAATGGCTCGAAGTATGTTGAGGGCTAAATCTCTGCCAAAGATTTTTTGGGCAGAAGCTGTTGCTTGTGCAGTTTATCTATTAAACAGGTGTCCAACTAGAAGTGTGCTTGAGAAAACACCAGAAGAAGCCTGGAGTAAAAATAAACCAGATGTTTCATTTTTACGTGTATTCGGGTGTGTAGCATATCCTCATATACCTGATCAGAAGAGAAAGAAGTTAGATGAAAAAAGCCAGAAATGCATTTTCATCGGCTATAGTCCTGTCACGAAGGGTTATAAATTATATAATCCAGTTACAAAAAAGGTAATTATAAGCAGAGACGTTATATTTATCGAAGAAGAAGCTTGGGATTGGAATCCAAATGATAATAAACCAAAGGAAGTCATTGTTGACACCGAACAATATGATAATTCCGAGGAAGAAATAACCAGGTCTTTACCTAGAAGCTCATCTCCTGTGAGAAGTACACCATCACCGATAAGATCATCAACTCTGCCAGAACGTCCGAGACGAGCTACCAGAATGCCTACTCACTTGAAGGATTATGTGGTTACGAAAGACAATGAAAGCGACGATACTACAGATGAAACTATTGTAAACTTTTGTTTGTTTGCAGATTGTGATCCAGTCTCTTATGAAACTGCAGCAAACGATGAACGGTGGATCCAAGCTATGGATGAGGAGATTCACTCTATTGAGAAAAATGATACGTGGGAATTGACCTGTTTGCCTCCAGGTAAGAAGTCAATTGGTGTAAAGTGGGTGTACAAGACGAAGTACAAACCAGATGGTCAGGTGGATCGCTATAAGGCAAGGTTAGTCGTAAAAGGCTACAAACAAAAGCCTGGAATCGACTATTTTGAAGTATTTGCACCAGTTTCCCGAATGGAGACTATACGAATGATCATTGCACTTGCAGCTCAAAACAAGTGGAGAATTCACCAAATGGATGTAAAGTCAGCTTTCTTAAACGGTCTTCTCGAAGAAGAGGTTTATGTTGAGCAACCTCCAGGTTACATAAGAAAAGGGAAAGAAAATCAAGTGTACAAATTGAAGAAGGCATTATATGGATTGAAGCAAGCGCCTCGGGCTTGGTACACACGTATTGATACATACATGTTGGAACACAAATTCCATAAATGTCCTTACGAGTATACATTGTATATCAAGTCCAACACTAACGGAGATTTGATGATAGTCTGTCTTATGTTGATGACTTGATTTTTACAGGAAATTGTGATAAAATGTTTGCTGAATTCAGGGAGGCTATGACACAGCAATTTGAGATGACAGATATGGGTCTAATGTCATACTTTTTGGGCATCGAAGTACAACAAAAGGCTGATGGCATATTTATTTCACAAAAGAAATATGCTAATGACGTACTTAAAAGATTCAAGATGGAGTCGATCACCCCAATTCGAACTCCAGCTGCAGAGAGATTAGAGTTGGAGAAAAAAGGTAACGGTGAGCTAGTAAATCCCACATATTTTAAAAGCTTAGTTGGTAGTCTAAGATATTTGACGTCAACTAGACCAGATATTGTTTATGCTGTGGGAATTATTAGTCGGTTTATGGAGACACCTTACCAGTCACATTTGATGGCAGCTAAGCGAGTTTTGCGGTACATAAGTGGTACTCGTGATCATGGAATATTTTATTCACATTATGATAGTTTCAATTTAGTAGGATATACAGACAGTGATTGGGCAGGTGATACAGAGACTCGTAAAAGTACTTCGGGATATATGTTCTTTCTTGGAGACGGAGTTTTCTCTTGGTCTTCAAAGAAACAACAGGTTGTTGCACTTTCAACTGCAGAAGCGGAATATATGGCTGCATCATCAGCAGCATGTCAAGCAATATGGCTAAGAAGAATGTTGAAAGAATTAATGCATGAGCAAGAAGGTCCTACAGAAATTATATGTGATAATAAATCAGCGATTGCATTAGCCAAAAATCCTGTTTTTCATGGCAGAAGCAAGCATATCAGCATCAGATATCATCATATTCGAGATTTGATCAAAGAAGGAGAAATTGAGATTACGTTTTGCAGATCAGAAAATCAAGTTGCAGATATACTAACAAAGCCATTGAAGGCAGCAACATTTGAGAATTTGAAGTTGATGATTGGTGTAAGAAAGTTCTGAAATTAAATTTAAGGGAGGCTGTAGAAAATATAAATTTAATTTCATTACTTCAAGATTAAGTAATGTGTATTAATTATAAGATAAGATAAGGATGGAATTACTTAGAAGTCCACAAAGGAGGCTAAAGAGATAAGGATTTGAATGAAGAAGTAAAATCGAACTTGACTTCCTCAAGTCAACGTTTGCGGCTAACAAGATAAGGAAGAAACAAAATCGAACTTGGCTACTTCAATTACTTCAAAGCTAAGAAATCAAAGAAGAAGACAACTTGAAATTGTCTACTTCTTAAACCTCCTTTGATAGCTATATATATGTAATTTTATCTTTAGTTTCATATGATACAAGAGAGAAAAGAAATAGAGAGAAACTTTGAGAAGAAAAAATTGTATCTTCCAAAGTAGAAAGGCTTATAGCAAAAGCCTAGTTGTATCATCATTTTGCTATTAATATATTGAGAGTATTTTGTCTCCAATAATACTCGTCTTTGTGAGTTCCTTGAAAAGCATATATCTGGGTCCATTAACAAGAAGTTACGCCAACAAGCTGTTCAACTTCACTTAAAAATTAAAAAAAAAACCTTCCATGAAAAATTTCATAGAGAAGTTTGGGATAAATCAGATTCATGGTATCTTCTTCCGATTACTGATTATCAAGAATTTGAACAAAAATAAATCAATTTGATAAAAAATCAAAACCATTCTCAACAGAAATTGTAGATTTCTTCACTTTGATTTTCCCCCTTTTTAGGTATTTCTATTATTTACAAAATTGTGTATTTATAGTTCAGACCGAAGAGTGGAAAGAGTATAGATCCACCCCAATGTGATGTCTTCAATAGGATTCAAACTTAAGTCTCACCTCTGGGTATCGCAAATCACTACCACTCGGCCCAATCACCTTCTTAGGAATATATATATATATATATATATATATATATATATATATATATATATTAGTTTTAAAAATTATTTATATCTCATACTTGCTTTAATTGGACTCCACTCAAAAAATTAAAATTTACATGTCAGTAGGGCCAATTTTAAATTAAAATATATTTGTCAACTACTTATTAAATAATAGTAATAGCTTTAATTTATGATTTAGTTATTTAACAATAACAGATAAATCCCAATTTTTTGGATTGTACGATATTTTTTCCATATAAAAATAAGTTCACATAAACTCTTTCATCTTTATTTTCCTCAATTTTCTCTTCGGTGCTCATATCCCAAGATTCTTTATCCTTGACGAAAGAGACAAGCTCTACATCATAGTATACACTTGAGTTTGGAGGTACTGTAGCCAACTCATGCTGGCAATAATTTTTTAGATTTATGGTATTCACAAATTGAGAAAATCATAGAAGACAATTTCTCAACTCAAGAGGACTACATTTGATAATATCTTTTCAATTCAAAGTCAACATTTTTTTTTCCTCCTTCCCCAAAATATCAAATCAAAAATTTCTCTTTCTCCCATGCACACCCTTCCTATAACATCAAATCAAATTTACTTTCTTCTATTCACAATTTTATTTTTCTACGCTTTCCTTTTTTTTTTAAATTACTTATAAAATTAATTAATTAGGTTCTACGTACTGTAATAAAATACCATTTCAATACATTACCATTTCATAAAAAAAAAATATCATTTCATTACAACTCTACAAAATCATTTTATTAAAGACAACCTATAACTCTTACATTTTCATTTCTGGTTCTCCAAAATTTCCATAGTTTTTCTCCTCTTCAGTCTTTCCCCTTTCATATTTCAAACAAATTTTTTACATAAAAATGTATCCATTTCATAGGAAGTCCTCAAGTAGAAAAAGTAGCAGATCAGTTTCTTTTTTAAATTCCCTAAATGATATATGTAATTTGAGTATTAACATTGAAGAAGGAACTTCTTTCACGGTAACTGCCGCAACTAGTTTCGACATTTCTCCTAACGAACAGAGCCATTTTAGTTGGCGTGTCGAAAAATTTAATGAATTAGAAAAATCCTTTTCTAGGATGCGGGCTGAATTAGATCTGCAGAATGAGAAGGATAAAACAATCATATTACTGATTAAATATGTTATATGTTCATTTAAATACACTCAAAGATAAGTTATTTTTTAAGGCATTATTGTGCTTTTTTTTTAGGAAACAATCCTAAAATTACTTTTTTTTTTTAAGCATACTATAAATATTACTCCCTCTGTCCCATTTTAAGTGTCGTTTTAGAGAATTTTTTTTGTCCCAAATTATCTGTCACTTTAGAGTTTCAATGCACTCTTAATTACATATTTTCCCATTTTGCCCTTTGCTTTTTCTTTCTCTCTCTTACTTTATTACTCCAAGAGAGATAGAAAGAGAAATATAGAGAGAATAAGAGAAAAATGAAGTGAGAGAAAGAGTTAAGGATATTTTAGGAATATCATTTGTTTTTTTCTTAAAATTGAGGTAATTAAGTAGGTGCCTTAATATGTGTGAAAACACCTAAAACGACACTTAAAATGGGACAGAGGGAGTATTTTGATTTCTGTAGATAGATGCTGTTGAAAATGATATGATTCAATTCAAGAAAGAATTTGAACAAAAAATAGAGTGCTTCCGTCAAAGAATGAATGCAGATAGCCAACAATTGAAAGAGAGATCCCATTTTCAAAGCAAACAATATATTACTCTTCTACGACAATATATTGTTCTTCTCCTTCTTGTCGTAGAAGAACAATATATTGTTCGCTTTGAAATGAAATCTCTCTTCAAATTCTTCCCTGAATTGAACAATACCATTTTCAACAGCACCTACCGACACAAACCAAAATAAAGTTTATAGTATGATAAAAAAAATATCTTTAGGGTTGTTTCCTAAAAAAAAAGCACAACAATGCCTTAAAATAATACCTATCTTTGAGTGTAATTAAATAAACATAAAGCATATTAACCAGTAATATAATTGTTTTATCCTTCACATTCTGTAGATCTAATTCAACCCGCATCCTAGAACAAGATTTTTCTAGTTCATCAAATTTTTCGACACACCAACTAAAATAACTTTCTTCGTTAGAACAAATGCCAAAACTAGTTGCGGCAGTTACCGTGAAAAAAGTTCCTTCTTCAATGTTAACACTCAAATTACATATATCACCTAGAAAATTTGAAAAAAAAACTAATTTGCTACTTTTTCTACTTGAGGACTTCCTATAAAATGAATACATTTTTATATAAAAAATTTGTTTGTAATATGAAAGGAGAAAGATTGAAAAGGAAAAAAACTATGAAAATTTTGAAAAATCAAAAATGAAAATGTAAGAGTTAGGTTGTTTTTAATGAAATGATCTTGTAGAGTTGTAATGAAATAAATTTTTTTTTTTTTTGATGAAATGATACTGTAATAAAATGGTATTTATTATAGTACGTAATACTTAATTAATTAATTATATAAGTAATTTAAAAAAAAAAGAGTAAAAATATAAAATTGTAAATAAAAGAAAGTAAATTTAATTTGATGATACAGAAAAAGTGTACATGGGAAAAAAAAACTTTTGATTTGATATTTTGATGAAAGAGAAAAAAATATATTGACTTTGAATTAAAAAAATATTACCAAATATAATCCTCTTGTTTTGAGAAATTGTCAACTACAATATATTATAATCAAGACTGCAATGACTTGTTCTATTTAACAAAGAAAAAGTTTCAGTAACACTAAGAAATAAGTTAATATTGACATAAGAAATGCAATTATGTATACCTTCATCTGTCTTAAATTCAAAGAGATCATCTTCACCATCTCCATAATCTTTCTTGAAAAAGACTGTGCCATCTTGAAGCTTTCCAGTCAATCTCACTGGCCAAATTACAAAGATGTCACCAGATTACAATATTGCAAGTAAAGGGTAATAATATGGCTTATGCTATGTTTAATTGCTTACATTTAACAACAGCTCCTTCGTTCGGCTTCTCATACCCTTCCCCTTCTTTTATTATCTTCTTGACAACTTTCTTGTCATCTGTCACATAGGAGATCGCCTTCCAGGACACCAGCTCCAGAGAGATATCCAATGTAGCCTTGGGAGGTACATCACCTTCACCACCAGAGGCTGGTTTTCCCTTCTCACCAAAACCGTCTGCATCAAAATGAAAGATGATGTAAGAACATAGGAGAAAACCAAAACCCAGTTTTGCGTCCTGATAGTTAGCGATAGCGTAACATCTTACATTGAGGTTTGACTGTTAGAAAGACCTTTTCGCCTTTCTTCATGGTCTTCACAGCCTTGGATAAGGCAGGGCAGAAGTAACCTAGACACACATTTACCATGTCAAATAAACACCAACAAAAAAAAAATCAAATTTCCTCGTGATTGTTCAGACATGTACCTTCCCCTACAGTGAACGTCGGACTTAGAAATTACAGTTCTATCTCCAAGTTTTGCTTCATATTAGACTGCATTATGATGAACATTGTAGTTTAGTAACAAGTGAGTCACACATTAACATACTCTAAATTGAAGGGGCATGTTTGCATACCAAACACTTCGTCAGCATCCTTTGGGGTTCTCCCATTTTTCTCCTTTGATGATCTTCTTAAATATCCCACCATCCTTGCAGATGTTCTTAACACTGACCCATGATAGTAATTCAACATCAAATTGCAAGGTTGCGTTTGGAGGGATAGTAGGAGGAGAGCCAGATTCACCATATGCCAATTCAGCCGGTATAGTGAAGATGGCATTTTCACCCTTCTTCATAGTTTTGATACCTTGGTCCCATCCCTTGATGACTTGTCCTGTTACAAAATATAGGAGGTCATATACATTCTCAACGAGACAGATCATTCGAAAACAGATGATTTTATTAGAAGATCAGTTAGAAGGTTGTTTTGAGAAAGTAAAACATCACTTTTACAAACCAAAATAAAGAATCTATAAAAGCCTGAACCATGCTTTCTGGTTTTACACCGCTATCATTCAATGTAAGCCCATATATTACTGATCATATACCAATCAGCTTAGCAAGATACATTCTCAATACTGATCATTTACATAATCAAGTAAAGTAAAAGCATTCTATTATAATTAAAGCTTTTCATTCAGTTTATGACATCTCAACAATTTTCCTAGGTGATTGGAAAAGAAAGAAAGAAATGCATCTCGTCTCACCAACAGATTACTACGGAAGCATTTCAACATGATTTATAGCAATCTAATTTCACTCAAGCATCGTATAGCTATTAAGAATCAAAGAACAAAACAAACCTTGGCCAAAAGTGAAGGTGAAAGGCTCCCCCCTATCACGACTCGAATCGAATTTAGTTCCGTCCAACAGCGTTCCAGTATAATGAACTGAAAAAGCAAATAAGCAACACATTAATCAAAACAAACACTCAAATCAATTTTAGACAACATGTTGCAAAAAATAATTACCATAAACTTCATCGCCATTATCAGGAGTATCCCACCCTTCACCTTCTTTCACGAGTTTCTTCTTCAAACCTTGGTTTCCGATCTCCTTCTCCTCTCCGACCTTCATCAATCCACTTGTCGCCTCCATGTCGTCCTCATCCATTCCTTCCAACGGTGGCATCTCGAAATCGTGCTCCATTTCTAATATCCCAAAATACAGAAATTGCTAATAATTTAGAATACTCTTTTCTTCAGCTGAACATATTGAAATAACAATTACTGCGGATTTTGAACGTTGCGTTGGGGGTAGAATGTGTGAAGGGCGGCGCTTAATAAAATGTTTGGGGGGACTAGTTCTAGAGAGTTCTACGAGGGTTTAGAATTAGATTAGAGAGGTTGAGTGTGACGAAATTGCTAATAATTTAGAATACTCTTTTCTTCAGCTGAACATATTGAAATAACAATTACTGCGGATTTTGAACGTTGCGTTGGGGGTAGAATGTGTGAAGGGCGGCGCTTAATAAAATGTTTGGGGGGACTAGTTCAAGAGAGTTCTACGAGGGTTTAGAATTAGATTAGAGAGGTTGAGTGTGACGAAATTGCTAATAATTTAGAATACTCTTTTCTTCAGCTGAACATATTGAAATAACAATTACTGCGGATTTTGAACGTTGCGTTGGGGGTAGAATGTGTGAAGGGCGGCGCTTAATAAAATGTTTGGGGGGACTAGTTCTAGAGAGTTCTACGAGGGTTTAGAATTAGATTAGAGAGGTTGAGTGTGACGAAATTGCTAATAATTTAGAATACTCTTTTCTTCAGCTGAACATATTGAAATAACAATTACTGCGGATTTTGAACGTTGCGTTGGGGGTAGAATGTGTGAAGGGCGGCGCTTAATAAAATGTTTGGGGGGACTAGTTCTAGAGAGTTCTACGAGGGTTTAGAATTAGATTAGAGAGGTTGAGTGTGACGAAATTGCTAATAATTTAGAATACTCTTTTCTTCAGCTGAACATATTGAAATAACAATTACTGCGGATTTTGAACGTTGCGTTGGGGGTAGAATGTGTGAAGGGCGGCGCTTAATAAAATGTTTGGGGGGACTAGTTCTAGAGAGTTCTACGAGGGTTTAGAATTAGATTAGAGAGGTTGAGTGTGACGAAAGGTCTGGAAGATTCCAGAGATTAACTTCTCCCTGTTGATTTTTAAATGCACGTGCCGACTCCATTAATGCTCTAAAAAAAAATTACATATTAATTTTCTTTTTACCATTCGCCATGTTAATTCATTTAAATTTAGGGGCCGTTTGGCCGCACGTTTCAACCACCAAATACAAAGTTGGGATCCTAATCATGAAATTAGATCTGTTTGGCCTAAAAAAATAGCGGCAACTTTTGCAATTCCAAAAGCTCCAATTCACGGTCAGGCAGAAGTAAGGAAATAGCTACTTCTCTCAATCGTGAATTTCATATATTTGTGAAATTATTAATTTCTCCATGCCCACCATATATATATCATAAAACCCTGATTCTTCTTTCATTCCCGCGATATTGCGCCAACAGCTCCAATTGAGAACTTTTTTCGCAAAAGGTTAGAAATACAAATCTTTTTTATGTTTTCAATTCTTGATATCTTATGATTGTCACGTGTTATAGTTCTATGAAAATTGGTTGAATTAAAGAGAAAAAAGTTGATTTGTGAGGTTTTGACCCATGTTTTAATATTTATCTTTCTAATATTGTCCAATTGAAAGGAAAGATCTTTGCTGCTCTCTCGATTCTGTTTTTTTTTTTTTTTTTTTTTAATTCTATTGCTAATAATTGGTATGTGGAACTTTTTTTTATATCTTTTCTGTGCAATTTCAAAATATAGTTTTGCCTAGATAATTTGATATGGTTAGAGGATATATGTGGTTCAATATTGGGTTTGAACTAATACTGCCACAAAAAATTTGTGAAAGAGATTCACAATTTCATTAGAGTACATTGTGACTTCAGGGGTTGGTTTATTTCATTACAGTACATTGTGACTTTCGAGGTTGGTTTATTTCTTCTGTGCTTTTGCTCTTTTGCCCCTGGATTTCCTGTTCATTTGAATTTCGTATATTTAGTTTATTTATTTGTTCTTTCATTCTCAATGCTAAAAATTGCTGCTATAATGAAGTACTGCGACGTTGAATGCCATTTGTTTCTTTATTTGGCTCCAGTGTTATCAAATATGTTTCCTCTGTATGATATTGCGTAGTAAGTCACTTTATAACAAAGACGTGGTTTCCTGTGCATTTGTCTTTGAATTTGAATCATGTTAAGTACACTGGGTGGAGTAAATATTGAAATTTTGAGGAACCAAGGTTTGTGTTGCACCATGAAAGATCAGTTGACCCAAAAGAGTAGATTTTCCGCTAAAGATAGTATTTAACAATTGTATGTGTACAGGATAGTGTTTGATTGGGATAAATGAGGTGGCTTTTGCTCACCAAATTCATCTGGATAGGCTATTCAATAGAACAACTTTAGAGTTTGTCATGTGATTATCTGAGCCTGCTAATGCGTTTGTGCCTTACCTCTTGATTGTCCTTATTTCGCTAAGGTCTCATCTTATTTCTTTCATTTCCAATTTCCAATTACTGTGTATTTTGTCTTGTGCTAATGATTACTTTTATCAAACAATTGATGATTTAATCTCCACAATTTTACAACTTTTAACTAGACTCACTCAAATTCGTTTATGATCTATAATACTGTTAGATTATCAGAATTTAGGCCCTTTACTATTGAAGTAGCACAAAAAGCATTAATTTATAGTATACATAAGGATAGACGTAGTTCTGATCTAAGTGTTAGAGGTATATTTAGTTAAGCAAAATGATATATAACATAAATATTATTCATTTTGAAAGATAAGTTAAATAAAGTCTATTTTTATGATTTCTTTTTGTAGTATGTGTTTCAGTTTAGATGGATACAAATGAGGTAGTTATACTTAAGGAAGTGCAAGAACCAAAGCTCGTGAAAAAAAATCAAAAGAAAAGACATTCTGCTAAACCAAAAGCTGTTTGGGATGCTCTATCCAATGAGATTTTGTTAATTTGTGTGTTGCTGAGAAAAGAGGTGTCAATCGGCCAAATATGTGTTTCAATAAGCTAGGTTGGAACAATATAGTTGAAAATTTCGCAAAAAAATCTGGAAAGATGTATGATAGAATGCAACTGAAAAATTGATATGATGTCCTTAAGAAGGAGTGGATTTTATGGGATTTACTTGTTGGACGCGAGACAGGACATGGTTGGGATCATGAAAAATAAATAGTAACGGCAAATGACGAATGGTGGGAGAAAAAAATTCAGGTGTACTATCCTATGTTAACTTTATTATTTGTGTATGCCTTCCTCATTGTCTTTATAGTTCTAAATATACTTTATTAAATTATATTTACAGAAAGAGAGGAATTAGCTAAGTTTCGGGTGAGAGGTTTGGATCACTGTTTTTATTAGATGAGCTATTTTTGGATGTAGCTGCTAATGGAGCTAGAGCTTGGGCTCCAAACAGTGGAGTAATGCCACCAATTTTTTCTCAGCCCAAAAATGGTGAAGCTGATGCTTATGTTGATATGGATGAAAGTTCAGATTCTAGTAGCGTTGAGAAAATAAATGATAATAATGTCAAGAGTGGTAAGAGTGTTGCTGATAGGAAGAAAAGAACGGCTAATGAAATCAGTGTTGTTGAACAAAAAGGAAAGAATGGAACTGCTAAAAAGTTGTTATGACAACTTGACCGCATTATTGAAGTTGTAGAAAGCAAGAGTAAAAGAAGAGCCCTTACACCAAGCCCCACCAAAGTGTATGTATCGACCTCATCTGGATGCACTATTGAGGAAGCAATGATTATGCTAGATGAATTCCAGAAGTTAACAAGTGTGATCAGCTGTATATGCTTGGAACTCGGTTGTTCATGAATGTTGACAACAGAGAAATGTTCAAAGCACTTAAGGATCCCGTGACACGATACAATTGGCTAAAGCAAGAAGAACGTCGCGAATATGTGACATTTAGCAACAATAGTTCAGATGCTAATTGGTTTTCTACTTAGTTTGGTTGAACTTATTTATGATCTATTTTAGTTGGTGGACTATTTTTAGGTTTTTCAAATCTAGTACAATGTTATAGAACTCAATTGAATTATTTTTATGCAAAAAGATATCTTTATTTTCTTGGGAGTTTCTGCTATGTGAAGATAATTAGAATTTCTTACATGTTTTTATATATTCCATGGGTACAAGTGTGTGAATTCATTACTTTTTATAGAAAACATGTGATGATTTGGTCATTGTTTTTTTTCTTTTCTCTTTGTGGCAGTATTAGATGGATGAGAGATAAATTATCGAAGACGATGATGATTTAGACGAACTTGTTGTGACTGCTTTAACATGTGTAGTGACTTATTATGTTAACTATATTGATAAGGAACCTTGTAGGACATCAGAACAAACATGTCACAAATTTGTGATGGAAGTTCTAAATGGACATTGGAAACGATGTCAACAACAATTTAGAATGGAAAAAGAAGTTTTTATGGACCTATGTCATGATTTGAGGAGCAAGTATAATTTAAAAGCGAGCAAAAATGTCACAATCGAAGAAAAAGTGGCAATGTTTTTAATGACTTTGGGACATAGTGTAAGTAATCGAACGTTGCAGGAAAGATTCCAACACTCTAGAGAAACTATTAGCAGATACTTTCATGATACTATCAAAGCAATAGTTGCTATGTCAATTGACATGATCAAGCCACCAGAGTCGTTTGACATAGTGCCTCAACATATTCGTCAGAATCCTAAATACTGGCCATATTTCAAGGTAAATAACTTAACTACCTACTATCTTTTTGCATAGGATATATAATGTTATATTTGATTTCTTTTTATTACATTTTAATTCTTAGGATTGTATTGGTGCAATTGATGGCACACACATCAAGGCGGTTCTTCCTACAAATAAACAAATTCCTTATATTGGGAGGAAATGTTATGCTACACAAAATATTATGGTTTTTTGTGACTTAAATATGTGTTTCACATTTGTTTGGCCGGGATGGGAAGGGAGTGCTCATGATTCACGTATATTTCATCAGGACATTCGAAATCCAGAATTAAAATTTCCGCATCCTCCAAAAGGTACTTCGTGAATATAGACTTGCATTAATTTTACTATAGAGCAGATACCTAGTTATAATAGAGGAACTAATATACTTTATAAATCATGTTTTCAGGGAAATATTACTTGGTTGATGCTGGGTATTCAAATACGACAGATTATCTTGCACCTTACAAAGGAGAAAGATATCATTTACCCGATTTTCGAAGAGCACCCCAACCAAAAAACACGCAAGAAATGTTTAATCAAGCTCATTCATCATGAGAGGCACGATTGAGCGAACATTTGGGGTTTGGAAGTCAAGGTGGCGAATATTAGAGAAGATGCATTCTTTCAACTTTGATGTTCAAGTTGCGATAGTTTGCGCGTCAATGGCTCTCCATAATTTTATTAGGAAAAAGGCCAGATTAGATCGCAAATTCAAGAAGTATGAAAATGAAAATGTTCTTGATAATCGTCAAGAGCCCGGTGATGTTCATAGTAATAATGGAAGAGAAGTACGAGATGACAAGGATATGGATATTTTTCGTAATAAACTAGCTACTCAAATTGCTGCATCTAAAAAATAAGGCAAAATTGCAAAAATGGTCCCAAACTAATCACTGATTTTGGATTTTCGTCCCAAACTATTTAATTTGACGAATTTCGTCCCGTAATTTAATATTTTTTTGGAATATCGTCCCACCATAATTATAAGACAGAATTGCGCATTTGCCGATGAATTATCACATGGCTACTTAAGTGTCATGACATGGTAAGTTTTAACATGAATAATTATATAATATTGCAGAGTTCGTCCCAAATTAATTACAAGATTGAACCTCATTTTCATTAAATTAGAAATTTAATATTGGGACTAAATTCATACAAAATGGTAAATTATGGGACGAAATTTGGCGAGTTGATATAGTTTGGGACGAAAAATCAAAATTAGTAATTAGTTTGGGACGATATTCCAAAAAAATATTAAATTACGGGATGAAATTCGCCAAGTTAAATAGTTCGGGATGAAAATCCAAAATCAGTAATTAGTTTGGGACGTTTTCTGCAATTTTACCAAAAAATAATTATAGCTAAACATTATTTTCTTTAAATTTTTTGGTTACAAGTTAATTTATGATTCATTTTAGTAGTTGCATTCATCATTTTATTTATTATAGTTTTGCGCAATATGATTGGCAAAATAAAATTTATTAGTTAACATTTTTGTTACTAATTTATTTCATTATTATCAATGTCTTATTACAATTAAGAAAGAAAAAAACAGTAACCATTAGTTTTTTTTTTAACACTACTACGATTGTGCTTTGTGATAGTTAAAAAATATAATAATCTTCAAATATACATAAGGATAGTTTTGTAAATTAGACAAAAGACTACATTTCTATAATCAATTATGTAAAATTAGAACCAAACGCTAAATCAATTATAGTAAAAGCAATTATCTCAAAAGTAATTATACTATAATCAATTATTGTAGAAGCAATTCTGCAATCGCTGGGCCAAACTCACCCTTAGACAGTTTACATTTCTCCTCTCACAGTTTTCTAAATTTTACAATTAACTTCCTAAACATATAATCTCCATACTTAACTCCCTGAATATTGATTAGTAGCGCTACTTACTGATTATAATTCTAGGTTTTAAATGGGAGCAAATGTAATTTTAGAGGTTTAAAGAATATATATTTTTATAATTATATAAATGAGCATGTTGAATATATAAATGCAAACATAATATCCTATTGTATTAGACTGAACAAAAATCGTGAATTTGAACAACGTGTATCTTAAATACATTTTATTTCTTGATCATTTTAACTTATTGCGAAATTATGCAAATTGATTTCGATCGTTGCACAATACCACCAAAAGTTGACAAGGTGATATCATTTAAAAACTTGTTTAAATGTTGATGGAAAGGCAAAGTACAATTGCTCTTTAAATTGTAAGGGTTTAAGTGCGAAAATATAAATATTTTGTGGCCAAAATGTGAATTGTGCTTTTAAATACTAGTTTTTTTAATTTTATTGGTAATGAAAGTATGACTTGTTTTTTTTTTCTTGGATATTCAGAATTCTTAAAGAGTTTCCAAAGCTCAGCGTGATAGCTTTTCTACAGGTCATATTTTACTTTTTACAAACTAATTGTCAATTCAATTGGCATATTAAACATTCATACAAAAAAGGCATATACAATTGATTGTTAGTTGATTCTGTAAAATATATACTCCATCAAGAAAGGAAAATATCTAAATTTGTTTATTTCCATTATGTAGTTCCATCAATACTTTTGTTTATTAATGACCAGAATTTTCAAAAGTTCAATCTCTAGTCATTAGCCCTAAAATCCATCACTACTTTTGTTTGTTAATGACAAAAAAAATTTAAAGGTTCAATCTCTATTCAAATTTAATACAACAAGAAGTACAACTTCGAGGGGTACATGGAGTTTTAGTTTGGTTATTGGAATAATTCTAAAATGGTTATGCATCAAATATTGAATCCAAAATCAGGTAAATTATATTTGTATTATTCACACTCCATTCTTTTATATATATAATTTGAAAATCTGAATTAGATTATTGAAACCAAGTTCGATGAAAATATATAATAATAAGGATCATTAGTGGTGTTTACCCTATTTAAGAATGTAGAAAGGCTATTCTTATGCATATGTATATAGTCATGGATCAAAATTTTAACCTTATCCGTCGAAAACATAAAAAAAAAAATTCAGTTTTTGAATCTATGGAAAAGATAATAAGTGCAGTCAAAACTCTTTGTTTGCAACTCTGGGGAAAAAAAAAATCCTATTACATGCAATTTTTTCTTATTTAATTTTGTGCCTCAAATATATTCACTTTTCGAGAAGCACGATTTTATATAATCTTGTAGACAACAAGTTGAATCAAACACGTTGAAATACTTATTTGTCTATACTTTATTAAACTATTAAATTATTAAATTATTTAGTGTACATATTTATAATTTTCTTTATGAAAAATCTCTTGGTTAGGTTTTAGAATATTATGTTTCTTATTTCTCCAATATTTTTGAAAAATTACTTTTGATGTATATGACAGATGTATTGCGACAACGCAATCTTGATCGAGTTAAAAGAAAGTATAATAACCAAAGTGCTACAGAGAGACAAGAATATATAGAAAAAGTTAAAAGGTCTAAGAAAACGAGAGACTCGACCAAGCCACCGTCAGAGGGAAAATATAATCATTACCAAAAATTGAATATGGAAGAAAAACAAAAATACATTCAACATGTCACTAATTTGCAAAAACAACGTTCATCGAGAGGGTGGTTTCTTAGAGCTCAAATGACTCCACGTGAATCAAATGGTTAGTACTTCAAAATATAATATTCAAAAGAGTTCATATTTCATTTTTCATGATTTAAAATATATCATTATCCATTTAGGGTCAAAATTCTACAATCCCGCAGGCTCAGAGATGCATGAATTAAAAAAAATGCCTAATTGTATTCATTGCGGAGCTGAAAGATTTGAATACGAGCCTCCAAGTTTTTGTTGTGGTGATGGAAAAATTAAATTGGCACCCATTGAAATACCGGATGAGTTGTATGAGTTATTTACTTCTCAATCAGAAGAGGCCATCAACTTTCGAAAAAATATTCGTTGTTTGAATTGTATATTCTCTTTTACCTCATTTGGTGTAAAACTAGACAAAGAGCTCGCATCTGCAAGGCAGGGAGTTTATACTTTTCGAGCGCAAGGGATGGTATACCATGATCTTCCAGGATTAGTTCCAAATGAAAAAGGCCCTGAGTACTTCCAATTATACTTTGTTGATAGTGAAGAGGAGGTTGAAAGTAGAATGAAGATAATAAGAATGCATCTCTTTCTGAAAATACGGTAAAGAAACTTATAAAAATTCTTGAGGTAAATCCATATACCAGAGTTTTCAGACAATTAAGAGACTATCCTTCAATGGATGATGTTCAAGTCCATATAAAAAAGGATGCAACATTAGATCAACGAGTCTATAATTCTCCAACCGCCGATCAAGTTGCAGCTGTGTGGGTTGAAGGAAATAATGCTAATATACCTTTTGATAGAGATATTGTAGTTCATGCACATTCAGGTCATAAACATAGAATAAAACCTTATTATGGATGTTATGACCCATTGCAGTATCCAATTCTTTTTCCAAGAGGTCAAATAGGGTGGCACCAGAATATCAAAAAAGGTAGCTCGAGCACATCAAACAATCATTTTGTTGGAACAACCTTGACAAGGGACGAACGCGTACATGGACATGAACAACAAGGTTACTCATTTATTTAATTTATCAAATAATTTTTACTATATTATAATTAAATAGATTACTTGCCCAGTTTAATATGTATCAACAAATTTCATATTTTTAGTACCTTCAACGTCAACTCACCACAACCTACACCACTTATCCAGCATGCACTACATTCAAAATAAGAATAAAATTGTATAATTTCCATGTAATGTAGCTACTGAAAAATAATTGGCCACATGTATGAAGGTACGAGTGGGGAAATTATGTGCCTATGTAGGCGGATTCAATCCACCATTCAAAATAAGAATAAAATTGTATAATTTCCATGTAATGTAGCTACTGAAAAATAATTGGCCACATGTATGAAGGTACGAGTGGGGAAATTATGTGCCTATGTAGGCGGATTCAATCCACTGGAGTATTGGATTAGCGACAAATGTGTATGAGAGGACAATCTTTTGTCCTCTTATGCACATGTGTTTATCATCCAACCCCTATAAATATAATCCACCGGTACAAGATAAATGTAAAAGAACAATTTTGGCACCTTAGTCAATTAGCTAGAGAAATTGTGGCACTCTCCAAATGAATGAAAAGTATAAAGATGCAAAAACAATAGAAGAAGAATTAAGTCTTGGATGTCAAATATTTGACAAGTAAAAACTTACATTTAATTGGTTATATTGACTTATCTACAAAAAATAATCAAGAAACTTATTTTAACTAGAAAAGTGTACATACATTGTACATGTCTAGTTTTAATTTCATGTGTATTTTTCATAAATTAGAGTAAAATTAGCTATTTTAATGTCACAGAATATCATTTATTTATGACTGGTCAATTTATTTTTTAAGAAATTTATTTTTATTAATTATTATTGGTTTATAAAAAATGATGGCTTTGAATAGTTGTAATAAAATATAAAATAAAGATTGATTTAGCCATTACATCTTATAAAATTCTAAAATAAGATCATAAGAACATTATTTAGTTCATTCCATCGTAGTATTTTTCATGTCAAGTTTATCTGTTATTCACCGATGACATGTTTCATTAGTTTTTTCATAAATTTCACCTAACTTTCATCGATTTTACGAGCATTTTTTCTTACTGGTTTCACCAGTTTTTTAATCAACTTCACCATTGTTTACCAATTTCACCCGAAGTTTCATCGATTCATATGTTTTCACTATTTAATTTTTTTTATCGATTATAATATTTTCATTGTTTTCTCCTTTTTCGTCGATATATTTTCCAATTTAAACCATTTTCTTCCGATTCCACCTCGTTTTTGTCGATTACAGTTTAACTCATTTTCACCTATTTTACTGATTTCACATGCAATTCACCTACAATTTTCATTGACTAAACATGTTTTCATTGACTTCAAATTTTTTTTAACTGATTTTATCCATTTCTTCACAAATTTCGCCCAAACTTTCATCGATTCATATGTTATCACTATTTAAACTTTTTCTTACCGGTTTATTTTATTTTAGCAATTAATCCCTTTTTTTATCGGTCATAATATTTTTCATTGTTTTCTCATTTTTGTTTTTTTTTTTGTTTTATTTATTCAGTTTAAACCATTTTTCTACCCATTTCACCAATTAAACTCTTTTTTTAACTGATTTCACTCGTTTTTACCATTTTAACCTGTTTTTACCTTTTTTTCATGTTTTTAAACTAATTCCACATGTTATTCACCTAAATTTTTCATTGATTAAATATGTTCTTACCAACTTTACCTTTTTGACCACTTTACCCTTTTTTCACCGGCTTTACCTAATTTTACTGGATTTCACTGGTTTCATCATTTTTCTTAGAAATTTCATTCGAATTAATTTTCATCGAATTTCACATATTTTAACCCGTTTATTTTAACAGATTTTCCCCGTTTTTATCCATTTTTCACAAATTTTACCCTTATTTTTTTATCGATTTCAAATGTATTTAAGATTTCATATGCATTTTTTTCACCGGTTTAAGTGCACATACGTTGTACGTGTCAATTTAATTTTAATGGTATTTTGTTGTAAATCAGAGTAAAATTAACTCAATTATGTCATAAAATATCATATTAATGAATGCTATTCGATTTATTAACTTCATCATGAGTATTTTCATCGATTTCTTTAGTTTTCTCATTTTAAACTATTTTTCTAATGATTTGACTTTATCTTTGTTGGTTGAACTTTTTTCATTTTATTGATTTCACTCATTTTTATCATTTAACCAATTTTCACATGTTTTCACCGACTTTAGCCTTTTTTCAATGTTTATATCCGATTTTTACATATTTCATCATTTTTTATGTAATTTCATCGATTCACATATGTCATCCATTTTTTTTCGCGAATTTGACTTGAATTTACATTGATTTCACCTGTATTTATCAAATTTTCAACTCAAATAAGTATACATCTTCAATTACTTTTAAGTATATCTCAAATTATTTCACTTACCTTATCATTTGGGTTTAATGATTGTGCTTATCTCGTGATGATACTCCGTTATTTTTCCGTCAAATGCCATAAAATTGGTGATAAATGATGCTATTAATTGTAACTTGAGTGACTATATATTTTATTCCTGAAAGTTGAGTGACCATTGTGTGTTTAGAGTTAAACTTAGGTGACTAAATATGCATTTTTTCTCTCTAATTTGATATGCTTTTGTTTTTCTTCCATATTCATGGTGCTTGGTTAGGAGAGAAAGAAGTTACAAATTTTCTTAAAATATTTTCCTACCAAATTTTTGATGAGAAAATTTAAGGAAAACTCATGTCTAATTATATTTTATTAATATAGTTAACAACTTGAATAATGGCATTTTTGTCTTCACAGAAAAAGAAAAAAACTTAAATTATTCACACTTTTAGTAGTAGTATAGATATAGATACAAGAGTACTTTTCCTCGTGTCTTTCCTACAAATTATTGCATAAATTCTTTTTAGCAGAAAATGCTCTCAACAGTTCTACCATTCCATCGCGGATGATAGCCTTTCACGAGAACAACAAGGTATGTGCTAATTTAATTTCAAAATTATCACATATTTAATATGGTAGCAACAACCTATTTATACCTCTAAAAGTTGAAGCAATTCACTCAAAATTGTGAACATCACTGCACTTGATATTTAAGAATTCATGAAGCATGTTTTTTAGCAATGTCTTATACCTATTTACCTTTAACGCAGCTATAAATGGACAAAGCAATAAACAAGTTTCATGTAGAGAATATAGTTGCTACCGGTTACAAATCAGAAATCCAAGGCAATCTACACTACTGTTTGCTGGGAGACTATTGCAGCAATATGTAGTCGACATGTATATAAAGTTAGAGACCACAAGATTGGACTATTATCGACAAAACCAATCTAATTTGAGAGCTGAGCTCTACCAAGGAATTGTGGATAGTGTCTTGAAAGGAGAGACTAGAGGAAGTGAAATCGGCCAAAGAATTGTTCTTCCTTCATCTTTTATAGGTGGACCGAGAGATATGCGCCGCAGATATCTGGATGCATTAGCATTAGTACAAAGATTTGGTAAACCAGATCTTTTTATTACAATGACTTGTAATCCAGAAAGGAAAGAGATACAAGACAAATTGTACAATGGCCAACGAGCTCAAGATCGACCAGATTTGACCTCAAGAGTATTTCGTGCAAAATTGCAAGACTTGAAAGACCAACTATTTAAGAAAGAAATATTTGGAAAAGTAGCTGCCCATGTCCATGTAATTGAATTTCAAAAGAGAGGATTACCACACGCTCATATGTTGATAATTTTGAAGTCTGACTATAAGATCACATCCCCAGATGACTTTGACAAGTTTGTGAGCGTCGAAATTCCTGACAAATAAAAGCATCAAGAACTCTATAATTTAGTTGTAAAACATATGATGCATGGACCATGTGGAGAAAAAAACTCTAAGAATTCTTGTATGGTAGATGGAAGATGCAAATATCATTACCCACGATCTTATTGTGAATGCACAATACAAGGTAAAGATGGATATCCAATTTATAGAAGATTGAAAAATGGATTAGTAGTTGAAGTACGGAATGCACAACTCAACAACCAATGGGTAGTCCCCTACAATCCACATCTCTTATCAAGATATAATTGTCATATAAATGGTGAGATATGTTCTGGTGTGACTACAGTGAAATATCTATACAAATATATCTATAAGGGACATGACAGGGTAGTAGTTCATATCACTCAGGACAATGAAGGAAATGTAATTGATGAAATTAAACAATTTCAAGATGCAAGATGGGTCTCGGCTCAAGAAGCTGTGTGGAGAATTTTTGAATTCAATTTAAATGAAATACATCCTGCAGTTATCAATTTATCCCTTCATCTCCCCAATCAGCAATATGTAACTTATTGGGCAAATCAAGATTTGAACAACATCATAAGGGGGGATAATGTCTCCAAAACAATGCTAACAGAGTATTTCTCTATGTGCTCTAAAAGTGAAGAAGCAAAAAAGTATCTTTACAGCGAATTTCCTGAACATTATGTGTGGGACAAGCAAAGTAAGTGTTGGAACAAGAGAAAGAAAAAGGATGTTATAGGACGTATAAATGGTGCTAATCCAATAGAAGGAGAACGATATTATCTAAGATTACTATTGAATCATGTTAGAGGTCCAACATCTTTCCAAGATTTGCTAACGGTCAACGAATTGCGATGCTCAAATTTTAAAGAAACAGCCCAAATAAGAGGTCTACTAGAATCAGATCAGAGTGTTCTTGAATGTTTAAATGAAGCTATCACTTTTCAAATGCCACACGAACTCAGAAGATTATTTGCAATCTTATTGGTGTATTGTGAACCAACAGATGTGAGAATTCTTTGGGATACATACTTTGAGGCGATGTCGGAAGACTTTCGAAGAGAACCTCACTTGAACTAGAAATTTCCAAAACTTTGAATAGTTTGAATTATTTCTTGGAAAGCATGGGAAAAAGCATAAGGTCATATGATCTTCCAACCATTCCAATTGATGTAAATAACGTCCAAGATGATTTCTCCAGAGAAATCCAAGATGAAATGTCAATAGAAATACCCCAAGAAGATTATGAAGCAGAACAAAATCTAAATTCGGAACAACATAATGCTTTCTCAATGAAATTAAATTGCATAAAAGAAGGTAAGGGTGGAATGTTTTTCATTGACGGACCAGGTGGGACTGGAAAAACATTCTTGTACCGCGCATTATTGGCTCATCTTAGAAGCAGAAACTTGATAGCACTTGCGACAGCAACATCTGGAGTTGCTGCTGCAATAATGCCAGGTAAAAGGACAATTTATTCCAAATTTAGTATATGTTGCGTTCTAACCTAAATATTTAATTTAATCGAAATTATATATATATATATATATATATAAAAAAAGGTTATTGTTTCTAATTTGATCAAGGAATATGGAAGTTGGACTTGGGAGATAGTAATAATTACCCCTTAGCATAAACTATAATCCTATTAGATTGTGTAGATATGAGAAATAAAGGAGCTCAACAGATTGGGAACATGCATTCTGTAGGATTTAAAAGTAAAGCTTAACAATGAAATGCCATGAGGTGACTCTAGACTCACATTGCATGTCCAAATTAAGGTATAGATGCGCATAAGTAGAAAGGGCAAATATATGACTAATCCTTCTCTTGGTTGTCGGAATTCTGATGTTCTCCTACAGTGGTATCTGCATATTTAAGAAAAAAATATACAATAAATCATTTGTAAGCAATACAACACACCAAGGGCAAGTTAGAAAGAATTTCCAATCTAACAAACATAAGAATCACAAGATGTTATGCCTTTATTATGAAAATATATGAAACTATAGAACATATAACGAATGGAGATACCATATATGATAGGAATTATTTTGTAGGACTTGTAAATAATACGGTGCAATATATTCAAATTTGTTATACAATATATTGTGTAAATTGAATTACAACGTAAGTTTTCTAAATTTTTTCTTTCCGTAGAAGAATAAATAGTGCTACAAATCTCCTTTCAATATATTCTTTGTTGCTTTAATGTTAGGTGGGAGAACAGCCCATTCACGTTTCAAAATACCAATAGATGTACATGAATCAAGTAAATGCTCTATTTCCAAGCAATGTGGGGCTGCATAGCTACTACGTAAAGCAGAATTGTTAATATGGGATGAAGCACCCATGGCAAAACGATGGGCCATCGAGAATGTTAATGAACTATTTCAGGCAAAGAAGATTTTGGTGGCAAAGTGTTTGTTTTTGGTGGAGATTTCAGGCAAGTCTTGCCGGTTGTTCCTAAATGCACTATTTCTCAAACTATTTCGGCAAGCTTGGTGAAATCAATTCTCTGGGGTAGAATGAAAAGGATTACTTTGACGAGGAATATGAGAGCTAGAGCTGATCCGAGTTTCAGTGACTTCTTGCTTAGAATTGGAAATGGAGATGAACCCACTGATGTTGAAGGTAACATCAAAATTCCTGAAGAGATGATCATTAAATATGATAATGAAGAAGATTCGATACAACGACTTATTCGAGCAATCTTTCCAGGCTTGAGTAAGAATGCTCACTTGGCGAATTACATGACAACAAGAGCAATTCTAGCTGCTAGAAATGAGCATGTTGATCAACTAAATGAAAAGTTGATATCAATATTTCCTGGCGAAGAGAAAACATTTAGTAGTTTTGATGAAGCTGTTGATGATAGAAACAACTATTACGATATGGATTTTTTGAACTCTCTAACTCCAAATGGTCTGCCTCCTCATAAGCTGATTCTAAAAAAGAATTGCCTAATAATTCTCTTAAGAAATTTGTATCCATCAAATGCTTATGTAATGGAACAAGAATGGTATGCAGAGATTTCAAGGAAAACGTAATTGATGCAGAGATTGTGTCTGGACAACACAGTGGAAAACATGTATTTATACCTAGGATACCACTTTCCCCAGCTGAAAACGAAGGATACCCATTCCAGTTTAGGCGTAAACAACTCCCTATTAGACTTTGTTTTGCTATGACAATCAATAAAGCACAACGGCAAACAATTCCGAATGTTGGTATTTATTTACCTCAATCAGTTTTCTCTCATGGTCAATTATATGTGGGTCTCTCTAGAGGAACTTCGATGTGTACAACTAAGGTGCTAATCAAACCTGACACTACCAATGTAAGAGAAAAAACGTGGACAAATAATGTTGTCTACAAAGAAGTTTTGCATGCAGGTAGTGAAATACTTTTTGTTCTAATACAATATGTATTATGTAGTATAAATTATTTATCAAATAATTAATGGTGTGTTTTTTAGGATGTGGCTCAACTGAAAAACCAAATGTGGAGGAGGACTTCAATAAACAAGATTATTCAATCTAAGTGGATGGTATTGTCAAGCAGTTTACAACTTTCAAGTTCATACATAAAAACTTTGATAAGCTTTGTGTTTAGTTCTTCATTTTACAATGGCTTTAGAAAGACTGCACACTCTGAGATGTAGTTTAGTTTAATATATATTTTATTGCTAACATATGAATTCTCTGTCATTATATCAAGTATAAAGTCATAATAAAGTTTTGGAAGTTGGAAAACATCATATTGGAATACATAGTTTTGTTAATAATTTATTTACGCATAGGAATAGCCAAGATCATTTATATAAAATTCAACTTTAATGCACAGTCTTAGGCAAAAGACATTACATCTGAATGTTGGTTTTCAAGTTCAGATAAATTAAGAAAATAAATTTAGAATTGTGCAGCATGCAATCTCAAATACACGGCAATCAATTGGATTTATGAGCCACATTTTAATGATCTAACTAGAAAATTGTTTAGTTCTTGCTACCTCTGACAATTTTTGGCAGTAGAGTTAACAATAAACCCAACAAGTTCTAAACCACTATCCTATAAAAGAGTTTACCAGCAAATGTAAATTACTCGATAGAATCAAATATGATAATATGACATAAGCTTATAAATTAACAGCCACACCTGATCCAGAAGAAGTTATTGCTTGATAAAACCCAATAGTTCTTCACCATCGCTTGGGAATTTAGAATTTTATTGGATGAATTGATTGAGTAGTTTTATGGAAAAACGGGTTTAGGGTATATGGGGAGGAGGAGTGGCGGAGCTGCGACTGCAGCACGGCGGTGTGTCCTTTGGCTCGTGCGTTTGCCACCGCCATTTCTTAGCCTAAAATTGAAGTTTTTCCTGTTTAATTTAGAATTGACCTATGGGTTTTTGGTGTTTAAAGAGAGGAGATTGAGGTGTATTACTATAAAATAAAATTGCACTTGAGGATGGTTCGTTTGTTCTTTTGATAGGAAGATCTGTTAAGGAAAAAAAAAATTAAGATTTGTTTCCCAAATATTCATTTCCTAACCCCGTTACTGTTACATATTAGTCAATATTGATGTTCATTATATTTATTTATTTATAATTTTTACATATGTATTAAATTCTGTTAAGAATGAAATGCAAAAATATCCCTACTTGTTGTCTAATTAGGAAAAATAAATCTTCTAATTTTTATCATCGAAAAGACACTTTTCATATCAAACTTTTGGTATATTTATACATTTCATATGGTACTTTTTAAAATGACACATTTGATACTAATATTGACCAATATTTTTCAATTTAGATTTAACCGTTAAATTCTGGACAGAAAAGACACTTGTCGCGCACATGTCTCGCATAAAATAAAATAAAAATAGGAAAATGCATTTTTCATACTAAATTTTTACCTACTTTAAACATTTGGTAGCAAACTTTCAAAATAGACAGATCTAATACCAAAATTTAAAAAAAAAATTCACATTTCCTTCATATGTCAATTTTTTAGAGCCCAATTTTATGTTCTTATGGTAAAAAATTTGGAGCATATCAAAAATCACTATCTACCAGCTCATAAACTGGTAGATAGTGAATTATTAAATAAAATTAGATATGATTAAATGAAATTTAAATAATTTATTTAATATGATTAAAAAATATTCAAATAATTTACTACATAACATACCAAAATTAAATGCAAAATATATTAATTAAAATATGTAATACTTATTTTCACGTGCAAAGTTGGAGTACCACCATCAACTTAGGAAAATTAGTAATTAGTAACTATAATTTTAATACAAATAACTATTATGAAATATTTAAACAATTGTATATTTGGGTTTTGGGCTAGGTTGCACGGATACTCCGTAAAATGGTCCCGTGCAGTATCCAGTACTCTGGGAATACGGATACGCGTTCGATACGCGTGGGATACGCGTACAGTACGTCACCTGGAGTATCCTAATTAAATTAAATAAAAAATAATTCGGATACGGGTACAATACGTTTTTTTGGAGTATCCTGCAGGTTTTGGACACGTTTTGGATACGCATGGGGTGTTTTTGTTAGTTTTTCAAAGTTATAGGTAAAAAATTAATAAATTAAAAATTAAAAAAAACGTCTATTTTGAATGGTCTTGGATACGGGTGTCCATCCTCGTGATGTTTAGTTGAAAATTTCAAATTAATTCGGGTTTTTTTCTAACTTTTCCAATTTTTAATATAACTTTTGTGTATTTTGAATGGTCTTGGACAATTTTAGTGTATAACTTATATGTGATGTTGTCCAACACGAAATTAAACTAGTAGACAATATATATTTTAAATATGATCTATTTCTTTCGTGGTATAATAGAATGATCAAATTAGTTATGTGATTATGCATAATATAAAATTATTTTATTTTATATGCGTATCTTTGCCGTATCGAATCCTATAAATTTTAAAAATTCGTATCGCCGTATTCGTATAGTATTATAACGTATCGCCGTATCCGTATCCGTGCAATCTAGGTTTTGGGTCAATTTTATTCGAACCTATCCATCGGGCTTTGAATAAGTCCAACTCAATTGATAGTCCTAATTTTTTCTAAGATTTGGTTTACTTCATAATTAACTACATAATTTAGTGATTGATGAATTTAAGAGGTTTAATGGGGTATTTACACTTTGCACCTCTAAAACTTAGATTTAGCACTTTGCACCCTCTTTTATATTTAGGCAAAAACTCAAGGGCAAAATAGGTAATTAATTATAAATCTTTGGCACTTTGCACCCCCAAAATAAAATTAACACTTATCACCCTCGAATTAAGATCAAATTAGCAACTTCCAACCCCAAAACACAATAAATGGACACTTTGCACCCCGAAACACATGATTAACACTTAAGACCCACAAATTAAAAAAAAAAACGGAAACCCCTCATTTTTTTCGACAAAGCTGACCATCGGGGTGAAAAAAATCTAAGGCAAAATAGGTAAGTTTCGGATTCGATTAAACCACCTACATTTATATACTTATATATAAATTAAATACCATGAATTTGGAATGATTATATCATATAATAAATTAACAACCATGAATTATAGCTTGTACAAATTAAACGTGCTATGCAAAAAAATTGAATAAGTAAAACTTTGTAAGTTTAACTTTGTCTTAGATATTTTTCACCCCGATAGTTGACTTTGCCGGAGAAAATGAGGGGTTTGAGTTTTATTTTTTTATTTGAGGGAGTTAAGTGTTAATTTTGTGTTTCGGGGTACAAAATGCTAATTTATTGAGTTTCGGTGGTGCAAGTTGCTAATTTGTTCTTAATTCGAGAGTGATAAGCGCTAATTTTATTTTGGGGGTGCAAAGTGCCAATTTCTCGGGGTGAAAAATGCCAAAAATTTATAATTAAATTACCTATTTTGCCCTTGAGTTTTTCCTTGAAAATAAAAGAGGGTGCAAAGTGCTGTATTTTTCATATTTTGAGGGTGCAAATTGCTAAATCTTAGTTTTGAGGGTACAAAATGCAAAAAATGCAATATAATGATAATAATGAGAATGGAAAGAATGAATTTCATGATCGCAATGTTTATGTTTCTCTTGCTTAAGGTCGGACATTACAAAATATTATACGAAGTCCGAAACAAAATTATAGAAATCTAAAACAAAATATTCCCTATTCTATACGAAGTAAATTTACCAAAAAAATCATATAGGAAGTAGGAAACTTCTATTATTCTATGAATCCTACCAATATAAATAAAGACGTCTTTGTTAATATAAACATAAACAATCGTAGTAGCAATTTACAGAGTCTTCTAATTAATAAAAAAATAGCATGCTTTAATTCATGATTTATGATATTGCAGAAGAAAAAATCATGATAATGAATGATTCAATCAATTCTTTGGAACTAAATCAAAAAACATGGACGGTTCGATTAAAGATTTTGAGAATAGGAACCGAGACAAGATGTGGAGCAAATTTATCTACAAGGGTTAAGAAGATGATTATGATGGATGATGAAGTAAGTATTCAATTTTCTATTATTTAAATTATGCAAATAACTTCATCATATTTGTTTTAAAAAAAATCTTAAATATTTTGTCAGGGAACTAGAATCGGATAGTTATATTCAATGACGATATCCAACAATTCAATAAAATATTCAAGCTTCAGAAAACATACATTATTACAAATAGGCATGTGCAAAAGAGTAATCCTATGTACTTCAATGCCCATCCAGAAATCGAATCGGTTCTAAAGAAACACTCGAAGGTAGTAGAAGCTTCAGAACCGATATCTGCCAATGTCGACTACAAATTCATTGATTTTAAAAGCATAAATCCTGATATCAACGACAAGCAAGCAATTGATATCACTATTTTGTTAATAAATTATATCATTTTTTTGCTTTATATATTTTTATAAATAAGTTTTGTATATATTTACATATATGTAGATGTTTGTGGAATTGTCACCAAAGTCAAACCAAAACTGACGAGGACAACTTTTAAAGGCATACCAAAAGATGTGAGGGAAATAACAATCATTGACGAAAAGTAAGTTTTATATCACAATATAATTTGGTAAGTATTAAATTATCTCAAAATTATGACATGAGCTACTTCATATATAAGGCGTACGGCAAGTAGGTCAAATCTTATATTCTTTTTTTTTTTTTCTATTCCTCAAGAGGTTTATTAAATTGAGAACTATGATAAACATATTGTAAAGGAAGAAAAAGAAGATTAATGACAATGAATTAAATAAGCTCTCAAGGAGAAAAGTATTTTGTATTCATTCATATGTACAGTACGTATGTGAGTACATTATATAGTTCAGTTCTACAAAATAAGTATCAATCATAATTGATACTATTGCATAATTAAGGGATAATGTAATCCCATATTCTAAGTAATTAGATAAATATTCCATCTATGATATATTTGATAATATTTGTTTTGATATGTTTCACACTTCCCCTCAAGTTGGGGCGAATATATCAATAGAACCCAACTTGGCTAGCATTTGATTAAGCTTAAGTCTGGGTAACGCCTTTGTAAAAATATCAGCCAATTGGTTATCGCTTTGAACATGTAGAGCTTCGATTATTTGAAGTCATTTGTTGACAGAAGCCAGTTGGAGCAAAACGAAAACACTTTCTGAGTGAATCTGTGTTAAAAGAGTGTTGTGAGGAGTGTTTATCCATCTTTGTGAGTGATAAACTCCGTAGAATAGGTCTTCTTTGTGATTTCCTATTGCGCACTTGTGGTCGTTTCATTTGTTGTTCGACGCAAACATTGTATACTGATTACTTTGTGTTTTTTAGTATAACCCAAGATTTAAGTGAGACTTTGCATTTTTCCTTGCATATTTTCAAGACTGCATAAAACACTTTAACAAAACTGTTGAAAGATTTATTGAAAAGAGTTTGTTAAAACTGGGGATAAATCTTTCAAACTGTTGTAAGCTTACTTGTGAAAAATACTGTTTTAAATTCGTTGCAAGTACTCTGCTTTTAAAAGTTGATTTTACTGAAATCGGCTAAGTAGTTCATGTTGGGATAGTGATTGGGATGCCTCGATTGTCAGAACAACGAAAGTGCGGAATTTAAAATTTTTCGAAGCACCCAAGGTCCCGTATTAATTCTCCATATTAATTATACGTAAGCAAGAACAAAAACACACATAGTATTTAACAAGGGGGTTTTTGCGATATACCTCACCACAGGCAAGGTGGTGGCAACCTTCGATTCTGATTCTGAAACTGGATCTGGATCTGGTTCACAGAAGTGATCCAAGCGTCTCACCTCCAAAGTAAGTCCACACCAATTGGATTCTGGCAACACCTCAAGATCTTAGGCTCAGAACTGGATTCAGGAGGTTTGTCGAAGCAGGATTGTGTAGATTCTCTTGACAGGTCAAGATCTAACACGAAGGAACAAAGGGAGAGGGGCGGCGGCACAAGAGCAGCCCACGGCAGCAGGGTGGCGGCGTCTCTTGTTGGCGGCGGCGGCTAGGGTTTCTAGCACTAGGGGGCGGCGGCTACTAGAAGTTAGAGAGGCTAGGGTTTTCTTCTTAGGGTGTTAGCTTTTGAGCTCAAGTAGAACCCCTTTTATAGACTCCCTCAACCTAGGTTTTGCAAGACTCCTTATGGGCTTTTAATTAAAAGCCCATGTCTTGCAAGCCTCTCATTTAATTAATTACTTAATTAAATGCCCAGTCCAATTAAATCATTATTTCTTTTATATAATTAATTAGCAACTTAATTAAGTATTTAATTAATTAAGTTAGCCAATTAATTAATCTCCCACTTGAATTAAATACTTTTAATTCATTTAATTGATTTAATTACCTTTAAATCAATTAATTCCTTTTGTATCCTTTTCAACAGTCACCGTCCAATTGTATTGTGTGTGACCCTCTGGGTTCACAATGAATTGGCAGCAGGCCCACGAATTCCTCGTGGTTTAATTTATGAACAATAAATTGCTCCGGTCAATTAAACAACCTTTAATTGACCACTCCTAGAATCAATTCCTCTATTAACTCAGGAGTACCTACACTTCATGGTCGATGTCTAGCCACAAGCCCATGAAGCCCAACTTCAGGTGAATTGATACTTGTGAACCTCGTCTCATATAATTACCATGTACATACGGTCCTTCTATCGACTAATATTCCCGATCAAGACTTAGGGTGTGTGAATTGATCGGCACCTCTAAATTTGTCTCGATTACTATACTTTCTAATTCAGGATAATATTCCATTGTGACTCCTAAATTTGGAAACCCCTTTCCAAATCCGTCACCGACTACGGCCGTAGGTTCCTTGGATATATTATCTAAGAATCGTATAGGAAATTCTCTCACCCATTACAGTGAGTCAATAGATTCCATATCGGTACTAACCATTCGCGTACATGTCCATACGCACCCAACCTAGGCATGTCATGACCAAGCTACGTGGCCTATACCTAGATCTAATTACGCACTTCCATGCACCGAATTCGCCCTAGCACCTCAAGTCAAAGGACTAAATCGTACACTATTATAATCCTTGAGAAACAACCCATCACCGATATGCGACATGCGCTTCCACAATGGGTTTCTCTGTTCGGGTCGTTCGATGCGTTCAATCCTCCATTGAACCACCTACTCGTATGCACTGGCCTCAAATGCCTTGCTCATGAAACGCTACAAATTCACTCCATGTGAATCATGCATACTTGTACAAGTCTTGGCGATTCCTACGATACCCCGTCTCATTCGGAATCTATGACTTGGAACAATTTTAAGATTACGACCTTTGAGACTGTTTCATGATTGCACTCAGTACTGAAGTGAATCGTCCCATAGTCAAATGTAATCTAAGGGTTTCAACCAATCGCTTAAATGTATTCGCGAGAGATGAAGTTGGCCATTGTTTATCCTTATACTCATATAAATAAACGCGCGTATTATTATAAAATCTAAAGATTGTTTCTTACAGAATAGACCTATTACAAGCTAATTGAACTGGCTTGCTGGGCACTATTCTATCAATCTCCCACTTGCCCTAAAGCCATTCACCTATGGTTCTAAGACCCATCTGCTCTAGATGACTATCGAACGCCTTTTGTGAAAGTGGCTTAGTTAGTGGGTCAGCTACGTTGTCTTCCGATTTGACATACTCCATGTGCATGTCACCTCTACCAATGATCTCCCTGATCACGTGGTATTTCCTCTGTACGTGTTTGGATTGATGGTGTGATCTCGGCTCCTTTGCTTGAGCTATCGCTCCGTTGTTGTCACAGAAGACGACTACAGGTTCAACAATGCTAGGAACAACATCCAATTCTTGGATGAAGTTTTTCATCCACACACTTTCTTTTGCCGCATCTGATGCTGCGATATATTCTGCTTCTGTGGTTGAGTCGGCAGTGGTAGACTGTTTACAACTTTTCCAACTGACCGCTCCTCCATTGATGTGGAATATGTATCCAGAGTTGGATTTGAAGTCATCCACATCAGACTGGAAACTTGCATCAGTGAATCCTTCAAGTTTCAGTTCTCCACTACCACCGTAGACCAAAAACATATCCTTAGTCCTTCGCAGGTACTTTAGGATTGCTTTTACGGCAGTCCAGTGCTCTTCGCCTGGATTTGACTGATAGCGACTCGTTACACTTAGATCGTGTGCTATGTCTGGTCGAGTACACAACATCGCATACATTATGCTCCCTATAGCAGAGGCATAAGGTATGAGAGACATTCTCGTCTTTTCTTCGTCAGTTGTAGGGCACATTGACTTAGAAAGAGAGATACCATGTCTCATTGGAAGCAATCATCTCTTGGATTCTTCCATTTTGAATCTCTTCAAAATAGTGTTGATGTACTGAGATTGGGAGAGTCCTATCATCTTCTTCGATCTATCCCTATAGATACGTATTCCCAATACGTAAGATGCGTCTCCCATATCTTTCATGGAAAACTGCGCGGATAACCATGCTTTAGTCTGCGCTAACATCTTGATATCGTCTCCGATTAACAAAATGTCATCGACGTACAAAACAATGAATTGTATCGAGCTCCCACTATTCTTCTTGTACACACAAGGTTCATATACGTTTTTGATGAAGCCAAATGCTTTGACTGTCTCATCAAATCGTATGTTCCAGGTTCGGGACGCCTGTTTGAGGCCATAGATTGATCTTTGAAGTTTACACAATTTATGCTCATTTCCTTTGGACGCAAAACCTTCAGGTTGTTGCATAAAGATCTCCTTGTCAATGTCTCCATTGAGAAAGGCGGTCTTTACGTCCATTTGCCATATTTCGTAGTCATGCCACGCGGCTATGGCAAGTAGTATCCGAATGGATTTCGACATCGCCACGGGAGAGAAGGTTTCCTCATAGTCTATTCCAGGCCTTTGAGAATACCCTTTCGCCACTAAGCGAGCTTTATGAGTTAATACCTCTCCATTCATTCCAAGCTTGCGCTTGAAGATCCATTTGCATCCTACAGTGATAGTTCCCTCAGGTGGATCGACCAAGGTCCAAACCTTGTTGGAATGCATGGAATCCATTTTGGATTGCATGGCTTCGAGCCACGCACCCGAGTCTATATCTAACATCGCTTCTTGATAGGTCTTTGGATCACTATCATCTTTCTCGTTTTCGTGAATGAAACCAAATCGCTCTGGCTCCTTACGAATTCGATCAGACCTTCGAAGAGTAGGTGTACTAGTAGGTTCAATAAATTCATGTTCAGCTCCCACTGTTTGTGGGGATGGGTCCGATTCTTGGACTTCATCAAGTTCTACGATTGTCCCATTTCGGTTGGTGAGGAAATCCTCTTCCAAGAAGTGGGCGTTCCTAGACACGAACGTATTACATTCTTTAGGATCGAAGAACAGGTATCCAATGGATTCCTTTGGATACCCCACAAATTTGCACAAACTAGATCTACTATCTAGCTTATCTCCCTTTTTGTTCTTTACATACGCAGGAGATCCCCATACTCGTAGATACGAATACACGGGTGCTTTACCATACCATACTAGGTGCGGTGTTGTTGGCACTGACTTCGAAGGTACTATGTTTAGTATCTTCGATGCAGTTAATAGGGCTAAGCCCCAAAACGAAAAGGGAAGGTCAGCGAAGATCATCATGGAACGAACCATGTCTAACAATGTTCGATTCCTCCGCTCGGACACTCCATTGAGTTGGGGCGTCCTAGGGGGAGTTCGCTGGGCGAGAATTCCATTCTCTTTTAGATAATCAAGGAATTCTTGGCTTAAGTACTCACCACCTCTATCAGAACGAAGTGCTTTAATACTATGTCCAAGTTGATTCTCAACTTCCATTCGAAACTCTTTGAATTTCTCAAAAGTTTCGGATTTGTGTTTCATAAGATATACATATCCATAACGACTAAAATCGTCAGTGAATGTTACGAAGTAAGAGAATCCTCCTCTCGCATTGACACTCAATGGTCCACAAACGTCAGTATGGATTAAATCCAATGTTTGCTTGATTCGCTCGGGATTCCCGGTGAAGGGTGATTTGGTCATCTTTCCTTTGAGACAAGACTTGCAAGTTGGGAGTTCATCCAAGTTCTTTATTTCAAGAGCCTTAGAGGAAACCAGCTTTTGAATCCTACTCTTGGAAATATGTCCAAGTCTAGCGTGCCAAAGTTGTGGAGTTTGATTATCATATTTTCTTTTTCTAGATTGAATGTGCATGACGTCGGAATTTGTAGGTTCTAAGGAATAAAGACCATCTATCAAAGTACCACGAGCATACATTAAACCACCTTTAAATATGCAAAAAGCTCCATTTTCAATGGAAAAATTAAAACCATCAATATCCAACATAGGTATAGAAATGATGTTCTTAATAATGTTTGGTACGTACAGAAAATCCCTTAAAATTAAAGTAAAGTTTCCTAAAACCAATTCGACGTCCCCAATAGCCTCAGCGGCGATCCTAGCTCCGTTTCCAAAACGCAGGATTCTATCCCCGGGCTTCAGGTATCTTACTGCTCCCATCACCTGCAAATCATTGCAGATATGAGAACCTGCTGCGGTGTCTAACACCCACGATGCACAGTTAATAGAAATATTAACTTCAACCAAGAAAATACCTTTGGCTACCAATTTCATCTTTAGGTAGTCTGGGCAGTTCCTTTTCCAGTGCCCTGCTTTCTTGCAGTGGAAACATTCGTCTTCCGGGCTCTTGCGCTTCTTTTCAACCACCTTTGTGACTGCCTTCGAAGAAAATACCTTCTTCTTCTTCCTACCTCTCTTGGGCTTTGCAGCCTTCGATTGGTGTGCAATCATTACCAGCTTCTCTTTCTTGAGAGTCGATTATGCCGTTACCAACAAATTGGTCAGTTCGTGAAGAGCGAGGGTTCTATCCTCCATGTTGAAGTTCAACACGAACTGGTCAAAAGAACGAGGCAGCGTATAGAGAAGGAGGTCAGTGCTGAGATCAGCGTGCAAATCCACGTCCAATCGCCCCAGTTTTTCAACCAGGTTGATGAAACGCAGACAGTGATCCTTGACACTGCTTCCCTCAGCCATCTTGAGATGAAACAACTCCTTAGTGGTCGCGAACCTTTCGGTACGAGACCTCTCTCCAAACATCTGCTGGAGGTGGAGAAGTATCTCTCTAGCAAGCGGCATAGCAGCATGCTGTTTCTGCAGTTCATTCGACATCGAGGCTAGCATGAGACATCGAACCTGAAGATCATCATCAACCCTTTTTGCATGGGCGGTTCGTTGTTCCCCACTAGCTCGTGCTGCGGGTGCAGCAGGCATGGGTGTGTCGAGCACATAGCTACGTCGCTCGGAGTCGAGGACGATTATGAGATTTCTCAGCCAGTCAACGAAGTTTGAGCCATTCAATTTGTTTGCGTCGAGGATAACAGATAATGGATTCTTAGACATTGTACTTAATATCTACAAATGGAAAGAAGACAACATTTAGCTAACTGATCTTATGTCTAATACTTATAATTAACGAATTTTGGACTTGTTTTCGAAAAAGTTCTCCCACTATTTTATCGAAACAATCACCCCTTTGATTGCTCGGGAAATTTAATTCCTAGTAGGTCTTGACGTCCCAGCAGCAATTAATTGCACCCACGACTCGTGGCCATACAACCAATTCTCCAGGTAGGTATACTTATTACCAATTGTGTTACTCCACAACCTTCAAGCTATTTTGCCTCGGTTTTCGCACTTATCTAGCACTGCTACATCATAAGTGTTACTAATCGTTAAGTCTAACCCATCAATCACGATGAGCAACGGGCCCGGTCGTGAGTTCTCCGTAACTAGTTGTCGGTCGATCCTCACATCCCGACCAGTCCTCACCCTTGTCGTGTTTAGTTAAAACATGAGTCAAGGAATTTCACGTATTGTCCATTTCTTCGACTCGGGTGCCAGACTCTGGATCACCTCTATCGATAAGTAGACAACATACGCTAGTCCCTATTGATGGAAGGCTTGGATTTATATAAATACTTCATTTTATTTTAATCCAATATGACTTAATATTTAATTCGAGAGGGGAATTTCTGGTTTTGAAAGTTATACTAACTCTCCTCGAGATCTCACCGATTCAGTTATGCTTTATCTTTTATTACGATCTAGATTCTAGCGCACATCTCATACAAGCTAAATATAAATCGACAAAATAAATAAAAGCCATACAAGCCTAGCATGCATACTACCACAATATGTTTTCGATCGGGAGCCTCCTATGTGGGCCATCATCGAGCCAATGATGTTGGCCCTATTGGTCAATCTAAAGGGTTTGTAAATGGGCCTATGCTATTACACAATGTACCACGCATACATGGCCTTACATATCTTCTTGGGTTCCCACCTTGCTTGTAAACGGGCCTCCATCCTAAACTAGGAAAGCAGTAAAACCCTATTCTATTACAAAGGCTCAAAATGGCCCAAAAAACATAATAGGCTCGCAGGCCCAATAAAAACCAAACAATAAATTAAACCAATCACATCTAACCTAAGGTCAAGGCTCGGCTCGATCGAAAACCACGTAAACAATTCACATAGAGCAAGAAACAAGCAAACATCCTTTACCTATTTCTTTCTTAATTTTAAAACTACCTTTTAAAACTAACTTCCTATGATTCTTACTTTTTAGTCACTACTAATTATGACAAAATGAATATTCGGGTAAACAAAAATAAATTTTCTGCTCAAATTCAGATTCTGTTTTTCAACTTTTGAAAATTGCATTTTCGCCCCTCAACTTTCGAAAATTGCACTTTGACCCCAAAACTTTTAAAAAGTTACAAAAACACCCCTGGGCAGATTTGGGCAGATACCAGAAAATAATATTTTGAATTCTGAAAATTTTTCAATTTTTTAAATTGACCCCTCAAGTTTCGGTAATTGCAAAACAGTCCCAAAGTTTTCGGAAATTACAAATTGACCCCAAAACCCGTGCGACCAGATTTGCAAAAACAGTCCATGATTTTGAAATTTCCAGATTTCAAAAATTCGAATTTTTCAGCCCACAAAAACCCTAATCTCGATTTTTAGCATAAAAGTCCTGAAGTTTTCAAAAACTATAAAAACGACACAGATCTAAAAAAGCAGTTTTACCCAATCATAGATCCAGTCATAACAAGTAAGAATCAACTTACAGAACATAATTATCACGTGTTTACATATACATATTTAAACATATATGGTGAAAATACATTATGTTCAGGCTTTTCGTATAATAATGATGGAGTTGGCTCTGATACCACTGTTGGGATAGTGGTTGGGATGCCTCGATTGTCAGAACAACGAAAGTGCGGAATTTAAAATTTTTCGAAGCACCCAAGGTCCCGTATTAATTCTCCATATTAATTATACGTAAGCAAGAACAAAAACACACATAGTATTTAACAAGGGGGTTTTTGCGATATACCTCACCACAGGCAAGGTGGTGGCAACCTTCGATTCTGATTCTGAAACTGGATCTGGATCTGGATCTGGTTCACAGAAGTGATCCAAGCGTCTCACCTCCAAAGTAAGTCCACACCAATTGGATTCTGGCAACACCTCAAGATCTTAGGCTCAGAACTGGATTCAGGAGGTTTGTCGAAGCAGGATTGTGTAGATTCTCTTGACAGGTCAAGATCTAACACGAAGGAACAAAGGGAGAGGGGCGGCGGCACAAGAGCAGCCCACGGCAGCAGGGTGGCGGCGTCTCTTGGTGGCGGCGGCGGCTAGGGTTTCTAGCACTAGGGGGCGACGGCTACTAGGAGTTAGAGAGGCTAGGGTTTTCTTCTTAGGGTGTTAGCTTTTGAGCTCAAGTAGAACCCCTTTTATAGACTCCCTCAACCTAGGTTTTGCAAGACTCCTTATGGGCTTTTAATTAAAAGCCCATGTCTTGCAAACCTCTCATTTAATTAATTACTTAATTAAATGCCAGTCCAATTAAATCATTATTTCTTTTATATAATTAATTAGCAACTTAATTAAGTATTTAATTAATTAAGTTAGCCAATTAATTAATCTCCCACTTGAATTAAATACTTTTAATTCATTTAATTGATTTAATTACCTTTAAATCAATTAATTCCTTTTGTATCCTTTTCAACAGTCACCGTCCAATTGTATTGTGTGTGACCCTCTGGGTTCACAATGAATTGGCAGCAGGCCCACGAATTCCTCGTGATTTAATTTATGAACAATAAATTGCTCCGGTCAATTAAACAACCTTTAATTGACCACTCCTAGAATCAATTCCTTTATTAACTCAGGAGTACCTACACTTCATGGTCGATGTCTAGCCACAAGCCCATGAAGCCCAACTTCAGGTGAATTGATACTTGTGAACCTCGTCTCATATAATTACCATGTACATACGGTCCTTCTATCGACTAATATTCCCGATCAAGACTTAGGGTGTGTGAATTGATCGGCACCTCTAAATTTATCTCGATTACTATACTTTCTAATTCAGGATAATATTCCATTGTGACTCCTAAATTTGGAAACCCCTTTCCAAATCCGTCACTGACTACGGCCGTAGGTTCCTTGGATATATTATCTAAGAATAGTATAGGAAATTCTCTCATCCATTACAGTGAGTCAATAGATTCCATATCGGTACTAACCATTCGCGTACATGTCCATACGCACCCAACCTAGGCATGTCATGACCAAGCTACGTGGCCTATACCTAGATCTAAGTATGCACTTCCATGCACCGAATTCGCCCTAGCACCTCAAGTCAAAGGACTAAATCGTACACTATTATAATCCTTGAGAAACATCCCATCACCGATATGCGACATGCGCTTCCACAATGGGTTTCTCTGTTCGGGTCGTTCGATGCGTTCAATCCTCCATTGAACCACCTACTCGTATGCACTGGCCTCAAATGCCTTGCTCATGAAACGCTACAAATTCACTCCATGTGAATCATGCATACTTGTACAAGTCTTGGCGATTCCTACGATACCCCGTCTCGTTCGGAATCTATGACTTGGAACAGTTTTAAGATTACGACCTTGAGACTGTTTCATGATTGCACTCAGTACTGAAGTGAATCGTCCCATAGTCAAATGTAATCTAAGGGTTTCAACCAATCGCTTAAATGTATTCGCGAGAGATGAAGTTGGCCATTGTTTATCCTTATAATCATATAAATAAATGAGCGTATTATTATAAAATCTAAAGATTGTTTCTTACAGAATAGACCTATTACAAGCTAATTGAACTGGCTTGCTGGGCACTATTCTATCAGTTCAAAGAGAAGTGGTTAACTGTGCAGATTCAAAGATTTGTTCACTGATCAGCCTAGTTAGCTTACTGACCTTCAACAGCTTAGTCTGCTGACAGTCGAGGAAAACTTTTTAAGTATAAAAATTTTCAGAGGTCTATTCACCCCCTCTTCTAGACCTCATCTGACCACTTGGGACCAACAAGTGGTATCAGAGCAGGTGATTCATTAGAATTAGCTACCTGATCAACGAGCTTGATCCGAGTGTTTTTCAAAGGTTTTCAAACTTTTCAAAAGAGCATATTTTTGAAAAATCAAAAACTTCTTGAAAATGGATTGTATCAGCCATGTTCCCCACATAGCTGGTATGAGTTTCGAGGACTGGAAGATCAGAATGGAGATCTTCTAAGCTGCTTATAATGATAACATGTACACATGTATCATAAAATGTCCATTCAAATTCACCAAGACTATAAAGGTTGATGAAGTAGACATAGTGGTAGAGAAAGATCTAAATGAAATGACAGCTGAAGAAATCAAGCTGTACAATCTGGACAAAGTTGGCTGTTTCATCATGACCAAAGCCCTGAACAATGATCGATTTGATAAAGTCAAGCATTGCAAGGCTGCCAAAGAGATGTGGGATAAGGTTCGTGACATGAGCGAATGAAACGACGCCATCAAAGAGCATCAGCTGAGTGTTGCTCTGGAAAAGCTAGACAACTTCAAGATGAAGTCTGCGGAAACCATTGATCAGATGGATACAAGGTTTACAAGGACGTTAAATGAAGTTCTCAAGCTTGGAAAAACATTCACAGATAAGGAGATAACCGTCAGAGTGCTGAATGCTCTACCTCCAAAGTTCAACATGAAGGTAACAGCCATGGAAGAGTCAAGAGACTTGGGAAAGATCTCTCTCACTGAGCTGTTCTCAGTACTCAAGGCGTATGAGTATAAACTGCCTAGAATGAGTGTTGAAGAAACCTCAACTTCAAGTCCCACAGCTGCCCTAGTCGCTGCTGAAAATCCGAGAAGACCAGCACACAAAAGTAAAGATGTGGACTCATCTGATGAAGCCACTATACTCAACAAAAAGAAGTACACAGCTGGAGACGTTGCATTGCTGATGAACAATTTTAAGAAGTTCTACAAAAGAAAAATGAAGAACAAATACAACAATGCTTCTACTTCTAAACCTACTTCTTTTTCTCAAGATAAGGATTCTTATAAATCCAAATTAATGTGCTATAATTGCAGGAAATTGGGACATTTCATCAGAGACTGCCCATACCCTAAAGCTGAGAAGTATACAGAAGAGGACAGAGGCAGAGAAGCTGACTGCTATCTACTCATCAGATTCAGACTCAGACACTTCTGACGAAGAGTCTTCTGAAGAAGAGAGTCCTGCCCTTATCTGCCTGATGGCCAAAGAATCTGATAACTCTGAGGATGATGAGGTAACTCCTTTTGAGAATGAATTATTCAATTCATTTGAGCAAATGGTAGTTAATAATACAAGTATTGTTGATGCATTTGCTAAGCTTAAGGAAGAGATGATATTGCTAAGAGAGCAAAACAGTTCACTGAAACTTAAGGCTGAAAAGCCAAAAGAATCAGCTGAATATAAACTGCTTGAGCAAGAGAATGAATCTCTGAAAGCTGAATGTGAAGTATATAAGGGTAAAATCATGGAACTTGAAAAGATAATTGAGTCTAATGAAAAATCATCTGTTGCATCCACTCATATCTCTAGTAAACAGAAGATACCTTTAGAACATGATAAGTTAGAACTGAATCATACTGAAAAATTTATATCAGCTGACAACAGTAAGGTCATCTTGTATGTTCAGACTACTAAACCTGCTTCACCTGAGAAAGAATTAAAGGAGAAGAAAACTCCTAAGGCTATAAAGAGCAAAGAGCCTAGTGTAGAAAAACAGACTGGTAAGACTAGATAGCAGAGTCCTAAGAAGTCTGCTGATAAGGCTAAAACCAATCAGACTAGTGGTAAAACTAAGTCGTCTGTTAATGAGCAAGCCCCTAGTAAGACAAAGAAGCATAAGAAAAAGAAAAATCAAAATGCTTAGTATGGAAATGAGTCATATTATGTGCAACATGCTGCATATCCTCCTATGTATCATGCACCACAATTTTCAACTTACTATGCACCATGCCCTACTCATCCAATGCACGCATACCCTGCTTATCATGCATCTTATTCTGCTTATGAGCATCATCCTTATCATACTGATTTTCAACCTGACAAATCTGATGGATATGATGAAGATAAACATGTTCATGCTCCTGTCAAAACTCAGAAGCCTAAGAAGCCTAAGACTTCAACATCTTGGGTTGTCAAAGGTGGAACTAATCCTTCAGGGCCCTCTCAATAAGGGTACCTAAAACAATTTTTATTTTGTTTTGTAGGTTAGGATTAGGAGTAGGAGTAAAGTAGAGAAAATCTGGTACTTGGACAGTGGCTGTTCAAGACACATGTGTGGAAGCATACATGAGCTGACTGATGCTGTTGATGTGGATGGTCCTAAAGTTACTTTTGGAGACAGCAAGGAAGGCAAGATTGTAGCAAGTGGAAGATTAATCAAGGAAACATTGAGATATCTGACGTCTCTTATGTTAAAGGCCTCAAATACAATTTGTTGAGCATAAGTCAAGTTTGTGACAAGGGATTTTCAGTCATCTTCTCATCGGATAAGTGCTACGTTGAACATATTGGTACAAAGAAGGTAATTTTATCTGGAAGACGACAAGGAAATGTCTACACAGTGAACTGGAATTCTGTTGACAAGAGTTCTAATATTTGTTTGGTGGCATCAACACCAAGTGAAGTTAGTTGGCTGTGGCACAAAAGAATGAACCATGTGAATTTCAAAACCATAAACCGACTTATGAAGAATGATCTGGTAGAAGGAATTCTAAAAACAGTCATGAGCAAAGATAAGCTTTGTGACGCATGTCAGAAGGGTAAACAAATCAAGTCATCTTTCAAAAGCAAGAAGCACCAATCATCTGGAAGGATTTTGGAGCTGCTACATATGGACTTATTTGGACCCGTTGATCCAATCAGCAATGGTGGAAAGAAATACTGCCTAGCTATTGTGGATGATTATTCAAGATACACTTGGGTGATTTTCATGAAGAAGAAAAGTGAAACCAAGGAGCATCTTACAAATCTGATGGAGCTGATCAAGAATGAGAAGAGCTTGAAGATATTAAAGATCAGATCAGATAGAGGGATTGAATTTACAAACTCAACTGTTGAAGAGTATTGTAATGTCAGAGGAATCAGCCATGAGTACTCTGCTGCCAGAACCCCTCAACAGAATGGAGTTGCTGAAATGAGAAACAGAACTCTAAAAGAAGCTACCAGAACTATGATAGCTGAAGCAAAGCTGCCCCAAAGATTATGGGCAGAAGCCACAAATACAACATGCTTTACCCAAAACAGATGCATGATTAACAAGCACAAAAACAAGACACCATATGTGGCGCCCCGACTAGGTCACATAGCTAGAAATAAAATATTAAATAACTATTTGAACTAATCGTGCGTCAAACTAGCAAAAATAGACAAAATTTTATAATTAATTGTCACAGCGGAAGTATTGAAATTCCAAGGTCTTCAGGAAGAAGGGACAACGACCCCACTACCCGACCCGTAAATAGATAAAATTTTACATAAATTTACAACGAAGTTTTCATCATTTAATTATTCGATAAAATATATAATTACGACACTGAATAGACCATGTCAATCCATATCACCGTGTTCCACCTCTAACTTATGTCGCTAATCTGAGAAAATAACAAAGAAAGGCGTAAGTCTTATTTGACTTAGTGAGGATTTATAATATTGGATTGAGGTTATGAGTAATATGATCAACAGTAATATTATGATCCATGTATGAATAAGAATTAGAATGTAATAGTCCTGCGAAAGATTATTAGATGATTTGAAATAACAAATTAATCGAATTACAATAAACGGGAATTCAAATAAACATTTCGAATATGAATCTGGTAAAGTAATACATTCAACCCAACTTCTGAAAATTAACATCCTTATACCTCCCTACGAGGAGCGACCTCGCAAACAAAACGGAATGACATGCTCGAGTACATGTCGACCCAGTTGAGAGTACAATTACCTCCAACTATACTTAGCAACTGGATCACGGTGGGGTACTTAACAATGAAACCATACACCGACGGCCCGATGCCGCCCAGCAGTCACCATTATTAGTCCCGGGGCCCAACTTCCCAAGAGCGTCCTCAAGGGTATAAATAGTTTAAGTGAACTTGGAGCCGGACATTGTCCGTTGTTCATTATAATACCACTTACCAGATGGAGTAGAAATAGAAATTGAAGAATGTAAGACTATTAAAGGATTAAGAAATGTATTAAAGTTAATTACCTTAGAATATATAAGAGCTTAAATTAACCTTGAATAGCTCAAAGGAAATGAAATGAAATATTGTCAAAAGATTGAGAGTTTTAGAAAGGAAGAATTTTCTCAGGGCAAGTGACGAATAGATTAAGAAAGAACGAGAAAACCTCACCTTATGTTGAAGAGTGGTTGTTTAAGCTTAATCCTTGTTATCAATAGATCCCTCGATACCTAAGTATAGCAAAATAAAAAGGACCAATGTCACGGATGATCTTATTAGTTTGCTTAAGTATCCCTTGAAGTGTATCTTATCGTTCAAGTTTGATAGTTTGTATGTAATCTTTACATGAACTCGTATTTTACATAATAATCTTATAAAAGTTTATGAATTCAAAAGTAGTTCCAAGTATTAGTTTACGCATCCCCTTTTCCCCAAATCAAGATATAAATGCAAGCAACGTTAGTTCTTTGATAAGTATGATTTTACCTCATTCCACATATACCGTTTCGAATGAAAAGACATCCTTTAATATCGATAAATCTAATTAAGAGAAAACTAATCAAATAAGCCTAAGTAATTATCAATTTTCTCAATTATATAAGTTAAAGCTAATAAGACTATCATAAGTAGTTATCAATATGCATAATTATACTCATTTAAGTTAACTAAGTTTTAGGATACTTTAGCCATAGTTCTTTTAAGAAATTAGCATTTGGTGTACTAATTAGTTAACTTCACTTTATCCTATAGGCCTTGTACAAAAGTTAAATGGTAATTTCTTCATATATGTTTCATCACCTCTTGTTAAACATATCTAGATATTAAAACAAATCATTCATTATATTCAAGTCTTCAAGCCAATTCAAGCAAACTTGGTTATTTTACTTATCTTATATAAAAAAAATCACCATATCCTTTTATTTTTAGTTTTATACAAAGACTTGAGTTGAACTTCAATTCTTCATATTCATTTCATTACTCCTTAGCCTCAATCATTCATTACCAAAATTAACTATGGTTAAATTTTTTCAACCCTATGACATATATATACATCTTAAGACAATTTTGTTCGCCCAAATCTCCAAGCTTCTTTGAACAACTTGATTAGTTCAAGTATCCATTATTTTATTAAAATAACATTCTAGTACATTCTTTGTTTCCATTAATAGAAGAATTTAGCTTATTGAACCATGTGATTTAATCCTTTGTGAGAAAACATCATTTGTTTTACTTTAAGAACATTTTAGTATTATAATAAAATATGGATCAACCCCAATCTAAACATTTGTGCCTTTTTATAAATTGCTTTCATACAAAAGAAAAACTTAGAACACCAATCTATAAAACTCTTCAGCTATTAAGCTATTTAAGAACATAGGCAAGTTACGTCACTTTTTCATAACAATAACCAACCATTACATTTCCTTATTGATTTCTCAAGTTACTAAGTTGGTTTAGAGCAATTTATAGGTGCAAAGTAATACTCCAAATTAACAGAACGTGAGCTTATATCATACTTGACTTCTTAAGGCCAGCAAAACAAAGTTAAATAAGCTTAAGAATTAAGTGTCAAAATAGCACTTGAAAGTAATGCAAACAAACAGAATTAATGACGAAATAAAGGAACAGGGAGTGACTTATAGGTGCAAAACAGCAAGAATTAGCAGAAAATTTCGTTTTTAAAACTGGTCTCACAAGGCAGCCCCAAAACAGTCCGGCGAGTGAGTTTCACTCGCCGGTACTGTTCCGAAACTGACCCTGTAGACACCCCACGCGCCGGAGGTGTTCGACACCTCCCGATCCTCCAAACTCCAAATCTTGTCTTCTTTTTAATGATGTAAACATATTTTAAAAATTCTTAGCCGTTTTGAAGATACATCAAATTTACAGCAGCTGCGCAAAACAGGGGAAAGGTGAGTGTTTACCTTGTTATCTCCTTCCCTAGCAATGAAACTTGGAATTTCTTGATCCTACTCACTCCTTAGGACTTAGAGGTTACTAAAAACTGTTTGGAAGAGAGATTTCATAAATTTAGCTAAGATTAAGACAATTTTAAATTTATTGGAAAGATAAGGAACTTTGTTTACCTCTAAAACTTTACTGCCCTTTTCCTATGCTTGAGAGAAAGACGTTCATGGCTTCAATTTTGATGGCTGATTCTTAATTTTGGGTGTGCTTATAGAAGAAGCTTGAGTCCTTATTTATAGGGAGGGAGAGTGGTAGATCGGTAATAATTTTGGGTAAGTGAGTTTAGTGGTAATTGATTATATGGGGCACTGTTGCTATTATTAACAATTTCACATTTGACCTTGTTGTTTGATAATGGTTAGTTTTAGTATAATTATTTTTATATCAAGTTACTCGGTACGTTAAAAGTTTGTTTCGAGTTCGGTTCGATAGTTATTATATACGTATGTTCTATTCTTAATTATTATTTTATTTTTTTATTTATTATTATTATTATTATTTTTTTTCCTAATTGAGTATATATATATATATATATATATATATATATATATATATATATATATATATATATATATATTATCAGGGTATTACACCATACGAAGTTTGGAACAACAGGAAGCCAAACATTCATTACTTTAGAATTTTTGGTTGTAAATGCTTTGTTTTAAATAATGGGAAAAATCACCTTACTACTTTTGCAGAAAAGGCTGATGAAGCTGTCTTTGTAGGATACTCTACTGTCAGTAAAACTTATAGAGTTTTTAACAAAAGAACTTTAGTCGTAGAAGAATCCATTCATGTAGTATTTGATGAACCAAATCAATCTTCTGAAAAGAATCAAAGTACTGATCAAAATCTGTCTACTGATTTTCAGAAATTGAGTGTTGAAAGAAATGAAGAGTATATACCCATCATAATACCCGATCTCAACTCAGCTACTAACTCAAGTGTTGTCCAAAATCACACTGATGATTGTCTAACAGAAGAGTTACAAACAGCTGACAGACCAGAGACTGTTCAACAGACTACTACTGGAACTCCAACAGTAGTGTTGCAAGATCAAAATAGAGGACAACATTTAGATCTGCAACCTGATCTCAGATGGCTCAAGAATCACCCACCAGAGCTGGTGATTGGTGATCCTTTGGATAGAGTAAAGACAAGGAGAGCTACTGCAAATGATGCCATGTTTGTCAGCTTTCTATCTCAAATAGAGCCTAAACAAATTGAAGAAGCTCTCAGTGATTCAAATTGGATTGAAGCTATGCAAAAAAAGTTAAATCAATTTGAAAGGAATGAAGTTTGGTACTTAGTTCTTAGACCAAGTCATCAAAGGGTAATTGGCACTAAATGGGTATTCAGGAATAAAATGAATGAAGATGGTATTGTCACCAAAAATAAAGCAAGATTAGTGGTCAAGGGTTACTGCCAAGAGGAAGGCATTGACTTTGATGAAACATTTGCACCAGTGGCAAGATTAGAGGCAATCAGACTGTTTCTCGCCTATGCTGCTCATAAAAATTTACTGATTACTTTGTGTTTTCTAGTATAACCCAAGATCTAAGTGACTTGGAAGAGTGGACTAAAGGATTTAAATCCATATAACCACTATAAAAATTTTTTGTGTTTTACTTTGCATTTTTCCTTGCATATTTTCAAGACTGCATAAAACACTTTAACAAAACTGTTGAAAGATTTTGTGAAAAGAGTTTGTTAAAACTGGGGATAAATTTTTCAAACTGTTGTAAGCTTGCTTGTGAAAAACACTGTTTTAAATCCGCTGCAAGTACTCTGCTTTTAAAAGTTGATTTTACTGAAATCAGCTAAGTAGTTTAAAGAGAAGTGGTTAACTGTGCTGATTTAAAGCTTTGTTCACTAATCAGCCTAGTCAGCTTACTGACCTTCAATAGCTTAGTCTGCTGACAGTCGAGTGAAAACTTTTTAAATATAAAAATTTTCAGAGGTCTATTCACCCCCCCTCTCTAGACCTCATCTGATCACTTGGGACCAACATTGGGTATGGAATTTTTTTATTGGGGCCCTTTTTTTGAAATAAATAAATACTTATACACTTTATCATTTTTTCCATAAATGATTTCATGTCGATTTTTCATTGGGCCGTAATAATAACAAAAGAAAATAATAAAGAAATTTGGATGTCCCGGTTTATTTACATTTGGCCCATTTTTTTTAAATAAATAAGGGAAATTTACATAGACACCAAATACTTATACACTTTCACTTCGATTTTGCATTTTCGTAATGTAGATTTTTAAGCGACCGAACAGGTTTGTCACAAACTCGTTAGTTGACGTACCAATTTTGAACCCAGCCCGAACTAATATTTCATTTTTTAAACGAATCTCTATATTTTATTTTACAAATGATATAGAAACTAGGGGATTTCAATTTTTGTCTAGGTAGCTTAATTACTAGAAGAATTTAAATTTTGGTCCAAGTAGATAAAGAAGCTAGAGGATTTCAATATATCCCTAGACAAACAAAATCACATAAAATATTAATGCAGACAGCGACTATAACCCCAAATAGTTGTAACCATCTTTTCTATTAAAAAAGTTAAACAATAAAAACATGTGATGTGCAAAAATTCATTTTTTTAATCAATATATAAGACGCCGTAAACATAAAATATTGTCTAATTCATGAAAACCAAATAAAAATTGTCTAGACAAAGCAAAATACCTTCAAATATTAATGTCCTAAGCAGATATAACCCCATCAATAAAGATCCAAACCAGTAAAGCCACTTCATCAAAATAACGAACAAAAACAATTTGCAAAATATCAAGTCTAAACTAATAAAAAGCACACCACCAAGAAAACCAAATCAAATCTCCATAGTGTCACCCCATTTCCAAAATCATGCGAATGTGAAGGATTCCAAGCAATTTTGTTTGTTATGCATCTGTAGAGCCTCAAAGCAATAGCTTCTACAGCAGAAATGGATTCTTCCTACAAATGATCTCAAACCAATTAATAAAATCAAACACCGAGTCATACCTACTGCACGAAGTTCACTCTATTTGTGGATTCATCTTCCTCACTTGCACCGGCTTCTAAAGGTTTGTTTCCATGTCACAGTTTTCCTTTTTTTAACTGCTTCGATTTATGAAATTTCTTGATTTGTAAATATTGTGGTCTCGAAGGAATGCTCTACTAAATTGTGCGAAGATTTGTGGTTTTTGTGTAAATTATATACATTGTTGAAATATATTTTTTATTTTAGTTCGGGTTGTTGATTTTAGTTCAGATTTGTCTTGATTTGTTGGTTTTTTTTTTTTAATCAAAACTATGATATTTTTGAAATATTGTTTCGGTTTCTGGGACTTGGGATCGGGTTACTTGATTTGTCATAGAGAAGATAGCCCCGGGTTTTTTATTTTAGTTCAGGTTCTTGATATTAGTTTGGATTTGTCTTGATTTGTTGGTTTTTTTTTATCAAAACTATGATATTTTTGAAATATTATTTCGGTTTATGGGACTTGAGTTCGGGTTACTTGATTTGTCATAGAGAACATAGCCCTAATTTTAGATTCCATGCATTGTTTGTTGTTTTTGATTTTAGGTCTGATTTTTAACTTATTATATTTAAATTATTTATGTAAATGTAAATGAAGTTGTTTACTCTATTGAAAATGAGAGTGAGTTTTGTTAACTTTTTGCATATTTCTTGGAGTTAATTTGAGGGTGGCCTGGTTTAGTAATGAGTTTGATGAAGTTGTTTACTCTATTGAAATGAAGTTGAGCAAGTTGTGTATTCTATTTAGTAAATGTAAATGAAGTTGTTTACTCTATTGAAAATGAAGTCCTTTTTGTTCTTCTTTTCTTCAATGTTGCAAGCATGAGTTAGGTAGCAGGGTGTGTTTTGTTAATTATTAAAGGTAACAGGGTGTCTTTTGTCAACTTTTAAAGTTATAAGGGTGTTTTTTTTATCAATTATTAAAGTTAACAGGGTGTGATTGTCAATTTTTAAAGAAAATACGGTGAGTTTTGTCAATTTTTAAAGTTAGCAGGGTGTGTTTTGTTAATTATTAAAGTTAACAGGGTGTGATTGTCAATTTTTAAAGGGAACAAGGTGTGTTTTGTCAACTTTTAAAGTTATAAGGTGTTTTTTGTCAATTATTAAAGTTAACAGAGTGTGATTGTCAATTTTTAAAGGAAACAGGGTTTGTTTGTCAATTTTTAAAGTTAGCAGGGTGTGTTTTGTTGATTATTAAATTTAACAGGGTAGGATTGTCAATTTTTAAAGGAAACATGGTGTGTTTTGTCAAATTTTTTAGTTAGCAGGGTGTTATTTGTCAATCATTAAAGTTAATAGGGTGTTATTTGTCAATTATTTAAATTGCAGAATCATGGCACTCTCAAGTTTGACAACCCCAGAGCTAGAGCTTTTTCTACAAATGTTAGTGGATGAGACAACTGCGGGAAGGATACATGACAAGTGGCACAACATAAATGTTTTCAGGGAAATTGGATCGAGACTACAAGAATTGTGAATTATTGGAGAAGGAATATGACATGTTGTATACTCGGTATTGCTTGTGGCAGATGGCGCTTCAGTGCAAACGGGTTCACTGGAACCCGATGCAAAATAAACTTGAAGTTGCGTATGAGGATGTCTGGAAGTTGCTTCGGCAGGTAATATGTGTATACAATAATCATCTCCAATTTTAGTATCTAATTAACTTATGTGGATTAATTAATCATAATTTATGATATATTGACATGATCCAATTTATTGTATTGTGCCAAGACAATTCCGCGAGAGTGGAGAAAGATATTGGTGGGAGTTGCAAGCTATCTTTGGTAAACCCGATCCACCACAACCACCTACGGCTGCCGATACTCAAGAGGATTTGTCCGAGGAAGATGAAGAAATAGAAGTTATAGCGATTTCTTCAAGTGATAAGGAAAATTGAAATTGTTTGAACTTGGATGTTGGATATTGGTTTGTAAAACTGTTTGGATGTTTTAATATTTTTGAACTACATTTTGTTGTGTAAATAGTAGTAGTAGTAGTAGTAGTGGATTTTGTTTTGTAAATGGTAGTAGGATTGTAGTAGTAGGGGCCGTTTGGTAGGGTGTATGAGATTAAGGTGGATTAGATTGGAGCCGGATTGAAGACCATATTAAAAACATGTTTGGTAGATTTGATTGAATGCTTCCATGGTAATTGTAAGTTGATACAGATTTTAATTTGTGATTTATTTATGTATAATGTTTTTCCATTTTCAGATATTTGAGAAGAATTTATGATATTTAATGATATGTTAAAAAGGAAAGATATAAATTTGAGGTTATTAATGATATTTACCTAATCCATATTTACCTGGATTAACTAATCCACCCATGCCTGGGTGGATTATAATCTAGTCTTAATACCGGGTAGTAAGGATTTAATCCATTTGACCCGGTATTAAAGCAATGCCACCAAACGTTGTATTAGCTCATATTAACTCATATAATATGATCTAATATCCCCTATTAGGTCCTACCAAACGGCCCTGTAGTATATTGGGCATCAATATTTTACAGAAGTTGATGTCTAGGATTAAACTAAGTCAAGTATTTTATGTAAATGTTATGTATTAAGCTTTGTAGAAATCAAGTTTTTTAGTTATGAAGACGAACTAAGTCTATTTCTGATTTATAAACAATGTTTAGTGATTTATGCAAAAATAATAAGTATAAAAGACATACTATATATTAAAAAAACACATTTCTTCGAAATAACGATCGACTCATATTTTTTAACTCTCATGTAAATATAATTGGTCCATGTAATAGTATTTGTTATATTCACCTTAGAGTTTGGAAGATTTTTTATGTAGGTAGATTCAAAGAAATTGAAGGATTATTGTCTACTACTTTCTTCTTTTTCCTTATAATAAAAACTCAAATCAAAATAAAATTATCTACAAGAACAAAATGTCCTAATCCAGAAATGATTTTTGAATGGAATCTTAGTGCCATTAGTTCTTCATTTTTTTATTTTCTTTTTTGGACCAAACCACATATTTTCATATCCTCCAAATTTCTTCGAAATAACGACCGACTCATAATTTTTCAAATTAGCGACAGATCTTCAAATTACAGAGGACTTGGTGTTACATAACCATGTAATAGACAATTTCTTCGAAATAACAACCGACTCATTTATTTTATGAAATTAGCGACGTATCTTCAAATTACGGAGAATTTGACGTTACATAATCACTTAATAGACAATCTTGAAAGAAAAGACCGACTCGTATATTTTTTGAAATTATCGACATATGGGCGGACCTAGACAGGGTCTAATGGGGTCTCTCGCCCCCACTCTAATATTTTAACTATATACTATTTTATTAGTCTTTTCAGCGAAGTAGCTCGACTGGCTTGTTGGTATGAGTTGAGCAAGTTAAAGCCCATGAATAAAGCAGTCCGACTTCGATTCTCACCTACTGCACGTTGCTTTTCCTTTTACCTTTTTAATTAACAACTGTTCAATTAACTTATTTTTCTTTCTTAACTATTATTCTATTAATTTCTATTTAATTTTGATTTTATTTCTTTCTTAGTACCAATATAATTCATTCCTCTTTAGTCTTTTTTCTTCATAATTAACATTTGTAATGTAATTTATTTTATTTCTGCACAATTATTCTATAAAAACATAATTTCCAAGTTTGACTGTTTGATTGATTTTTTATATATTTTTCGATTACAAATATTTATCGTAGAATCTCAGCCCCCACTACACTAAATTCCTGGATCCGCCCGTCATATCTTCGAATTATGGAGGAATTAGTGTTACATAACAATCTAATAGACAATTCCTCAAAATAACGATTGACTCGTATATTTTTTTGAAATTATAGATATATCATCAAATTACGGAGGACTTGGTGTTACATAACAATCTATTAGTCAAATTATTCGAAATAACGACCGACTCGTATTTTTTGTTTTGAAATTAGCGACATATCTTTAAATTACGGATTACTTGGTGTTACATAAATATCTAATAGATAATTTCTTCGAAATAATGACCGACTAGTATTTTCTTTTTTTAAATTATCGACATGTATTTTTTACTAATTTGAATTAAAGCTTGACCAAAAAAAGAAATTGAATTAAAGAATTTTGGGACGAAGGAAGTATTAAATATTCAAATCAAAATGAAAAAAAATGTCATAACCTACAAAGTATTAAACTTATTAAAGGCCCGAAGCATTATAGCACAAACACATTAAACTACATTGTGGGCCACAATATTATAAACATAGTTGACCCAATATATTAAAGATTGGATTATAAGTATATGTGATATATAGTTATGGGCACCAATAATTAAATCACAATCAAAATAAATCCCAAAACATTTTAAAAAAATGTGGAGAAGAAGAAAATGGCCGAAAATAACGGCGATAATAAAATGGCCAATCAAACGGCCCACACCAATTCATTTTGATAATGAAAGTTTAATGTAATAAGCAAAAATTAAAGAATAGATCAAAATAAAAATAACCTATGTAAAAATTTGTTCAAATTACATAATATATATCACATGGTTAATTTATTACTGTATTAAAAAGTTAGCCTATAAAAAGAAATTTAATTTATCAGCCTTCTATGGTAAATCTTAACTATTACTATGTAACATGATATTTTTCATATTAATAGTATTAATTTAAAATAATATGGTAAATAACAAGTATTTCTATCGTTCATTGTATAATATTTCGGATTTTTTTTTTCATATAAATTCGAAATATAGTATGAAAATAATGATCTCAACCTAAATTTATTCGACTTCTAATTAAATTTATTTAATTGGTTTTGTAGTGATAGTTATGATCAATCAATCAACATGAGCCCTGAAATTTAAAATATTATCTACGATATTCGAACTTAATCGATCGAATATCAATAAAATAATAAAAAGAGATTAAGGATTATATACATCAAAATTATTGATTTCAGATATTGATATTTTGGATTCACAAGTAATTGAGAATTTCATTTTTTTTTTAATTCGAAATTTTTGAAGCAATTTTGGAGAGGATTCATTTAAGGTGCACAAATGGTGGTGAGGTTATAACTGATTTAACTAACACCATAATCATATATTATTGAAGGCATGGATGGTGTACAAATGGTGGAGAAGTAATAATAAGAAAGAATCAATTAAGTTTGAATGATTATGAAATAAAATGAAATTATTGGTTAGGTTTGAAAGATTATGAAAGAAAAGGAAAAAATAAATTAAGTAGGTTTTAAGTGGGGGTATAAACGTCTGCTTAAAACATAAAATTTAATGGGAGGAAAAACGGTCTTTTCTATTTTCAGACGATTTTTTCATTTTTTTTTACAAACTAAGTCAAAGGGTTTAATAGTCAATTGCTTTTTTTTTTTGTTTATGAAAAGTCAACCGAAATTAAAGGAGAAAATTTAAGTTACCAATACAATTGCTGATATGAATCTAAGCCGATCTAATGGCTGATGAAGCGGGCCGCACGTGTAGCCGTAACTAACAGGGTCACACCATAGAAAAATTGTACTAAACATGTGTTCGTTATATTTTGTATGGTAACAAAGAAGTTTTTGTTACCATATTTCATATGTTGATAACTAAACTTTTGTCAGAAAAGATGATTTTAATTTGTTGCCAAAAAATATTTTCTTTATCAATAATTTAACTAATTAATAATAAATACATAATATATTTTCGTTACGCTAGAATGAGGTAACAAATAAAATTATTACCCTTCTTATTTATTTTATCCTATAATATATATTCAAATTTCCTTAAAATAATATAACGTGATGGTTACCAATGTTGGGATTCGGTAAGATAAACAGCTCTAGGCACAGCGGAATATAAAAATTTTAGGACCTCTTACGGAATCTTGCCAGGATACTACTCTAGTTGTATATATATGAACGTAAATAAAACGATAGTATAAGTTTACACATTATACCTATCTCCTTGCAAATCCTTAGTTAGCAAAACGAACTCTGATTTCTCCACCGGTTGAATCGATCCAAGCTCTGCAGGAGCGCCCCACGTGTTGCGCCTCTATGGGTTGATACACCACAATTACACGAAAATAATAAATCTTGATCAGCTAGAACACAAGATATATTATGATCTAGGATTTTGGAACGATTTAGGAACAAAGTCGAAAACGAAAAATTCTTCCAAAAGGAAGACAGGGTTCGGTCGACTATTACTGGGAGAGGGGAGAGAGAATTTTTGCTCTTGCTCAAATTTTGCTTATTGAGTTGTGTGAAAAATAACTACAAGTAGGCTACTTATAGTTATCTCCCTAACCTAGTCCTTTTAGGACTAAGACTCTTCTCTCCTACATGGGCCATGGCCCTCTTTAATTAGAAGACCAAGTCTTCTAATTAATTCATGGCCCAGTTAATTAATTTGATCAGGCCTTATTTAATCTTCCAATTAAATAGCCTAATTAATTAACTTAATCTCCCATTTAATTAAATCAGACTCTAAGTCCATTTAATTAAAATCCCTTCTAATTAATTAAATCCAAGTTAATTAATTAATCCACAAATTAAATTCCAATTTAATTTATGATCCTGATCCAATTCCAATTGGATCCCAATTTGTTCCAATTGGGTGGACCCAGTCGACCCACCCATAATAATCGACCCAGTCGATTATTCACCCAGTCGACTCGGTCGTTCTTATTTCCTCGCTTTCGCTTCATGTGTATTGTGTATGCCCCTGATGGGGGCTATTTCGCACCCTACATATTGTACGGATCGAGTAAAGAACATGAGATCGGTTCGACCAAATCAAACAGTTCGGGATCATCTTATCGACCCGGCCTAACGCAGCTCTTTTCGACTAAAAGATTATACTCCGGACCCAAGAAGGATATTTGGGCCGAGTCCTATTAGGACTATGTTTCCTTGTAACACTAGGTTTAGCATGATATAAATACCTAGTGAATAATTGTATGAACTAACTCCAGAATACGCCATTGAATGCTGCTTATAACAGCACAACTCTAAATCATTCAATAAAGAAAGAGCTTTTTATCTTCATATTGATGTGTTTTTAGCTTTGTTTCTGGTTTTACTTCTAGTTTTTACAATATTGCTTTTCCTAGAGATTGATCCATCCTGAATAAAGTAACAGAGCCCTATAATTTATTTATATTGAAAACCCCCAATATCACAAATTCACTGATACCCTTTTAACCCGACGAAATACGGATAAATCAGTTGGCGCCCACCGTGGGGCTAGGTTAATTATTCGATCGACACACGGCTCGCCCAAGGAAAAGCGCTCGTATTGGAGCGAGAAGTAATACAACCACCGGCCATAACACATCGGAAGACATACAGGACAACAACGATAATAACGTTCCCAACACCGACGAGAATTTCCAAGATGCACGCCCCCGACAGCAGGAACCCCAAGGAGGCCTTCCCGGTGCCATACAGGAAGAACCGGAAGGCCCTGAAATCCCCGTTCCTCTCCCGGGCGCTCAGGAGAAACTGCGACAAATAGCAATGCTCTTCAAATCACTCTCTCCAGAAGAATTACTAGTACTAGATCAAATTCCTCGAAACGTTACGGCTGCCAGGACAACTCCCGCTCCAGGAGTGCCAAGGCCAAACGAACAAACCTCTCAACAAGCTGACAGCCCAGCAAGTGAGCGACGCTCGCTACACAGCCCACAGCAAGGCAATTCTAAACTCTCCGATAACCATCCCCGAAGAAGACCAGGACGAAGAAAACCACAGGCGGGGCACAGTGGATCGAAAGAACGAACAATAATCCCTATCGAGGATGACATAGATGATACAATCCCAGATCGACCACGAACGACTCGATTCTCGGAAAGGGAAATCGAAAGGATGGTACAGGAGTGACTCGAACAACGCCTACGATCTGTTCAAAACCCGTGGGCCCGAACCGCGGAACTCCAGGAAAGCCTTGCGGCCTGTTCTCCTTTCTGCAGAGAAATAAAAGAAGCACAATCTACGGGACAGGTCCCAGGTAGATTACCCCGGTATGATGGAACCACCGACCCGGATGATTATATTTTTAGCTTCACGAATATAATGAATTTATATGCCCACTCTGCCGAATTCACCGCCAAGTTAATGGTGACCACATTCGAAGGACTCGCGTTGGATTGGTTCGCCAAACAACCTGCCAACTCCATATTCAGTTTCCGGGAATTATGCAATAAACTGACGCAGCAGTTCGCCAGTCAGAAAAGACAAAAACTCCCGATGAGCTACCTAGGAACCATACACCAACAAGAAGGAGAATCTCTAAGGAACTGGTTGGCGAGATTTAATGTAGAACTACTCAAAATAGATTCTCCAAATATCGATTACATAATTTCTATCCTCTTCGACCTCACAAAAAACAGGCAGTTCGGAAACGCCCTCAGTCGAAAACAACCAAGAACGTTTGCCGACATCATGAGCTTGGCGTCTAAGTATATGACCCAAGAAGAGATGAATTCCTTTAAGGATAAAAACAAAAACAAAGCCACAGCTTCAGGCTCCAAACGGCATGACAGGATTCCTGCCCAAAGATCCGTGGATTATGAGCGATCTTTCAGGAAAGGTAATGTTTTCCAGCGATTGGAATACAGCAAAGCCGACCAAGAAAGGCAACCTAATTTCTACCAAAGACCAAGAAACCCCGAACAACCGATCAGAAGCAGGGTGAATCAAGTGGAACACCCAAGGTTAAATGCTCCAATGGAAGAAATATTGGAAGTTCTAGAAAGAAATAACTGGATCCCCGAGGCAAGGAAAATCGCTCAGCCCAGACCAGGGTCTCGAAACTACGACCAATACTGTAAGTACCATAGGGCACACGGACATCGAACAGAAAATTGTTTTCACCTAAAGAGAGAAGTTGAAAGACTGATTGAACAAGGGAAACTAGACGAATACATAGAGCGAGACAACCGCAAAAGGGAAAGAAGCAGAAGCCCTCGGAACAGTAATCAAAGAAGGAGTTCTCGTCGAAGGTCACCTGAGCGTCGACCTACACAGGAGTTGAACCACGACCAGATCAATGGGACTATCCATACAATATCCGGGGGACCCGCGGGTGGAGATAGTCGTAACGCTCGACGAAGGACAGCCCGATCCATAATTGGAAACTCGAAATACCCAAGAGAAATATGGACTCTAGAAAGCAAGCCGTCGAACCACCAGCCGATCAGCTTTAACGAAGGCGAAGTACCTAAAAACATCACCTGGGACACAAAAGAGGATAACCCCGATTTCCCGATGGTGGTGTCGTTGGAAATAGCGAATTATAATGTAAAAAGAATCCTAATTGATAATGGAAGCTCAGCGAATATCATCTCCCGAGAGGTTTTAGCCCAAATGAACTTGGGGCAGATAAACCTACAGAAAGTAACTACGCCATTAGTAGGCTTTGGAGGGTCCGAGATCATCCCCAGCGGAACGATATCCTTAAGCGTGTCGCTCGGGAAGAAACCGCACCGAACGGTGAAGCTAGTGAAATTTCTAGTGGTAGAAACTCCCTTCGCTTATAACGCGATATTGGGACGACCTGCTCTCAACCTATTCCGAGCCGTTGTCTCTACTTATCACCAGAAGATAAAGTTTCCGACCGATGGAGGTATCGGAGAAATAACGAATGATCATTGTATGGCGTGGGATTGCTACAGCACCTCACTAACCTTGAAAGAACATCCAAAATCAATCATTCCGAGCAAAAGAAAACCTGAAGAAGATCTTGTTAGAAACAAGGTTGAAATCCCCATTACTGATCGAATAGACAAAAAGGGAAAAGAACCGCTAGATTTAGCCTTAAAACCCTCAGAACATAAGGATATAATTCTGGTACAAGGGGACTCTTCTAAAACGACAAGAATAGGTACTGAGTTGAGCAAGGAAGGGGAAGTAATGTTAATCAACTTCCTCAGAGATAATGTCGACGTCTTCGCCTGGAGCGCGAATGACATCGAGGGAATAGATCCTCGAGTAATAAAACATTCCCTAAAAATTGATCCTATGGCAAAACCCGCCAGACAAAATAAGAGAAATCATGGCCCAGTAAAAGATAAAATTATCAAAGCCGAGGTAGAAAGACTACTCGAAGCAAAACAAATTCGAGAAATACACTTCTCAGAATGGCTGTGTAATGTTGTGCTGGTAGCAAAAGGGGATAAAAAGGACAACAAATGGAGAATGTGCAATGATTTTACCGACCTTAATAAATTGTGCCCCTGCGATCCATACCCCCTCCCAAGGATCGACTTATTAGTGGACTCAACTGCGGGCTTCGCGATATTCAGTATGATGGACGCTTTTCAAGGGTTTTATCAAATATACATGGATGAGCGGGACCAAGAGAAGACTGCATTCGTAACCGAGCAGGGAGTATATTGCTTTATAGTAATGCCATTCGGCTTAAGAAATGCCGGGGCTACTTACCAAAGGTTAGTAAACCTAATGTTCAAAGAGTTAATCGGAGAGTTAATGGAAGTCTATGTGGACGACATGTTGGTCAAGAGTATGAACGAAGCGGATCATGTAAAACACCTTGATCGATGTTTTCAGATCTTAAGAAAATATCGTATGAAGTTAAATCCCGCGAAATGCACTTTTGGTGTTAAGTCAGGAAAATTTTTGGGTTATTTAGTCCACCAACGCGGAATAGAAGCCAACCCGGAAAAAATCCGGGCCATAACTGAAATGAAACCTCCCAAAACCATCTCCCAAGTGCCTGGTCGGGAAAATCGTAGCATTGAACAGATTCATATCAAAGTCAGCAGACAGAAGTTTGCCCTTTTTTCAAACACTTCGAAAAGCAAAAAACTTCCTTTGGACTGAAGAATGCGATCGAGCCTTCGAACAACTCAAAGAGTATTTGACAACTCCACCGTTGTTGGCCAAACCAACAGAAGGAGAACCATTGTATATCTACATCTCCATCTCCGAAGCAGCCATTAGTTCTGTACTAATTAAGATAGAAGGCTCGGAACATAAGCCTGTCTATTATCTAAGCAAATTATTGCAAGGGGCGGAGAAGAATTATTTGGAAATTGAGAAATTCACTCTGGCCTTAGTGGTGGCCGCCCGAAAGCTTCGACCTTACTTTTTAACCTACAAAATAGTGGTTTTGACAAATCAACCACTAAGACATGTCTTAGCGAAACCAGAAGCCTCCGGAAGACTGATTAAATGGGCGATCGAACTAAGCCAGTTCGAAATCGATTACAAACCAAGAATCGCAATTAAGGCCCAAGTGTTAGCCGATTTTCTATTGGAAACACCGGCACTGGCAATTGAACCATCGAGCAGCTTCAACGACGATGTCTTGGTCATAAATGATCAAACTTGGCTAATGCACGTCGATGGTGCTTCATGCCGAGAAGGAGGAGGTGCCGGGATCAACTTCACCGGTCCAAATAAAGAAGATTTGAATTATGCAATAACATTGAATTTCGTCGTAACAAACAATGAAGCAGAATATGAAGCGTTAATCGCAGGAATGGAAATGGCGATCAAAGCCAACATAAAAAGTCTTAAAGTATTAACCGATTCAGAGTTAGTGCAAAGACAAATCGAAGGCCTGTACGAGGCTAAAGAATTCAATATGATCAAATACCTCGCCAAAGTGAAAACACTAGCTGAGAAATTTGAAAGTTTCGGCATACAGAACATTCCACGTTCGGAAAACAAATGGGCCGATCAACTATCTAAGTTCACAGGATCCCATGATGGAAAGACCGAAAGGGTGATCAACTGGTTAATCTCTAATACACCGGCGATCGATATCGATGAAACACCGGCACTCGATATTATGGAAATTGAAGGAGCTGAAGGAAACTGGATGACTCCAATGATAGACTATCTTCAAGAAGGAAAACTACCGCCTGACCAGAATGAAGCTCGAAAAATAAGATATCGAGCTCCAAAATATACGATTGTAGAAGGAAAACTCTACCGAAGATCAGTATCAGGAATTCTTCTGAAATGCGTCTCTGAATCACAAACCGCCGATATACTACGAGAAATACATGAAGGAGATGCAGGAAATCACAGCGGATCAAGAGCATTGGCCTTAAAATGTCTCAGAACAGGTTACTATTGGCCTACCATCAATAAAGATGCCGCTAGGTATGTCCAAGAATGTCATCACTGCCAAGTTCATGCTAATGTATGTCATCGACCAGCAGAAAACATGCACCCAATCCCGATATGTTGGCCTTTCGATCAATGGGGAATGGACATCGTGGGACCTTTCCCAGCTGCCAGATCCAAGAAAGCTTATATCCTGGTCGCTGTAGAATATTTCAGCAAATGGATAGAGTGCATCGCCCTGGCACGAATAACTCAATTCCAAGTGATCAATTTCCTATGGAAATTCATAGTTTGTCGATTCGGCATCCCTAGGATCCTAATTTCTGATAATGGAACCCAATTCGCGGGAAAACAAGTAATAGAATGGTGTTCGAAGCTGGGAATCCAACAAAATTTCACCTCGGTCGGACATCCTAGAGCAAACGGACAAACCGAAGTAGCAAACCGAGAAATAATAAAATCTTTGGAAAAGAGATTAGGAGCGGCCAAAGGAAAATGGCTCGATGAACTCCCAGGAGTACTTTGGGCGAATCGAACCACGGTAAGAAGCTCGACCGGAGAAACCCCGTTTAGCTTGGTATATGGTTCAGAAGCTGTTATTCCTGTTGAAACTCTGATTCCAACACCAAGAATTGAACTGTACGACGATCATGAAAACGAAAAGACACGAGAAAATGATGTCGACTTAACAGAAGCTTTAAGAGAAAAAGCCGCTGTACGCTTGCAAGCCACTAAAGCAAACATGGAAAAAGCATACAATCAAAAAGTACGCATCCGAACCTTCAAAGAAGGAGACCTGGTCTTGAAAAAGGTAGAAGTATCCAAGCATGTAGGAAAATTACAACAAAACTGGGATGGACCTTATGTTGTCATTGGAGTAGGAAAGAAAGGTTCATACAAAATTGCACACTTGGATGGAACAGCCTTACCAAGAACTTGGAACGCAGTCAACCTTAGAAAATACTATGGTAAATAAATTTTAGCAGACTTTACTGCATGGTTTTGTTTTATTTTATTGAGTTTTAATCTTTGTAATAAAGGCCTTAGCCTACAGTTCAATTATTAAAGATTTTAGCAATTTCTATAAATCGATTGTTTCGGTAATCACTCCTTGGAATTCTGCTGGTTGAGATTGGGACAAAAGGAGTTAAGTATACATTGATCAGCTCAATAAACACTCCTCAATCCGACCATAAAAGCGAGTCGAGTATACATTGATCCGCTCAATAAAAACTCCTCGTTCGTTATTCACGAAGATTAAAAAAGACTTTTGATATTAAAAACCTAAGTCTAAGTAAAAACGAGTCGAGTATACATTGATCCGCTCAATAAAAACTCCTCGTTCGTTATTCACGAAGATTAAAAAAGACTTTTGGTATTAAAAACCTAAGTCTAAGTAAAAGCGAGTCGAGTATACATTGATCCGCTCAATAAAAACTCCTCGTTCGTTATTCACGAAGATTAAAAAAGACTTTTGGTATTAAAAACCTAAGTCTAAGTAAAAACGAGTCGAGTATACATTGATCCGCTCAATAAAAACTCCTCGTTCGTTATTCACGAAGATTAAAAAAGACTTTTGGTATTAAAAGCCTAAGTCTAAGTAAAAACGAGTCGAGTATACATTGATCCGCTCAATAAAAACTCCTCGTTCGATTATTCACGAAGATTAAAAAAGACTTTTGGTATTAAAAACCTAAGTCTAAGTAAAAGCGAGTCGAGTATACATTGATCCGCTCAATAAAAACTCCTCGTTCGTTATTCACGAAGATTAAAAAAGACTTTTGGTATTAAAAACCTAAGTCTAAGTAAAAACGAGTCGAGTATACATTGATCCGCTCAATAAAAACTCCTCGTTCGTTATTCACGAAGATTAAAAAAGACTTTTGGTATTAAAAACCTAAGTCTAAGTAAAAGCGAGTCGAGTATACATTGATCCGCTCAATAAAAACTCCTCGTTCGTTATTTACAAAGATTAAAAAAGACTTTTGGTATAAAAACCTAAGTCTAAATTATAAACGAGTTGAGTAAACATTGATCCGCTCAATAAACACTCCTCGATATATTGTACAACGATCAAAAAGACTTTTGGTATAAAAACCTAAGTCTAAATTATAAACGAGTTGAGTAAACATTGATCCGCTCAATAAACACTCCTCGATATATATTCAACAATTCAAAAAGACTTCAGGTATTAAAAACCTAAGTCTAAGTAAAAACGAGTTGAGTATACATTGATCCGCTCAATAAAAACTCCTCGACATATTTGCAACGATTAAAAGACTTTTAGGTTAAAAACCTAAGTCTAAAGAAGACGAGTTGAGTAAACATTGATCCGCTCAATAAAAACTCCTCGATCTACTGATGACAATTCAAAAAGACTTCAGGTATTAAAAACCTAAGTCTAAGTAAAAACGAGTCGAGTATACATTGATCCGCTCAATAAACACTCCTCGAATATATTTTCAACGATTAAAAGGCTTTTAGGTTAAAAACCTAAGTCTAAACAAAACGAGTAGAGTATACATTGATACTCAATAAAGACTCCTCGACATATTTACAACGATTACAAGACTTTTGGGTTAAAAACCTAAGTCTAAACAAAACGAGTTGAGTATACATTGATCCGCTCAATAAACACTCCTCGATCTAAGTCTAATCAAACAGAGTTGAGTATACATTGATCCACTCAATAAAAACTCCTCGATATATTTACTACGATCAGAAAGATTTCAGGTGATAAAAACCTACGTCCAATTTATAACAAGTTGAGTAAACATTGATCCGTTCGATAGACTCTCCTCGATCTATTCCTAACGATCTAAAAGATCTGGTAATACTCCCAAAGTTATCAAGGGGAGATAAAATCCATCTGCTCAAAAATTGCTCCTCGTAAATAAAATTATGACAGAATCAACGACAAAGAGGATGTAAAGAATAAAAGTAATATTTTATTCATCAAATCAGTTACATACAAAAAGTCCTACGTTACAAAGGTCTACATACTACTTAAAAGATCATTACAATGATTTAGATGAGGCGATCTTCACGACAATGTCCACGGAAACACCAATCTCCTCCCTAGTGCCTCGTCGATCATAATGAACCACCTAAGAAGCATGCTGCTCAGGATGGTCGACTTCTTTGGTTCGATGGCCAGGCTCTGAAGATCAAATGTTCTTCCAGACGAAATGAGCATTACCAGCCAGATAACTGGCAATACTCATTCACCCACAATAAGATACTGCTTTTACTTAAAATAAAACATTTCACTCTGGAGCAGCATCTCTTCGGGGCGGTCGAGAATTATTAATATTTACCAGCACACCCCAGCAGTCTATCACCCCGGAGGTGACATCCAAGAACGAGGGTGCCTGGCAAGTATGAACCCTCCATGCGCAAACAGAAACCACGGACCTCTAATTGATGAAGACAAAAACTGAGGCCTCATGGGACCCGTTAGTACAAGGAAGGGCTGACATGGGACCCGTCAGTACAAGGTAGAAGATAATCAAGCTATTACAAAGTGAATCACGATAATGTGACTTTTTGAATACTATGGGATCTGAAGGCAAAATAAAGTTTAAGGAAGCTGAGGTCTCCATTATCTTTGGGAAATTGCAAATGAAGAATGCAAACCACCGCCCTATTTATAGGGATAGATCTAAGCAATCCAACGGCAAAAAAAAAAAAAAATATTTGATCAGCGGACATAAATGCGACTCTTTAACTCCCCGTAGTAAATGCAAGTAAGTTGGAACGGCGCTATTTAGTCGACTCAACCAGTCGATAACCAGAAAGACGTAGATCGAAGCGATCATCGAAATAAAACAAACAGACCTACAGAAGCTTCGGACCAAATAGACCAGCCACAAACGAAGGCATACGAGTTTAAGATCGTCGTGAAAAGATTACTTGCTCGATAAAAGATAAAAGATGAAACCCTACACCATGCGAAGGCCGTCACTGCCTAATACATCATATGGGTAATCATTAACTAAGCCTTACAAGAACTCCTTTGGAGTCCAAGATATCTGACATAGAAATCAGGAGAATAGTCCTCCTTATTCGAAACTGCAAAGAAGTCACTGCCTAACATAGCAAAGAATTGCTGAAGGAGGTCTAAACAGGACAGATCCGCCAAAAATTGCTACATTTTCCAATTCCTCCCATATCAAAGAAATGATGTAATAATACACCAATTGAGGAACATATAGTTCAAAATTAATGCTGGGAAACATAAAGGTTTGGAAGATACTGAACGGGATATTTTTCCCTAGTCTGATACAAAGAACAACGGAGTTCAACAAAAGAGACAATAGCCTCCTTATATAAGATTTGAATCACAAAAAGACAAAAGTACAGGGCATAGATTGAATATCGACCAAGATGATGAGCGTTCCTTAACAACTATTGTCGATACGAACAACCTATTGTCTAAATTTTGACGTAAAACATGTTGGTGCATACAATCCAGAGAATTATACTGGGTTGATCAACAAAAGACTTGGTTTGCAGGGGAAACATTATACCATTCAGTTACTTAAACAGTGACCAAGCAAGATCAGGCTACCTTTTCTCTATCCTAAATATTCTCCGCAGAAAATCAATTTCAGATAAGTATGCTAATCTATACTGATTATTTCATGATAATTATATTTATGCATAAAGGCAAAGTGTACACAACAACGTATATCAACAGAAGAAAATTGATCAAGGCAAGAATCTGCCTACAAAAAGGTCATAATTTCCAATTTAGAGTTTCTCCCATTACAAATATTTCAGCCCGAGCAAATGCACAAAAGTTGGGCATAAAAAAAAAAAAAAAAAAAAGAGACAGTCCAAGGTCTGCCTGGTCGAACAAAGGTCACTAAGAAGAACGGTCAGTAGGTCGACTACTAGAAACAGTCCTCCGAGGAGTCAAGTTGTCAGCAAACGCCATCAACTCCTCTTGACGCTTTAGATAACCAGCGTCATATCCTTCCTCATAGGACCGCCGTTGAGACTCCTCTGCAAGGGCAGCAGCCCGAACCAAGTCGTTTTTCTCCTGCTCCCAGACAGACTTCTCCTCCTGCAATTTTTTCAAATCATCATTGGCAAGCTGCAGCTGGAGAGTCTGCCCTGCGACTTTCGCCGATTCCGACTCCAACCGTTTTTGGTAAGCATCCTTACTATTCCATAAATCATCATTCTGCACACCCAGCTGAAGAGCAAGATATTTGGACTGAAAAAGAAGAAGAATGAGAAAAACCCTTACACAACATGAAAATCGAAATAAAAGTAGGGAAAATTGCCGAAAGATATGTCTACCTGCTCGCATATTTTAACCAGCGACTGAACAAGGCGTACATTGGAAGTACCCTCAAGTTTCCTCATCTCACCATGCAAGATAGTGCTTAAACCCAGATCCCAAGACAAAGCATCAGGCTCAACTGAGCCAGGCAATTCGCTGTTAGGAGCGACACTGACAGGGCGTGGAGTCTCTGACAACATAATATCCTTAACTTGCTCAAGGATACATCGATCATCTAACAGACGAGGAGAGTCTCTCTCATTGGGGCTAACGGAGGTCTCCTTGCCCGAAGCAGAAATAACGGTCCGACGACCAGACCTCGAACCAAACCGACCCCCAGAAGGTCCCCCAGACTCAAAAGAAGTAGTCATCACCGTTGTATCTTGAAATAAAAAGTCAGGACAATCCTGCAAAATTGATTGTGTTGTGGAAGGATTGACAAAAAGGCCATCACCAGCTTGCCCTCCGCTGGCGACTGGGGCAGTAGAAGTAGACAAAGGAAGGGAATTAGCAAAATCCCCTCCATGAAAAGCATGCTCGAAGGAAGAAGCACTTGAAGTAACAGGTATATTATAGGTCGGTTCCTCATTGGACATATCGCCAAAAGCTATCCGACCAGGGGAAGGCATGCTTCCTATTTGAGTAGAAGAAGAAAAGATTGGTTCTGAGAACGACGAGTTTACTATAGAAAAAGGTTCGGAAGCGATGACACGAGCATCAATCTCTGACCTAATTATTGGGGACGAACGAGGAGGTTCCATCGACGGCCCATCTCTTCGAGATTTTTTGGGTCTATTTTCCCTAGCGCTCTCACGAGAAGGTCGTTTTGAAGTATTGCCAAAAAGATTACTCATGATCGAATTGTTGAAAAGTATAAAGTAAAGTAACGAGGAAGCTTATCGACTAGCTAAAGAAAAAGTATTCTATTAGAAGAGACGAGTATAACGGTAAATAACAAGTCACGTTTTTACCTTTAGTATTTATACTACACGAAAAGACACTACAGACCTAAAGAAAAGGCGCGAAATAGAAAAACTGACCTTGGGACAAACATTAGAATTTGAAAAGACGCACGCATAATCATTACGGCGAACTTAATGACTTGTCCGAATTATTACAGCGAAGATGAAAAGACGTAACTGTCAGAATATGAAACGTTTAGCATTCAGAGGGATAAAAATGTAAAATTACAATTAAACCTACGGGCAAATAATTACAAAGATTATTCCAAAAAATCACTATTTCAAGAAGCCTGATCGCTATCTGGAATTCTCTGTTCACTACCGACGTTCTCGGTCATGCCAATATCGTCTTCCTCTTCTTCTTCGTCTTCTGGATCGATAAAAGTATTATCAAGCTCATCGTTAACATCATAAGGAGGAATCGGCAATGGTTTTTCGAATTCTTCGACAAGGTGAGCCAAAGGAAAACCTTGATATACGACATCTGGAAGCTCGGAAGGAGAATAAAGTTCACCGTAACGATTCAACCGAATGTGTGCCGCCTTAAAATACTCCTTCCGACGGTCGTCGATCATCTCTAAGGCGACCAGCTGATGTACCGCCTTCTTAAAAGTACTCTCCAGAAGAGGACCGACCATCCGATACACCAACGCCGTATGAACAGGAGAATTAAGGAATTCGCGAACAACTCTTTCGTCAAGGTTCCTACCGTATCGATCCCTAAGTCCAGTAAGAGGGACATCTTTTTCATACTCCTCTAAAGAAGTTTGGAGACTTGATACTTGAGATTCTAGCTCACTAATTCGAGTCGTACTCTGAAATTGGAATTCCTCTAACGTTGTAGCCATTTGACTGGCTTGCTCTTGAGCACGAGAAATCTCCATAATCCTATTTATAATCTCTTGATCTTCATTCTCAGTAGCACGAGTCTCTACGACAGGAACGGAAGAAGATGTTGAGGGACCAACCTCTGAACCAGAAAACTTACGAAGTAGAGCTTTATTTTTCTCATCTAGAAACTCACACTGCTGTTTCCAGAGTGCAGTTTCGTATGCGTATGAGGCTAAACAAGTCTTTGTCTGAAAAAGCAAAGGGGTAAAAACAAGAAATAAGTTAGCAAGAATGTCTTCGGAATGAAGAATATCCTATAAAGCGAGCTCAAAAGAAATTACTTTTTCAGCATAAAGAGAAGCTCGCTGAAATTTCTCCAGAGGATCCTTACGGAAAAGTTTGTTCAAATCACGAGTAAAAACCCCGGATAAGAGAACACGAGTCGCCTTGTCAACCGCATTCTCGCTTTCATCATGGACGAGTGAATCTCTCTCCGAATAACCAGCGGCTCTCTTCCCCTCTAAATGATCTTCGATCATTTCAACCAAAGTAGGTTTCGGATGATTGTCGCCAACTAAAGAAAGATCGTTGCCCGAACGACCGTAATAGCTCCTTTTTCTCCCCACCGGGTTCTCGCTGGGATGAGGCATCGACCAACTACGACATCCTCGAATTCCCAAGGATGATCTAAGCTGAAGTGGGGGATAACCAGGCCCAGTCCCTTGACGAACAGGGGAATCTTGTGAAGAATTTGGAGACTCCTCTCCATTCTCCTCGGACTCATGACTCAACTCCAATTTCCTCTTCCGAGAAGCTCTCTGCTCGATCGGGTTGTTCTCTATAGACTTAGAGGATTTGGATAAGACCATATTTCCCTTTGAAGAATGTCGAGAATTTTCTACCATTTGAGCTGAACAAGAAACAAAATTAAAAGTTAGTTTCTCTATATAAGGAAATATTATCGTAAACACTAAATCAAAGAGAAATGCTTACCCAGTTATTCTAATGATGAGTCGATTGGAAAAGTATGAACACATAATCCTGCTTTACGAAGGAAAGTTTCCCCTATCAGAAGAGCACTCTGATATTTGTTTGCACGCATTTCGGGGATTTCAGCGATAAACTGAGCATCGTCAGGAATAAATTCACCCGTCGGCAAGCGACCTCCGTATACCCATTTGAAATCGTGATCCCACGAAAAGGGTATAGTCGAACCATCCGCCGAACGAAGATAAGGTGGAGGGCGAACAAAGAAAAAGTGAGATTTCCAAAAAGGGTTGCTGGAAACAGGGGCATCAAAAATTGCTCGATTAGGCCTCTGACTAGCAAAGAAATACCCACGATTGGATGAACTGGAAATATTGAACCGGAAAAGTTGTGTAAAGTTACGAAAGGAAGGTTTAAACCCTTTCGCAATCATCAGGACAGAAAAGCAAACCAGGAAGGCCACAGAATTTGGAACTAATTGTGTCAAGGACACACTAAATATTCTCAAGATATCAAGGAAGAGGGGAGATAACGGAAGACGGAGGCCGCTATTGAAATGAGCCGTATAAAAGGCGCGACATCCTACCGGTGGAGAAGTTACCCTATCAGAAGGGGAAGGAAGAATTATCTCGGAACCCTCCGGGAAATATTTTGCATAGTTGTTCACAACCTCCGGAAAAGTATCCACTGTATATGCGCAAGCAAGGTCCTCAATTGGTTCAGAAATCTGAGGAGCAGTACCTTTGCCCTTTTTGGCTCGGGCAGCAACCTCTGTGTCTGAAAGGATCTGAACCTTAAAAGTGTCTTCTGAAGGAACAACGAATTCAGAAATTGCAGATTGTTCGCCCAAAAGATTAGAATGCAACTCCTCCTCGTTACTAGGAGCAACATTTTCCCTCGAAGAAGAAGAAGATTTTCTCAAAGAAGCCATATTTTCAGACTCTCGAAGGATATAGGTCGATAAAAGGAAACTTTATACGACGAACGATGAAGCAAGAAAATGACTATGAACTATGAGCAAGCATAAAGGAAAAATGACGAACTCAAGAGTCACCTATTTATACTAAGATGAGAAAAGACGTTTCGAACTCATCACAATTAATCACATTCCCGCCAAAAACGGAAGGAAATGAAAAGCCTCCAGAATAGACGCGTGGCGATTCATAATCGGACAGAGGAAACGACTATCTATGATATGTAGCACTCTTTTCCTTGCTTAAGATTTTTTCCCACAGGGTTTTTTCTTAAGAAAGGTTTTTAACGAGGCTTCATTCATAGAAAACAAACAGTCGTGAAGATTTATCTACTTCTACGAGCTTCTATTATCTATACGCTCGAAGAAGTGAGGGAGTACTGATGGGGGCTATTTCGCACCCTACATATTGTACGGATCGAGTAAAGAACATGAGATCGGTTCGACCAAATCAAACAGTTCGGGATCATCTTATCGACCCGGCCTAACGCAGCTCTTTTCAACTAAAAGATTATACTCCGGACCCAAGAAGGATATTTGGGCCGAGTCCTATTAGGACTATGTTTCCTTGTAACACTAGGTTTAGCATGATATAAATACCTAGTGAATAATTGTATGAACTAACTCCAGAATACGCCATTGAATGCTGCTTATAACAGCACAACTCTAAATCATTCAATAAAGAAAGAGCTTTTTATCTTCATATTGATGTGTTTTTAGCTTTGTTTCTGGTTTTACTTCTAGTTTTTACAATATTGCTTTTCCTAGAGATTGATCCATCCTGAATAAAGTAACAGAGCCCTATAATTTATTTATATTGAAAACCCCCAATATCACAAATTCACTGATACCCTTTTAACCCGACGAAATACGGATAAATCAGCCCCCCGTAGGTTCACCACATAATTGGCCGTGGGTTATAATTAAATATTATTTAATTATTCGAGTAAGACTTACTCTAAATCAATCGAACACTCTGTCGATTAATCATTCCAAAATTAGCACCCCTGCCAATTTGGGAATTCTCCCACACTCCACGGTCGATGTCCAGCCACAAGCCCATGGAGCCAAATCACTGGTGAATTAATTCAGTAAACCTTTTTTTCTCATTTACAATTTCCGTATACGCCATAATCTCTCCATCGATCAATCTCCCAGTCGAGACTTAAGGGTATGGTCTTTCATCGGTTCCCCTTTTCTTTTGTCTTGACCTTATGCATTCTGGTCTTGAAATAATTCTCTTTGACTTAACCTTTATGAGCTACTTACATAAAGCCGTCAGATACCTCGGCCGAGGATTTTACCAGAATTAATTTCTCACAGAAATCCATAGGAGAATTTCCCAACCTATCAAGTCGGGTCAATGGATCCTTTGTTGATGATATGAATCTGCATACGAGTTTCTCTATACCCAATATAAGTCCACAAAGACTTTCTGGCGATCTCCAGTCAGTCGGGACTCATATCAAAGCATAGACGTTCTCGCACCAGATAAACCATATCACCTCAAGTATTTAGGGATCGTTCCTCGTATATTATTGTAAATTGGAATAACTTCATCCCCGATATGCGACTACCGCTTCCATGGTGAGTTATTTCCTAATTAAGGTATTCAGTGCGCTTGTCATCCCAGCAAACCACCCACTTATGTGTATCGACTATCCCAATCACGCTCGTGGACCCCAGCGTTCTCCAGTTCATCGGAGTATACACAATAGTGAGAGTCTAACCGAATCCAACGATGTCCTATCTCAATTGGATTCTACGACTCTTGAATATGTTCTAGATCACGGCCTTGGAGATCAGTCCACGGGTTGTCCCATAGCCCTGTGATCTAAGGACTTCTATCCTTATGCGTAGATAATTATTACATAAGATAAAGATGACCATATAATAAAATGCATTTATTAATCCAATTGAATGGTCCTTTCAATTAAATGCAGCCAAAATAGTTGGCTTGCAGGACACTATTCTATCAACCAATAACCTTAATTTCTTGTTTATCTAAAATCAAGATAAGAACCATACGTAATTATATAAGAAATAAACTAATTCTCACAATTTAATCTGACGTAACTAAATCTTTTGAAATAAGTTTGAATGATTATGAAATAAAATGAAATTATTGGTTAGGTTTGAAAGATTATGAAAGAGAAGGAAATAATTAATTAAGTAGGTTTTAAGTGGGGGTATAAACGTCTGCTTAAAACATAAAATTTAGTGGGAGGAAAAACGGTCTTTTCTATTTTCAGACGATTTTTTCATTTTTTTTTTAACAAATTAAGTCAAAGGGTTTAATAGTCAATTGCTTTTTTTTTGTTTATGAAAAGTCAACCGAAATTAAAGGAGAAATTTAAGTTACCAATACAATGGTTGATATGAATCTAAGCCGATCTAACGGCTGATGAAGCGGGTCACACGTGTAGCCGTAACTAACAGGGTCACACCCTAGAAAAATAGTACTAAACATGTGTTCGTTATATTTTGTATGGTAACAAAGAAGTTTTTATTACCATATTTCATATGTTGATAACTAAACTTTCGTCAGAAAAGATGATTTTAATTTGTTGCCATAAAATATTTTCTTTATCAATAATTTAACTAATTAATAATAAATACATAATATATTTTCGTTACGCTAGAATGAGGTAACAAATAAAATTATTATCCTTCTTATTTATCTTATTCTATAATATATATTCAAATTTCCTTAAAATATTATAACGTGATGGTTACCAATAACCTTAATTTCTTTGTTTATCTAAAATCAAGATATGAACCATACGTAATTATATAAGAAATAAACTAATTCTCACAATTTAATCTAACATAATTAAATCTTTGTTTCAAAAGTAAATGACATCAATGTCTCAATTCATAGCAATTCCTAGGAGACTTTGTAACTCCTCTAAATAGACATTGTTATGTTCCAAAACAAATATATCAATCACAAGGGTTTTGATTGAACAAAATATATTTAACTTGCTAAAGTTTGACGTCCAATTATTCAAAATACATGCTTAAACATGCAAATAAAATCAAAATATAAGAAGTTACAATATTATACTATCAATGTAAGATTACAGAGCACAAATTTCAGCAATCAAATCAAACACACAAGTTTCAACAAGAATAAAAGTTATAATAACTAACAAGGTTTAGAAGCAGAACCTCTAACTTAGTTTTTCAACACATATTCTCATCAACATTTGCTTCAATTCATTCATTATAGCTCTGGATCGTTTCTTGTTGAGATCTGATAAGAGTAACAACATCTAGCAACTCATTTTCTGCCCTAGTCAGTTTTTCTTGTAGTTCCTTAAGCTGTGTAGACTCACATCTCGACCTCTTATTACCTTTAGATGATACTACTCCTGATCACATATCGATCCCTCTCATATCCGCTGCACACACCATGTATATTCTTCATAATTCCCTTTTCGAAGGTGAATTTTCTGCATCTTCAATATTTTAACTCCTCCAGCTTATCATTTATTTCTGTAATTTAAACTGATCATTTAATTTCAAATAAATATAAAGAGTGAGGAATATAATAAATTTAATGTAGAATAAAAAAATTGACAGATTCTTTTATAAATGATGAGACGTTCTCATTAGATTTGATACTTCGATATACATAACTTTTTCAAAACCTTTTTGCCAAAAAAAATGCAAAACACTTACTCGTGTCATGTAAAATCCACATGAAACTATCTCGTGAAATTTTTATTGCATAGAATCCTCATGCAATATCAATTTATCAAATAGTATGCATGAAGCTTCATATGGAATGGTTTATTGCTTTTAAATATTCGTGGCAATCCCCATCCCTACCCGTAAAATTTGGACGACATTTAATGTCCGTACTTGGGCATTTGTGCCGAATATTTAATAGTACAAGGATCTCTATGCAATAAATATATCACCTAGCAGTTTCATACATTTTTCGTATAAGACGTTGGAGTTATTGCATTCAACCCGCTCATAACTTATCATTAGTCAAGATATATATGATTACTGCTTTGCGTCAGATTTATATGCATAAAAACTTGAGATCACTCGTAAAATTAATTTGTTCAGGATTTTGAAGTTAAGAAAAACAAAGTTTCTTAAATTTATCACTTGACTGTTTATTTATTAATGAAGTCGTGTTATGATCTAATTATTACACTTATAAAGTACAAATTAAATTCTTATTTGTTGTCATTTTAAATAAAATATAATTATATCCTACTGTTTTCCCAATTGCACAACATGTATAATATACAAACACATAAAAAGAGAGTTCGGTTTAAATTCACACTGCCAGATAGCCTAAAGAAAAAAATTCTCAAGAAAAAAGTCCAAAGGACAGTTTTAAATTTCATTACATAAAACTAGAACAACGTAGAAATAGCATAAAGTCGTTTTATTTTATGATACAAAGTATTTGTCGCATTAGTTTGTGTCTTTTTCTTACAATCACATTGATAATAAAGAAGTTGATCTGACAGTATTTTAAGACAAATATGAACATTTTAAAATACAGCCATCATCGACAATAGTTATCTATCAAATCTTTTAATTTTTATCTAGGAATTCTATGTATTAGTGTTATATAACAATCATGAATTAGTAAAACAATGTGAATTGTAACGAACAAAGCAGAAAAGGTTATAGATTAGTGATATACAAACTTTCTTCCGTACAAATAAGAAGTTAGTATTATCCAATACATTACCAATGTTTTTCAAATTAGAGTACTTGGTTCGACAATTGTATATAATTTCAGCTTTGAAATATCACGAGATATGCTCACTTGATTTGATAAATGGTAGGTAACGATCAAATTTAGCGAGAAAAACTTGTTCATGAACTTAATACAAATGAGTAACCAAAAAATTTAATTAGTATTACAATAAGATTATCATTAATTAACATTATTAAGTATATTATTAATTTATTTAGTAAGAACAACTTATCAATAATTTTTCATCTTATATTTAACATAGGTATTATTATTTGCTAATTTACCTATATAGGTGAAAATTACATATCGTGAGAAAAGTCTGCTAGTACAATTTTGACAAAGCGAATAACTATTAAATATCTTACATAGTGATATTTATTGCAATTCAAATATAATTGTTGCCGTTTGAAGATCGGTCTAAAATGTACTCAATTAATTAATTACTAACATATAGTGGTGTTTGCATATTCTTACACTTGAGATCGTTAGAACTATGCACATATTATATAATATTTAATAAATGAATTAAATTAAGCTTTGAAAGAATGATATCTCAATACATATGAAAGTATTCTTATGTTTTATATATGGAATAGTTGTCTCACCATTTCGTTTTTCCCAAGTCAAAGCTTTTGGGTGTCTCAGTCGTAGTTGTCTTTTTATATTTCATTTTCAATTATTCATATTTTTGTTTTTTATAATAGCGGTTCTCCCTTCATAAATACTTTAACTGCTCTTAATGGTTATTAATGAAAGCTTATATATCAAAAAAAGTTAAAAAAAATATATAAAAGATTTTCATGCTTCATAGCATAGCTTATTTGTGATAATTAGTGCATCCTTTAGGTTTTCCGCACTTATGTTTCTAGTGCAGTAGAAGTCACTTGCTCCATGTTTACTGTATCATATTTCCTAATTTTATTTTTTAGTTTAGCTTCATGTGTGATATGCAAATGCAGAAAAAGTATTTAACAAAGGATAGTTGAAATGATGTTATAACAATAACTAGTGTCATTTATATCAAATAACTCCCTTAGTTAGTTAAAACTATCACATTTTAAATTTATTTTTTCGCTGTTATTGCAGCAAGTTATATTTTGAATTTGAAAATCTTGTTGATGTTCTACATCTTTCCATCAAAGTATGGAAATCTTACAATTTACTTATGGTTTAAATAAATACTTTAACAAACGATTAAAGTATAGTCAATTGTAAAGTTACTTAACAATTTGAAAATTCAACAAATCTATACATAAAGTAGATATATAGTATCAACGAGAAAAAACGTGTAGTTGGATGTGTAACCATTTACAAAAATTGAATTGTATAAAATAAATAAATTGATTGGAATAATCTAATATAACAAAATTAAAAGAAATTGAAAAATATTACATTCATCTAATCACACGTAAATCATTATTATTACTTTTTTTTTCATTGTATTGTAGTGTTTTGTTGCATTTCATTAGATTTATTAACATACAACTGATGTTTTTAACCAATTCCATTTATCACAACATTTTTTTGTTTTTGAACTACTAGAAAATAAAAAATAAAAAAATCAACTCATTAACCCACAAATTTGGGCTTAAAAAAGATTTTCATACTTCATTGCATAGCTTATTTGGGATAAGGAGTGCACCCTTTAGTTTTTTGGCACTTATATTTCTAGTGCATTAGAAGTCACTTGCTCCATTCAATTTAGCTTCATGTGTGATATGCAAATGGAGAAAGAGTATTTAACAAATGATAGTTTAAATGATATTATACCAATAAATAATATCATTTATATCAAATAATTTCTCTTAGTTATGAAAGTCTCATGCTCAGTTTTGAATGAGAGCAAGAAGTGAGGAATCCTCTTTTCGACTCTGACTCACCCACTCCAGTCGTTGGTTTTCTTTCTGTTACTTCAAAAGTAGTTGCTTCAGCTTCAGCCACTCCAATTTTAAAACTATCACATTTTAAATTTACTTTTTCACTGTCAATGCAGAAAATTATATTTCGAACTTGAAAATCTTGTTGATGTTCTACATCTTTCCATCAAAGTAAGGAAACTTACAATTTACTTAAGGTTTAAATAAATACTTCCACAAACTATTAAAATATAGTCAGTTGTAAAAGTTACTAAACAATTTGAATATTCAACAAATCTATACATAAAGTAGATATATGGTATCTATGAGAATAAACGTGTAGTTGGAAGTGTAACCATTCACAAAAATTGAAGCGTATAAAATAAATAAATTGATTGGAATAATCTAGTATAACAAAATTAAAAGAAATTGAAAAATAATACATTCATCTAATACCACGTAAATCGTTATTATTACATTTATTTTCCATTGTATTTTGTTGCATTTCATTAGATTGATTAACATACAACTGATTTTTTTAATATACAACTGATTAACATAAAATAAATACATTGATTAACATACAATTGATTTTTTTAATCAATTCCATATATCACAACATTTATTTTGTTTTTGAACTACTCGAAAATAAAAATATCAATTCATTAATCCACAATTTTGGGCTTAATTGATTACAAATGATTCTTGTCTTAATTTCAGATATTCATTCAGAAATTAACTTGAATATCCATTTTCTCATTAAGAAAATGTTATTAAGAACCTAGATGCCAAAAAATGATGAAATAACACATATACATCTAGATTGAATCGAAACAACAAAGAATAAAATATACTTGAATCAAACACCAATAAATAAATTTACCTGAATCGATAAAATAATTCAAACATTTAGATTAAAATGAAACAAAAAGAGCAAATACACTAGAAAGAATAACATTAGGCCTGGAATTACATGCTCCAGTTGATTACTACTTGAAAAACTAATGATTGTTTTGAGATCAAGATGTTGTTGGGTTATTAGGATCAGCAATATTTAATTCTCCCATTCTTGATCTGAGAGCCGTTTCAGTGTTTTCCATGACTGATCTCATTACATCAGCATTAGTCATGTCAAATTCTTCTGGTTTTTTTATTCCAGCCATGCATTTGTACATAAAGCATTCTACTTCTTTGCGCTTGTTCTCTATTTGCAAGCTGTGGAGCTCTTTTTTCACCTTTTGGAGGCGTTGTAGGGTGAAACTTTCTAGATTAGTCATGTATCTAGTTCGTTCCGTATCCGGAAGAGCATTATAACGTGACAACACGGATGTGGTTTCTTCTGGTGATGGCCATACCTCGGGTTGATTTTCGAATGGACTGTAGATGATGGCGCATCCATCTACGGCACAAAGGGTGCGAAGTTCACTTGCTTTTTTAATTAATCCCTTTTTCCTTTTGTTGAACGAAACTCTTCTTTCGGATTTGTTGGACATATATGCGAGTGTAACTTTCCTTCTTGGAATTTTTGACAAGTTTTTTTCTTTCTTGGGAATATGAGGATTGAGGGAATATGAGGAAGAAGCTATATATGAATATATGTATTATGTATGTATATATAGATATAGATATTTGAAGAGATTTGGATAATTTTTTTTGGAGAATTTTGAATTGTATATTACCAATGTCTGAGTTGTTTGAGTTTATGGTATAATAAATTCTAGTAACTACTATTTTCTTCAAAGATGTTTTGTGGTATTTACTAATTTTCTTACTTTGGATGTTCATAATATTCTACTTGCCTAATTGTGATATTATGATGATAAGAAAATTAATTTTAAAATTTGAACCTTCCTTAATTGGAAAATATATAATGATTAGGAATCAAAAATTTCCATACATACAAAATAATAAGGCAAAAAAGCAATATTAGTCCTTCAACCTTTCCAGGGACGCATCAATGTGACACATGTAGTTTCAGAAAGTAATTTATAGCTTTAAAGTTTTAAGTAGCTACAATTTTAGTTTTATTACCTGCAATTTTAGTCCTGAACAAACCTAAATTGAAACCAGAGCCCAAAAGTTGCAATTATTTATGGGAAGGAAGAAATAAAGGGAGATTCTAATTTATTTTGCCATAAAAATAATATGTAGGAAAAGAAATTGTGTTATTTTCGTCCAATTTCAGTTGATTTACCAAACTATGTGATGGATTTCCCCACAATCCCCAAATTATGTGCATGCATGAAAATTTCAAGGCATTGATTTCAGTTCCGACGAGTTTAGGAATGAAATTGTAGGTAAGAGGACTAAAATTGTGGAAACATAAAATTCAAATTATGTAAATGGCTTGCTCAAACAACATATGTCTCATTTTTGCATCTCTCAAAAGTGAGAGGGCTAATTATTATTTGCCAGAATAGTTGTTTTAGACATGCCAAAGGGATATAGTTGTACTAGTACTATTACGGGCAAAATTAATGCTCACCGACCTTTTACAATTGGACAAAGAGCATAAGAGAAAGTTTAAAGTTAGCAATGCAAAAAAATTGACTCCAAAAACGAAGTAAGAAAGTAGAAAAGGGAAATTTATTGTTCAAAATAATTAAATTTGAAGTATAGATTTTTAGTTAATCATGGTACAATGTTAGGATATTCAGTGTTGGATAAGGATGAAGATGAAAGCACTAAAGACAATTTGACAAGGGAGGTTTCGATGCTTTCCAAAACTTCAAAATCTGCTAAGTATGGATTAACTTAGCTGATGGTCCCTTGTGAAGATTTTTTTGACTAAGTAAAGAAGACATCAGAAGAGTCAAAAATCAAGGTCCAAAGATTGCTGATCCGCTGAAGGAAAAATATCAGACTGATGAAGATCAGCCGACTCAAATCAGATTTGTTCAAATTTGAGATCAGCTTTGTTCGCCATCAGACTTGCACTTCCGTCAGCCAAGTGGAAAGGATCATAAAGTCTTCCCAACGGTAATAAATACCCCTGGAAGTAATAAATGCTGAAGTACAAGGTTATTTAAGACAAATGATTGAAGAAATGCTTCGCATCAGCTGGGTGCATTTAATGCTGCCTGCAGGAAAGTACTGTTGACAGTACGGACAGACTGCAAAAGAGCCGTTCGAGGATTTTAAGGACCAGTACTCGAGGAATTTGAATCCTGTCTCTCTTCAACGGACATTTTTCAAACCTCAAGTATAAATAGCTGAAAGAGACGAGAAGAAAACAACAACACAATCTCTGAGAAATTTTCGAAGCAAAATTCTTTAAGTCTCAAGAACAGCTCACTCATCAGCTTAGTCATTTGTTGACAAAAAGCGAAGTTGAAGAATAAAGCTAAACACATCTTCTGAGTGAATCTGTAAATCTGAGTGTTGTGAGAAGTAGATATCCATCTTTGTGAGTGATATTACTTCGGAGAGTAGGAGTTTCTGAGTGATTTCCTACTGCGCACTTGTGGCCTTTTCATTTGTTGATTGGCGCAAGCAGAGTATACTGTAAACTTTGTGATTATAGTATAACCCAAGATCTAAGTGACTTGGAAGAGTGGACTAAAGGATTTAAATCCATATAACCACTATAAAAATTACTTGTGTTTTTACTTGCATTCTTACTTGCATATTTTCTGTTGCATAAAAACACTTTAAGTTAACTGTTTGAAAAGTTTTCTAAGAAAAGAAGTTTTGTAAAACTGGGGAACAAACTTTCAAACTGCTAAGTTTACTTGTGAAAAACACTTTATAAATCCGCTGCAAGTACTCTAAGTATTAAAACTGATTTTGACAAAATCAGCTAAGTAACTATCAGTTTAGTGGTCTACGAAGCTGTTCAAAGATTTGTTCACGATCAGCCGAGGAACCTACTGTTGATAACAGCTTAGTCTGTTTATGTTAACAAAAAGGTTTTAAAGTTAAAATTTTCAAAAAGTTTAGAGGTCTATTCACCCCCCCCCCCCCCTCTAGACCTCATCTGACCACTTGGGACCAACAAGTGGTATCAGAGCAGGTGGTTCATTAGAATCAGCTGCCTGATCAACGAGCTTGATCCAAGTGTTTTTCAAAGGTTTTTAAAACTTTTCAAAAGAGCATCTTTTTGAAAAACAAAATTTTTTTGAAAAATGGACTGTATCAGCCATGTTCCCCACATTGCTAGTATGTCGTTTGAAGACTGGAAAATTAGAATGGAGATTTTCCTAGCTGCTTATAATGATAACATGTACACATGTATCATAAAAGGTCCATTCAAATTCACCAAGACTATCATAGTTGATGAAGCTGAACTAGTGGTGGAAAAAGATTTAACAGAGATGACAGCCGAAGAAATAAAGCTGTTCAATCTGGATAAAGTTGGTCGTTTCATCATGACCAAAGCCCTGGATAATGATAGGTTTGACGAAGTCAAACATTGCAAAACTGCAAAGGAGATGTGGGATAAGGTTCGTGACATGAGCGAAGGAAACGACGCCATCAAAGAGCATCAGCTGAGTGTTGCTCTGGAAAAGCTGGACAATTTCAAGATGAAGTCTGCGGAAACCTTTGACCAGATGGACACAAGGTTTACAAGGACACTGAATGAAGTTTTAAAGCTTGGAAAAACCTTTACGGACAAGGAGATAACCGTCAGAGTTCTGAAGGCCCTACCTCCAAAGTTCAACATGAAGGTGATAGCCATGAAAGAGTCAAGAGATCTGGGCAAGATTTCTCTCACCGAGCTGTTCTCAGTACTCAAGGCGTACGAGTATAAACTGCCAAGAATGGGTGTTGAAGAAACCTCTACTTCAAGTCCCACAGCTGCACTCGTTGCTGCTGAAAATCCCAGAAGGCCAGCTCACAAAAGCAAAGATGTGGACTCATCTGATGAAGCCACACTACTCAATAAAAAGGAGTACACTGCTGGAGACGTAGCATTGCTGATAAACAACTTCAAAAAGTTCTACAGACGAAAAATGAAGAACAAATATAACAATGCTTCTACTTCTAACCCTACTTCTTCTTCTCAGGATAAGGATTCTTATAAATCCAAAATGATGTGCTATAATTGCAGGAAACTGGGTCATTTCATCAGAGACTGCCCATATCCTAAAGCTGAGAAGTATACAGAAGAAGAAAAGAGAATCAGAAAAAAAAGAAAGCATCAGAAAGGAAAGGTGCTGCTGTCTACTCATCTGATTCAGATTCAGACACTTCTGATGAAGAGAGCCCTGCTCTTCTCTGCCTGATGGCTAAGGAATCTGATGACTCTGAGGATGATGAGATAACTCCTCTTGATAATAAATTATTTAATTCATTTGAACAAATGATGCACAACAATACTAGCATTGTTGATACATTTAAAAAGCTTAAGGAAGAGATGATATTGCTGAAAGAGCAAAACAGTTCACTGAAACTTAAAGCTGAAAAGCCAAAAGAATCAGCTGAATATAAACTGCTTGAGCAAGAGAATGAATCTTTGAAAGCTAAGTGTGAAGTTTTAAAGGGTAAAATCATTGAGCTTGAGAAAGTCATTGAGTCTCATGAGAAGTCATCTGTTGCATCCACTCACATGTCTAGTAAACAGAAGACACCTTTAGATCAGGATAAGTTAGAACTGAACCATACTGAAAAATTCATATCAGCTGACAATAGTAAGGTCATATTGTATGTTCAGACTACTAAACCTGCTTCACCTGGGAAAGTATTAAAGGAAACGAAAACTCCTAAGGCTTAAAAGAGCAAAAAGCCTAGTGTAGGAAAACAGACTAGTAAGCCTAAACAGAAGAGTCCTAGGAAGTCCTCTGACAAGGCTAAAACTAATCAGACTAGTGATAAAACTAAGTCGTCTGTTAATGAGCAAGCAACTAGTAAACCAAAGAAGCATAAAAACAAGAAAAATCAAAATGCTTGGTATGGAAATGAGTCTTATTATGTGCAACCTGCTGCATATCATCCAATGTATCATGCACCTCAATTTCCAACTTACTATGCACGATACCCTGCTCACCCAATGCATGCATATCCTCCTTATCATGCATCTTACTCTGCATTTGAACATTACCCTTATCATGTTGATCATCAACAATATGAGAAATCTGATGAACGTGGTAAAAGCAAAGCTGTTCATACTCCTGTTGAAACTCAGAAGCCTAAGAAGCCTAAGACTTCATCATCTTGGGTTGTCAAAGGTGGAACTAATCCTTCAAGACCCTCTCAATAAGGGTACCTAAAACAATTTTATTTTGTTTTGTAGGTTAGGATTAGGAGTAGGAGTAAAGTAGAGAAAATCTGGTACTTGGACATTGGATGTTCAAGACACATGTGTGGAAGCATACATGAGTTGACTGATGTTGTTGCTGTGGATGGTCCTAAAGTTACTTTTGGGGACAGCAAGGAAGGCAAGATTGTAGCAAGTGGAAAGCTGATCAAAGGCAACATTGAGATATCTGACGTCTCTTATGTTAAAGGCCTCAAATACAATTTGTTGAGCATAAGTCAATTTTGTGACAAGGAATATTCAGTCATCTTCTCAACAGATAAGTGTTATGTTGAACAGATTGGTACAAAGAAGGTAATCTTATCTGGAAGACGACAATGGAATGTCTACACAGTGGACTGGAATTCTGTTGATAAGAATTCTAGCATTTGTTTGGTGGCATCAACACCAAGTGAAGTCAGTTGGCTGTGGCACAAAAGAATGAATCATGTGAATTTCAAGACCATCAACAGACTAATCAAGAACAATCTGGTAGAAGGAATTCCAAAGACAGTCATGAGCAAAGATAAGCTTTGTGACGCCTGTCAGAAGGGTAAACAAATCAAGTCATCATTCAAAAGCAAGAAGCATCAATCTTCTGGAAGAATATTGGAGCTGCTACAGATGGACTTATTTGGACCCATTGATCCTGTCAGCAATGGTGGAAAGAAATACTGCCTAGCTGTTGTGGATGACTATTCAAGATATACTTGGGTGATATTCATGAAGAAGAAAAGTGAAACCAAGGAACATCTTACTAATCTGATGGAACTGATCCAGAATGAGAAAAGCATAAAGATATTGAAGATCAAATCAAATAGAGGGACAGAGTTTACAAACTCTACTGTTGAAGAGTATTGTAATATCAAAGGAATACATCATGAGTATTCAGCTGCTAGAACCCCTCAACAGAATGGTGTTACTGAAAGGAGAAACAGAACACTAAAGGAAGCTGTCAGAACCATGATAGCTGAAGCTAAGCTGCCACAAAGATTTTGGGCAGAAGCAACAAACACAGCATGTTTTAGCCAAAACAGATGCATGATCAACAAGCACCAAAACAAGACCCCATATGAAGTTTGGAACAACAGGAAGCCAAACATTCATTATTTTAAGATATTTGGTTGTAAATGCTTTGTTTTAAATAATGGGAAAAATCACCTTACTGCATTTGCAAAAAAGGCTGATGAAGCTGTTTTTGTAGGATACTCTACTGTTAGTAAAGCTTATAGAGTTTTTAACAAAAGAACATTACTAATAGAAGAATCCATTCATGTAGTATTTGATGAACCAAATCAATCTTCTGAAAAGAATCAAAGTATTAATCAAGATCTGTCTACTGATTTACAGAGGTTGAATGTTGGAAAGAATGAAGAATATGTTCCCATCATACTACCTGATCTCAACCCAACTTATAACTCAAGTGCTGTTCAAAATCACAGTGTTGATTGTCTAACAGACGAGTTGCAAACAGTTGATAGACCAGAGACTGTTCAACAGACAACAAATGTTCAACAGACTACTACAGGAACTCCAACAGTGGTGTTGCAAGATCAAAACAAAGGACAACATTATGATTTGCAACCTGATCATAGATGGCTCAAGAATCACCCACCAGAGCTGGTGATTGGTGATTCTTTGGATAAAATGAAGACAAGGAGAGCTGCTGCAAGTGATGCAATGTTTGTCAGCTTCCTATCTCAAATTGAGCCCAAACAGATTGAAGAAGCTCTTAGTGATTTCAACTGGATTGAAGCTATGCAAGAAGAGCTGAATCTATTTGAAAGGAATGAAGTCTGGTACTTAGTTCCTAGACCAAGTCATCAAAGAGTCATTGGCACTAAATGGGTATTCAGGAATAAGATGAATGAAGATGGTGAAGTCACCATAAATAAAGCAAGATTAGTGGCCAAAGGTTACTGCCAAGAAGAATGCATTGACTTTGATGAGACATTTGCACCAGTAGCAAGATTAGAGGCAATCAGACTCTTTCTTGCCTATGCTGCTCACAAGAATTTCACCGTCTATCAGATGGATGTGAAATCAGCTTTTCTTAATGGAGAATTGCAAGAAGAAGTTTACGTTGAACAACCACCTGGTTTTGAAGTCTATCAAGAAGGAGACAAGGTGTATCGCCTGAAGAAAGCCCTTTATGGACTGAAACAGGCTCCAAGAGCATGGTATGATACCTTATCTGATTTTCTTTTAATTAAAGGATTCCGCAAAGGTAAAGTTGACAAGACCTTGTTCACTACTGAATGGGAAGAACATATTTTGCTTGTGCAAATTTATGTGGACGATATTATTTTTGGTTCAACTAACCAACAGATGTGTGACAAGTTCTCAAAGCTGATGCAGAACAAGTTTGAAATGAGCATGATGGGAGAACTTGTAACGCCCCCAAAATTTCGAACCCGTTTGATTGGATTTTTAATCCAAATTTATGTGCTACTTTTTATTTTCAAAGTTAAACATTAATTTGAACTAAAATATACAATTTAATTATGTCCTATGTCCTTATTAACTTTGAAATGTTTTAAAAGCACAAAAATACTTTAGCATAATAGTATACCTCTTTTGAAAAATATTTTGACTTTATTGTGCAAAATAAAAAAAATTTGGGGCAAAAATGCACTTTACCGAAACTTCAGGGGGCAAAGTGCAAATTTCGCCCCATACTTGATTGCAGCTAATAGGAGAGCCTTTATAGCTCTCCTAGCCTGCCATAGGGAGTTGCCAAGCATGCCTCTTGGTTAGAGAGATTTCTCTTTCCAAGATGAACATGCATTGGCTTGTTTTATGGGAAGTAATTATATCTCCCATCTTCCCAAGGTGTATTCAAACACCTTTCTCCGCATTTTCAGATTTCTCTCCACTCATTTTACACCTTAGAGTTCATAGTTAAGTTAGAATTAGAGAGAAAATAAAAGAGAGAAAGGAGACAACACATTTAGAAAGAGAGTTTTCGGGTATACTCAACCCAGCCTCGGATTTTTGATCATTCCGCCTCCGTCCACCGTTGGATCATGCCCAAATTTTGCGTGGAGGTTCTACACACATGGATCTACATATTGACCGTTCGGATCGTCGTTTGGAACTCCCAAAGTGAATCGACAGCCATTGAAAAATGGTGAAAAGTAAGGATTTGAAGGCCTTTTTATGAACCACCACCGGAGCCGCCACCACTGCCACCGGAACTGCCACCACCACCTTCGGAATTCTGGAAATGAAGATATTTTCACCCCCTTCGTTGCTTTGGGTTTTGGATACGCTTCAATTGTGGAGTTTTAGTCGCTATACTAAGCGACAAAGGTGAGCGATGTGTGTTTAATTTGTATGTCGGTCCGATGTGCTAGTATATCGAGTCCAAACATGCACTTAGGCTCTTAATAATCGAAGCATGAATTTTATTCTAACTTTTCTTACATGTCGTCACGAATAGGTTGACTTATTAGGTCAACATTACTCGCATGAAATCACTTAGCATTTCAACATTATTATCCAAATACATGCTACATCCGAATCTACTAGTTGCGAATATATTTTTCGAAATTATCATGATAACCAAACTTTCATTTGATAAGTTATTAAGTATTGATAATATGTTAATATGTTTGATATGTTATGTTCCGTTTGTTTCCGATTTTGTGTGGGCCCCCTTTTGATTGGTATATGGACCCGATGCCAACTTGGCCGGCAAGGGCCGGCAGGATTGTCACGGTTACCCGTAGGCCTGGCCTTACAACCCAAGTGGAGAGGAACACTTGGGGAGTAAGGACGAACTCCGGCAAAGACATGTCGATGCGTTTTTGATAGTAAGGTCGCTCCTTACTTGGTGAGTTTGGATGGATATCAGACTGAGGATGGAGGGTAAGTGGAGAACGGCATCAGCAATTCTTGGTTATGTGAATTCCGTGTTTCTTCCGTCTTGAATATATGTTTATTTGCTTGATAACATGATTATGTTATATAATATGTTGCATTCACACATCACCATGCAAATTCGCACATAGCCTCACTAAGTTGGACGATCAACTTATGCGTTCTATGTTTCACTCTTTTCAGTTTCAGGCATTCTGGAAATAATAGTCGGGTTGCGGTTAGGTCATCACGGTTGCGGTCCCACCCTAGTATTCGGGAGAGTAGTAATATTTTGTTGTCGATTTATTCTCCTTTTTTATTTTGTTTAAAACCTTTAATTTATTGAATCGTTAAAGATGATTTATATTTTCACAAAAGAGACAAGATTTTCATAAATTACTTATTTATCTCTCTCGGTTGAGTTGTTCAAATCATTTGATATGTTGTGATTAAATATTTCCGCTTTCAACATCTACTATGAAAATTGATTTTATTGTTCGTCAAAAAAACTTAGTAATTTAAATTGTTCTTATTTCGCTTTAAACCGCTTCCGCTGTTAAACTTTTAATTTATCGTTTCCTCATAAAAAAAAAAAAAAAAGTTTCGATATTTTTAACAGTTCTAAAATAACAATAATTTTTCGACCGTTGTCCGACGGACCGGCGGTGCCGGGCCGTCACAGATGGTATCAGAGCTTCGGCTCGAGGCTAGGATAGGATCCTCGGATTTGTACTGAGGTGCTAGTAAGGTAGGACTCACCGTCATGACTTTAGGGTGTCTACCCACATTGGGTAGTTCACTATTAGGACAAGACCGCAACTGAAATCATATGTGTAATACGTGTCCTTGAGATTAAGAGTTATGTTGGCTTGATTATGTGTTTTCCTGATTTATTATTTTGTTGGTGGTATCCCGAATACTATAACATTATTTGAACTTTATTGTTGATATTATTGTCTGGTTATGATTGTATATGTGTGCGTTATGTGATTTTACATAAATTAAAATATTTGAATCAAGTTACCTTCCCTGAAGTACATGGAATGACTAAAATAGCCCTAATCCTTTTGAATTCCATTATCGAGTTTACCTTACTCAAAACTCATAATTCTGATCCTAAATGTTCCATCTCCAAATTGATCTCTCGACTTCAGTAAGCTTTCTTGAGCCTATTTTCGCTATAATTAATTGTTTCGCCCTTATTCTAATGTTGGTACTTATTCATTTTGAACTTGTGATCCCTAGATGTCTTTTCTTTATCGTTTTGGCGAATCAAATTGTTATCTATGTAATCTTTCTTTCAATAGACAAAATATCATTCAAATTTCATTGACATCATCTTGAGTTCTAACTTGTCTATTACTCATTCCTTGCATTCAACTATGATTTTTTTATCGATAGCGAGTAACTTCATTTTGAATTCTAAAACTACCCTAAGTTCATATCTAATCTTCTCATTCTCGCTCTTGCTTTTCTGAAGTTTCTAAATGTCATTGTCTGATTGTATCTTTTCCTTCATGTTGTGTAATTTACCGTAAAATATTCTTCAATCATTTTAGCCTCATTCTTGATATGGCTTCTTCAAGTCGTGCCCTTAATTACCTTTAATCTAACTCTTTGACTGTTTTCCTTCGAGCTTATCGACACTCTCAATTAACATGTCTTTGTCTATTGGGGATTGACTTCTTATATCCTATCAAGTTTTTATATTGATCCCTTATCTTTTTACTCGTTCAAAGTTTACCCCTCCCTATTTCATGAGATACTTTCTCGTATCGACTTCGTAAACCAAAATTATTTATTTTTGTCGGATTCTATGATTGTTATTGTTCCTTGTCCTTCTTTTTCCGAGCACATTTATTCCGTTATGATCGTTTTGAAATTATCCATATGATTTCATGTTACTCGTTTTTGTTGCATTCAATTATACAATCTTCTAAATTTCCTGAAGGAATTGAATTGTCTCAATTTCTTTTGAACTTCACGTTTTCATTTGTCCATTCATAAATTGTTGTTTCTTTGTCTACTTCATTCCTTGTTGCAAGCCGCATAAATCATATCAATTTATTCTCAATTCCTTTTGAACTTCGGACTTACCTTCTATTTGTTTTGAACTTATTTTTAATTCCCGTCTCGTTCAATTTGATCGTTTCGATGTTCTCATATTTCACTATCGAGTTTTACTTGTTTTCTATTGCAGCTTGTTGTAATCATTATTGAAATGATCTTCGAATCTCGCCATTTATCTTGACTTGCTTTTCAAATGACCAAACACACTTTAATGTTTTTGGTTATTATTGTCATGATACTTGTTTCGACATTCTGTTATCCTTACCGATATCCTTGCTTTGATCTTCTTTTTACTTGCACCGTTTGAAATGGTGAGGCTCATCCCTTTCGTTATTCTTATCGGTGCACCTTAATTGTTCGCCTTGTCACTTATATCAAACTATTCACTTGGTTATCTTTATTATCGATATTTCAGTCCTTTTCCAATCTTTGTTGATTCTTCTTTATGTTGCCATTGCTAATTCTTATCTTGTCATCTTGAGCATCTTGATTCGGTCATCTTTTCTAATCCTTATTGTGTCTCTTCATTTGACTCATTTTGTTCCTTGCGAGAATCCCAAGTCAAATGCCATTCAATACCTTTTGAATTCTCTGGGCCAAACTGAACTATATATTGTTATGTGAGTAGTTTTTCTTTTGAGAAGAATCTTAATCCGCGACATAGGAGTTGGATTTATTGTCGTATCTCATTCTACTGCATCATGATTATGCGTACGTATATGAAGTACTACATCGATCATCCTCGTGAACCTGACTACATATCTTAAGATCTTCAGAAATATGTAACGTACAAACGAAGACACGTTTGCATACTCATCTAGATGAAGAAACAAGTGAATTTCATTATGGCGCGGCCAGAGTATAAAAAGGCGACTTGGGAGTTAGATAAAAAGATACGTCAGATTTTTGAAAACTCCTAACGTACGAGAGAACATTTTCGCACACTCGTTTTAATCAAGAAGGCCGCAGATTCTACAAGAAAATATTTTATGACGCACATTGAGTAATGAAGAAACGTTTCGGTAGCAAGAAAAGAAGATACGACGGCGTTAACCATACCACGCGAATCTCAAGAACGAATTTGGGGACCAAATTCTTTTAAGGGGGGAGGATTGTAACGCCCCCAAAATTTCGAACCCGTTTGATTGGATTTTTAATCCAAATTTATGTGCTACTTTTTATTTTCAAAGTTAAACATTAATTTGAACTAAAATATACAATTTAATTATGTCCTATGTCCTTATTAACTTTGAAATGTTTTAAAAGCACAAAAATACTTTAGCATAATAGTATACCTCTTTTGAAAAATATTTTGACTTTATTGTGCAAAATAAAAAAATTTTGGGGCAAAAATGCACTTTACCGAAACTTCAGGGGGCAAAGTGCAAATTTCGCCCCATACTTGATTGCAGCTAATAGGAGAGCCTTTATAGCTCTCCTAGCCTGCCATAGGGAGTTGCCAAGCATGCCTCTTGGTTAGAGAGATTTCTCTTTCCAAGATGAACATGCATTGGCTTGTTTTATGGGAAGTAATTATATCTCCCATCTTCCCAAGGTGTATTCAAACACCTTTCTCCTCATTTTCAGATTTCTCTCCACTCCTTTTACACCTTAGAGTTCATAGTTAAGTTAGAATTAGAGAGAAAATAAAAGAGAGAAAAGAGACAACACATTTAGAAAGAGAGTTTTCGGGTATACTCAACCCAGCCTCGGATTTTTGATCATTCCGCCTCCGTCCACCGTTGGATCATGCCCAAATTTTGCGTGGAGGTTCTACACACATGGATCTACATATTGACCGTTCGGATCGTCGTTTGGAACTCCCAAAATGAATCGACAGCCATTGAAAAATGGTGAAAAGTAAGGATTTGAAGGCCTTTTTATGAACCACCACCGGAGCCGCCACCACTGCCACCGGAACTGCCACCACCACCTTCGGAATTCTGGAAATGAAGATATTTTCACCCCCTTCGTTGCTTTGGGTTTTGGATACGCTTCAATTGTGGAGTTTTAGTCGCTATACTAAGCGACAAAGGTGAGCGCTGTGTGTTTAATTTGTATGTCGGTCCGATGTGCTAGTATATCGAGTCCAAACATGCACTTAGGCTCTTAATAATCGAAGCATGAATTTTATTCTAACTTTTCTTACATGTCGTCACGAATAGGTTGACTTATTAGGTCAACATTACTCGCATGAAATCACTTAGCATTTCAACATTATTATCCAAATACATGCTACATCCGAATCTACTAGTTGCGAATATATTTTTCGAAATTATCATGATAACCAAACTTTCATTTGATAAGTTATTAAGTATTGATAATATGTTAATATGTTTGATATGTTATGTTCCGTTTGTTTCCGATTTTGTGTGGGCCCCCTTTTGATTGGTATATGGACCCGATGCCAACTTGGCCGGCAAGGGCCGGCAGGATTGTCACGGTTACCCGTAGGCCTGGCCTTACAACCCAAGTGGAGAGGAACACTTGGGGAGTAAGGACGAACTCCGGCAAAGACATGTCGATGCGTTTTTTATAGTAAGGTCGCTCCTTACTTGGTGAGTTTGGATGGATATCAGACTGAGGATGGAGGGTAAGTGGAGAACGGCATCAGCAATTCTTGGTTATGTGAATTCCGTGTTTCTTCCGTCTTGAATATATGTTTATTTGCTTGATAACATGATTATGTTATATAATATGTTGCATTCACACATCACCATGCAAATTCGCACATAGCCTCACTAAGTTGGACGATCAACTTATGCGTTCTATGTTTCACTCTTTTCAGTTTCAGGCATTCTGGAAATAATAGTCGGGTTGCGGTTAGGTCATCACGGTTGCGGTCCCACCCTAGTATTCGGGAGAGTAGTAATATTTTGTTGTCGATGTATTCTCCTTTTTGATTTTGTTTAAAACCTTTAATTTATTGAATCGTTAAAGATGATTTATATTTTCACAAAATAGACAAGATTTTCATAAATTACTTATTTATCTCTCTCGGTTGAGCTGTTCAAATCATTTGATATGTTGTGATTAAATATTTCCGCTTTCAACATCTACTATGAAAATTGATTTTATTGTTCATCAAAAAAACTTAGTAATTTAAATTGTTCTTATTTCGCTTTAAACCGCTTCCGCTGTTAAATTTTTAATTTATCGTTTCCTCATAAAAAATAAAAAAAAAGTTTCGATATTTTTAACAGTTCTAAAATAACAATAATTTTTCGACCGTTGTCCGACGGACCGGCGGTGCCGGGCCGTCACAGATGGTATCAGAGCTTCGGCTCGAGGCTAGGATAGGATCCTCGGATTTGTACTGAGGTGCTAGTAAGGTAGGACTCACCGTCATGACTTTAGGGTGTCTACCCACATTGGGTAGTTCACTATTAGGACAAGACCGCAACTGAAATCATATGTGTAATACGTGTCCTTGAGATTAAGAGTTATTTTGGCTTGATTATGTGTTTTCCTGATTTATTATTTTGTTGGTGGTATCCCGAATACTATAACATTATTTGAACTTTATTGTTGATATTATTGTCTGGTTATGATTGTATATGTGTGCGTTATGTGATTTTACATAAATTAAAATATTTGAATCAAGTTACCTTCCCTGAAGTACATGGAATGACTAAAATAGCCCTAATCCTTTTGAATTCCATTATCGAGTTTACCTTACTCGAAACTCATAATTCTGATCCTAAATGTTCCATCTCCAAATTGATCTCTCGACTTCAGTAAGCTTTCTTGAGCCTATTTTCGCTATAATTAATTGTTTCGCCCTTATTCTAATGTTGGTACTTATTCATTTTGAACTTGTGATCCCTAGATGTCTTTTATTTATCGTTTTGGCGAATCAAATTGTTATCTATGTAATCTTTCTTTCAATAGACAAAATATCATTCAAATTTCATTGACATCATCTTGAGTTCTAACTTGTCTATTACTCATTCCTTGCATTCAACTATGATTTTTTTATCGATAGCGAGTAACTTCATTTTGAATTCTAAAACTACCCTAAGTTCATATCTAATCTTCTCATTCTCGCTCTTGCTTTTCTGAAGTTTCTAAATGCCATTGTCTGATTGTATCTTTTCCTTCATGTTGTGTAATTTACCGTAAAATATTCTTCAATCATTTTAGCCTCATTCTTGATATGGCTTCTTCAAGTCGTGCCCTTAATTACCTTTAATCTAACTCTTTGACTGTTTTCCTTCGAGCTTATCGACACTCTCAATTAACATGTCTTTGTCTATTGGGGATTGACTTCTTATATCCTATCAAGTTTTTATATTGATCCCTTATCTTTTTACTCGTTCAAAGTTTACCCCTCCCTATTTCATGAGATACTTTCTCGTATCGACTTCGTAAACCAAAATTATTTATTTTTGTCGGATTCTATGATTGTTATTGTTCCTTGTCCTTCTTTTTCCGAGCACATTTATTCCGTTATGATCGTTTTGAAATTATCCATATGATTTCATGTTACTCGTTTTTGTTGCATTCAATTATACAATCTTCTAAATTTCCTGAAGGAATTGAATTGTCTCAATTTCTTTTGAACTTCACGTTTTCATTTGTCCATTCATAAATTGTTGTTCCTTTGTCTACTTCATTCCTTGTTGCAAGCCGCATAAATCATATCAATTTATTCTCAATTCCTTTTGAACTTCGGACTTACCTTCTATTTGTTTTGAACTTATTTTTAATTCCCGTCTCGTTCAATTTGATCGTTTCGATGTTCTCATATTTCACTATCGAGTTTTACTTGTTTTCTATTGCAGCTTGTTGTAATCATTATTGAAATGATCTTCGAATCTCGCCATTTATCTTGACTTGCTTTTCAAATGACCAAACACACTTTAATGTTTTTGGTTATTATTGTCATGATACTTGTTTCGACATTCTGTTATCCTTACCGATATCCTTGCTTTGATCTTCTTTTTACTTGCACCGTTTGAAATGGTGAGGCTCATCCCTTTCGTTATTCTTATCGGTGCACCTTAATTGTTCGCCTTGTCACTTATATCGAACTATTCACTCGGTTATCTTTATTATCGATATTTCAGTCCTTTTCCAATCTTTGTTGATTCTTCTTTATGTTGCCATTGCTAATTCTTATCTTGTCATCTTGAGCATCTTGATTCGGTCATCTTTTCTAATCCTTATTGTGTCTCTTCATTTGACTCATTTTGTTCCTTGCGAGAATCCCAAGTCAAATGCCATTCAATACCTTTTGAATTCTCTGGGCCAAACTGAACTATATATTGTTATGTGAGTAGTTTTTCTTTTGAGAAGAATCTTAATCCGCGACATAGGAGTTGGATTTATTGTCGTATCTCATTCTACTGCATCATGATTATGCGTACGTATATGAAGTACTACATCGATCATCCTCGTGAACCTGACTACATATCTTAAGATCTTCAGAAATATGTAACGTACAAACGAAGACACGTTTGCATACTCATCTAGATGAAGAAACAAGTGAATTTCATTATGGCGCAGCCAGAGTATAAAAAGGCGACTTGGGAGTTAGATAAAAAGATACGTCAGATTTTTTAAAACTCCTAACGTACGAGAGAACATTTTCGCACACTCGTTTTAATCAAGAAGGCCGCAGATTCTACAAGAAAATATTTTATGACGCACATTGAGTAATGAAGAAACGTTTCGGTAGCAAGAAAAGAAGATACGACGGCGTTAACCATACCACGCGAATCTCAAGAACGAATTTGGGGACCAAATTCTTTTAAGGGGGGAGGATTGTAACGCCCCCAAAATTTCGAACCCGTTTGATTGGATTTTTAATCCAAATTTATGTGCTACTTTTTATTTTCAAAGTTAAACATTAATTTGAACTAAAATATACAATTTAATTATGTCCTATGTCCTTATTAACTTTGAAATGTTTTAAAAGCACAAAAATACTTTAGCATAATAGTATACCTCTTTTGAAAAATATTTTGACTTTATTGTGCAAAATAAAAAAAAATTGGGGCAAAAATGCACTTTACCGAAACTTCAGGGGGCAAAGTACAAATTTCGCCCCATACTTGATTGCAGCTAATAGGAGAGCCTTTATAGCTCTCCTAGTCTGCCATAGGGAGTTGCCAAGCATGCCTCTTGGTTAGAGAGATTTATCTTTCCAAGATGAACATGCATTGGCTTGTTTTATGGGAAGTAATTATATCTCCCATCTTCCCAAGGTGTATTCAAACACCTTTCTCCTCATTTTCAGATTTCTCTCCACTCATTTTACACCTTAGAGTTCATAGTTAAGTTAGAATTAGAGAGAAAATAAAAGAGAGAAAGGAGACAACACATTTAGAAAGAGAGTTTTCGGGTATACTCAACCCAGCCTCGGATTTTTGATCATTCCGCCTCCGTCCACCGTTGGATCATGCCCAAATTTTGCGTGGAGGTTCTACACACATGGATCTACATATTGACCGTTCGGATCGTCGTTTGGAACTCCCAAAGTGAATCGACAGCCATTGAAAAATGGTGAAAAGTAAGGATTTGAAGGCCTTTTTATGAACCACCACCGGAGCCGCCACCACTGCCACCGGAACTGCCACCACCACCTTCGGAATTCTGGAAATGAAGATATTTTCACCCCCTTCATTGCTTTGGGTTTTGGATACGCTTCAATTGTGGAGTTTTAGTCGCTATACTAAGCGACAAAGGTGAGCGCTGTGTGTTTAATTTGTATGTCGGTCCGATGTGTTAGTATATCGAGTCCAAACATGCACTTAGGATCTTAATAATCGAAGCATGAATTTTATTCTAACTTTTCTTACATGTCGTCACGAATAGGTTGACTTATTAGGTCAACATTACTCGCATGAAATCACTTAGCATTTCAACATTATTATCCAAATACATGCTACATCCGAATCTACTAGTTGCGAATATATTTTTCGAAATTATCATGATAACCAAACTTTCATTTGATAAGTTATTAAGTATTGATAATATGTTAATATGTTTGATATGTTATGTTCCGTTTGTTTCCGATTTTGTGTGGGCCCCCTTTTGATTGGTATATGGACCCGATGCCAACTTGGCCGGCAAGGGCCGGCAGGATTGTCACGGTTACCCGTAGGCCTGGCCTTACAACCCAAGTGGGGAGGAACACTTGGGGAGTAAGGACGAACTCCGGCAAAGACATGTCGATGCGTTTTTGATAGTAAGGTCGCTCCTTACTTGGTGAGTTTGGATGGATATCAGACTGAGGATGGAGGGTAAGTGGAGGACGGCATCAGCAATTCTTGGTTATGTGAATTCCGTGTTTCTTCCGTCTTGAATATATGTTTATTTGCTTGATAACATGATTATGTTATATAATATGTTGCATTCACACATCACCATGCAAATTCGCACATAGCCTCACTAAGTTGGACGATCAACTTATGCGTTCTATGTTTCACTCTTTTCAGTTTCAGGCATTCTGGAAATAATAGTCGGGTTGCGGTTAGGTCATCACGGTTGCGGTCCCACCCTAGTATTCGGGAGAGTAGTAATATTTTGTTGTCGATTTATTCTCCTTTTTTATTTTGTTTAAAACCTTTAATTTATTGAATCGTTAAAGATGATTTATATTTTCACAAAAGAGACAAGATTTTCATAAATTACTTATTTATCTCTCTCGGTTGAGTTGTTCAAATCATTTGATATGTTGTGATTAAATATTTCCGCTTTCAACATCTACTATGAAAATTGATTTTATTGTTCGTCAAAAAAACTTAGTAATTTAAATTGTTCTTATTTCGCTTTAAACCGCTTCCGCTGTTAAACTTTTAATTTATCGTTTCCTCATAAAAAAAAAAGTTTCGATATTTTTAACAGTTCTAAAATAACAATAATTTTTCGACCGTTGTCCGACAGACCGGCGGTGCCGGGCCGTCACAGAACTTAATTATTTTCTTGGTTTGCAAGTAAGACAGTTGCCTGATGGAATATTCATCAGCCAAGCAAAATACACAAAGGATCTGTTCAAGAAATTTGGTATGGAAACTAGCTCTACTGCTACTATTTCAATGTCTACAAGTCTTCGTTTGGATAAAGATGAAGATGGCAAATCAGTGGACATAACCAAATACAGAGGCATTATTGGGTCACTGTTATATCTAACAGCAAGCAGACCTGATATCATGTACTCAGTTAGGGTTTGTGCGAGATTTCAATCAAATCCTAAGGAATCTCACCTCTTAGCTGCCAAAAGGATACTAAAGTATCTTAGAGGTACTGAAGATTTGGGATTGTGGTATCCTAGAGAATCTGGATTTGAGCTTATTGGATATTCAGATTCTGACCTTGCTGGCTGCAAGATTGATAGAAAAAGCACAACAGGTGCCTGTCAATTCTTAGGTAGTCGTCTGATCTCATGGATGAGTAAGAAACAGACTTCAGTATCCATATCAACTGCTGAAGCTGAATACATAGCTGCTGGAGCTTGCTGCGCACAAATCTTATGGTTGAAGCATTAACTAGAAGACTACAATATCAAAATCAGTGGAATTCCAATCTACTGTGACAATACAAGTGCAATCAGCCTTACTCAGAATACTACAAGTCATTCAAGGACTAAGCATAATGAGATCAAGCATCACTTTATTAGAGATCATGTGGAGAAATGAAATGTCATGATAGAATATGTGTTTACTGAAAATCAAATAGCTGACATCTTCACAAAACCTCTGAGACAAGGTTTTCAACTCTAAGAGCTGAACTGAGTTTATTAAAATTGGATGCATAAGCTGAGGGGGAACTCATCAGAAGACTAGAGTTCAACAGCTTACTCATCTTATTCATCTTCAAGGATTAACTCTCAACAGACTAGTTAACTTATGAATTTTTAAAGTCAGGGGGAACGTGTAAGACTAGCGGTACTTCTGACTAAAAGATGAAATTTGTTAATGACAGTTAGTTGAAGTTATGTTTTCAACAGAAGATTAAAGTTTTGAAGATTGAAGACTTATTATCTAGCTGGATTGACAAACAGCCGAGGAAGGTTATCAGTTATTGGTTTTCACTGATAACAGCTATGCCATCAGGACAGTAGTCCATCAGATAAGTATTTAGTTTACTAATCTGATTACTTGTGTAAAAGCTTACTGGTTAAAACGTTATTTTCAAAATGCGCTTTTACAAGTAACATAAGAGCGGTCTTTTTCCCGCTCCTCATTTAATGCGATTTGAATTTGAAAGGTTGTAACTGACGCCGCACGATCAGCACTGACAAGAAACGGATCTAACGATTAGCTGGTATCACGGAAACCAAGATACCCTAATTCTATAAATCCAGATCTGATCAGCTGTGTAGCTCTTTACGCACCCAAATATTCAAAGCACACTTGAGAAAAAATACTTGCAATCTTTCTGCAAATTTCTTCTTGCTTCCCTAATTTTCTACAGATTCGAAATGGCCGCTGAAGGTATGTACCTTGTTTATGAATCCTACCACCAATCTGGTAAATATCTGATGAAAGAACTGCTGGAGAAGTTCAAGTCGGCCCTACTGGTTAATTTTATGGAGTATAATGAAGGAGTAATCTGGACTGACCAGGTTTTGGAGTACTAGAAAACTGCTACTGTTGATTTCACTACCATGGAAATCAAAGCTACGGTTGGAGGTAAATCCATCATCATCACTCCTGCTGTCCTTCACGAGACCTTTGGTCTTCCAAACAGAGGACGACATGATGTCACTGTGCTGACGGAGGAGAAGCACCAATAGTTCTGGGCGATCTGCGCCAAAGAAGGGGAGATGTTGTCTGGCAACATCAAGAAGGGACAGCTAAAAGACGAGTCTCAGCGGATGGCTGATATGGTATCTAAGTTGATTGAAAACTGCACTTTTTCTCTGGATGTTATTACCATGAAGAGGTTCAGCATCATGGCTGCCATTTACTACGGACTAGAAGTCAACTGGTCTGTTGTAATCTGGTATGTTTTGGCAAACTTCCTCGAAGTAAAGAAAGGCAAGACTCCTCAGACAAATCACAGAATTACACTCAGTTATCTGCTGTTTAAACTGGGTTGTAATATGACAAATGGAAAGGAGATCCATAAGTCAAAGGCTATGGTGAAATACTTGCCAGTTTTGAAGAGAAAGGCTGATGAGCCTGATGAGGATGAAAACGAGGAACAAAAGGATGTTCCTGCCAAAAGGCCAAGGAGATTGGTCAAAACAGCCGAGTTAGCTGTTGAGACACAAAAGAAGAAGGCTACTGAAAAGTCTAAGGAAAAGACTTCCAAGAGAATAAAGAAAGTGGAGGATGCTGAAGCCAACAAGGTTGTTGACCTAACCACTACTGATGACAGGAATGTGTCCCCTGCATCATCTTCAAGGACACCAACTGCTCAAGTTCCTGATGAGACTGTCTCTCATAGGACCAGGAGTCAACTGAAAGACACTGCTGCTTCAAGACCCATTCAGGGAATATCAAAGAAAACTGTGAGGAAGCAGATGACTTTTGTTGAGAAGCCTACTGAACTGGAAAATTTAGTAAGGCAAAGTTCTGCAACTGCTGAAAGACCTGTTGGAGCTGATGAGGCTTCTGCTGCTGACCAAATTGATAAGCAACAGATGACTCAAGCTACACTAACAATTGAGGCTGCCAAACCTCATGATGATCCAGATGTTATGATCATCCATCCTATTGCTGTTGCACCGATTTTTTCTGCTGGTCCAGCCCCTGCCCCAGCTGATAAAGGAAAAAAAAAGATCGTGATCAAAAGAAAGAAAGTTTCCAAAGCTGATAAAAAGAAAAGGGAAGAAGCTGAACAAAGAAAGAGGGATGAAATAGAGGAGAAAAAGGCTCTTGAACTAAGCAAAGTTCAGGAAGCAAAGGATGAAGCAAGAAGGAAAATGTCTGAGGCAGAAAGAAAAGCTGCTGAAGATGCAGAACTTGCTGTGGTCATTGAACTCAGCAAGGTTGATGCTCATGGACCTGTCCATGGTGGAGGCATCAAAATTAATGAGGCTGATGGTGATGATAAACCTAAGAAGCCCAAAATGCCTGCTGGTGAAGTAAAGGAAAAGGAAAAGTTTGAAATCAGAAAAGCCTTCAATATTGTCTATGCTGACAAGGAGCTTTTCAAAAGATTCGAGAAGACCTTGGCTTACTACGACCAGAAGCTAATGCTGAAGACTATGTTCACTCAAGAAAAGCCTAGATATATCAGATGGAGAAACAACAGAATGAACAGATCAATAGCAGATCTTCAAAGTCTGAAGGAGTTAGCTGATGAAGAACAGTGGGTTCTAAATTGGCTAAGGACAGACTCCATTCAGAAAGCCTTGGATCCTCACTATGTTAGAGACATCATGCACAAATATGCAAAGGAGTTTGCATTAGAGGAGGCCAAGAAGATCAAGAATTCTTTACCTGCCAAAAGAAGAAAGTCTGACAATGCTGAAGAAAGGGCTATTAACATAGCTGCTATGACCGCCTTGAAGAGATCGGCAGAAAGGTCAAGGTATCAGCAAGGCTGTTCAAGTGAAATGCCTCAGCTGCCTTGCATTCAGCAAATTATTTTTGGCAAAGAAGTAAAGGTGTATTGTGAAGTGCCCAAAGGTAACAATGCCTTTGTAAATCCTTGGATAATTGTGCGACAGATTCGTCAAACAACTTGTTTCAATAATGATGGCACTATTACAAATATGTTCTATGATGATGTCACTGATGAGCACAAGAAAGCTGATAAACCCTTAGCACTTGAGTGGAACGCTAAGGACCCCAAAGCTGATCAGGAGACTGAAATGAAAGATGTTCCTGTCCACCAAGAGACTGAAGAAAAGGAAGCTGCTACTTCTGCTTCATCAGGTGATCAGCACTCATCACTGATGGAAGCCTTCCAGATGCTGATGGAAAATTCTATGAAGGAACTGGAAGAGAAGCATAGCCAGCAGCTGACAAAGATAAAAGAGGAGCTGAAGGAAGAACTGAAAGCAGAGTTGGTAGAATCCAACAGACTTCAGCTGGAAACTATGCAACAATCAACTGAAAAGATCATCAAGACTGAAATTGATAGTTTTCCTATACCTCAAGATCATTCCATGCAGTTAGTGCAAAGCCTTACTGAAATGAACAGAAACGTTGAAGATGTGAAGGCTGATATAAATCACCTTCATACTGCCTTACAAAGAGATGAGCACAAAATAGCTGATTTAACTGCAACCTTCATCAAAGTCAGTGAAGAAGAAAAGGAGGTTAATATTGGAATGTTGCAAGAAGTCTCAAACGCTGAAAATGAATTACACAATGAACTTGCAACAATGCAACTAAATATTGACTGCTTCAATGACCAAACTGACAACATCAGTACCACTCTTCATCATTTAACAGCAAGTCATGATGTAGTAAATCAGAACCTGAAGACTTTGTGTGCTGCAATGAAGGTTCCTACTGTTGCACTCAACCCTGCTGCTAAACATGAAGATGTCATCAAGTCTGATGATGACAAAAAGGGGGAAGATAAAGGGGAAGAATCAACTAAGGAGATTATTGCTGATGCTGAAGTTGAGAAGACTGAAGAAACTACTGAAAAGACTAAGACTGCTGAAACAGTTGGAAAGGTACAAGGTGAAGAGAAGTCTGAAGAAGAGACTAAGGACAAAGCCAAAATTGATGAAGTAATGGCTGAAACCAAGGACTCTGCTGAAGATCAAACAGAGCCGTTGACCAAGTACAAGAATACTGAATCAGCCAGAAAAGCAATGGAGCTACTGAAGGAGCAGCAACTCAAAGAAAAAATGGATGCTGCCAGAGCAAACATTCTTTCAGAAAATGAAGCTGATGAAGATGAAGAAGAAGATGATGAAGAATCATCTTATGAATATGAAGAAGTGCTAGAAGGATCTGATGAAGAAGCTGATAATTAGAATGTATAAATCATTTGTAATCAGTTTACTTTATCTTTTCTTCAGACATCTCATCTGATAAACTTGTACTAGTAATATTTTCATTATCAATAAAAAGTCAAGTTTAATCCAACACATCTTTTCTATCTCAGAAAATTTTGAGGATCACAATCTTTAGCTTAGGTATTAACAGGTACTTGGCTGAAGTTTTGTCATCATCAAAAAGGGAGAAATTGTTGGATAAGGATGAAGATGAAAGCACTAAAGACAATTTGATAAGGGAGGTTTTGATGCTTTCCAAAACTTCAAAATCTGCTAAGTATGGATTAACTTAGCTGATGGTCCCTTGTGAAGATTTTTTTGACTAAGTAAAGAAGACATCAGAAGAGTTAAAAATCAAGGTCCAAAGATTGCTGATCCGCTGAAGGAAAAATATCAGACTGATGAAGATCAGCCGACTCAAATCAGATTTGTTCAAATTTGAGATCAGCTTTGTTCGCCATCAGACTTGCACTTCCGTCAGCCAAGTGGAAAGGATCATAAAGTCTTCCCAACGGTAATAAATGCCCCTGGAAGTAATAAATGCTGAAGTAAAAGGCTATTATTAAAGACAAATGATTGAAGAAATGCTTCGCATCAGCTGGGTGCATTTAATGCTGCCTGCTGGAAAGTACTGTTGACAGTACGGACAGACTGCAAAAGAGCCGTTCGCGGATTTTAAGGACCAGTACTCGAGGAATTTTAATCCTGTCTCTCTTCAACGGACATTTTTCAAACCTCAAGTATAAATAGCTGAAAGAGATGAGAAGAAAACAACAACACAATCTCTGAGAAATTTTCGAAGCAAAATTCTTTAAGTCTCAAGAACAGCTCACTCATCAGCTTAGTCATTTGTTGACAAAAAGCGAAGTTGAAGAACAAAGCTAAACACATCTTCTGAGTGAATCTGTAAATCTGAGTGTTGTGAGAAGTAGATATCCATATTTGTGAGTGATATTACTTCGGAGAGTAGGAGTTTCTGAGTAATTTCCTACTGCGCACTTGTGGCCTTTTCATTTGTTGATTGGCGCAAGCAGAGTATACTGTAAACTTTGTGATTATAGTATAACCCAAGATCTAAGTGACTTGGAAGAGTGGACTAAAGGATTTAAATCCATATAACCACAATAAAAATTACTTGTGTTTTAACTTGCATTCTTACTTGCATATTTTTTGTTGCATAAAAACACTTTTAGTTAACTGTTTGAAAAGTTTTCTAAGAAAAGAAGTTTTGTAAAACTGGGGAACAAACTTTCAAACTGCTAAGTTTACTTGTGAAAAACACTTTATAAATCCGCTGCAAGTACTCTAAGTATTAAAACTGATTTTGACAAAATCAGCTAAGTAACTATCAGTTTAGTGGTCTACGAAGCTGTTCAAAGATATGTTCGCGATCAGCCGAGGAACCTACTGTTGATAACAGCTTAGTCTGTTTATGTTAACAAAAAGGTTTTAAAGTTAAAATTTTCAAAAAGTTTAGAGGTCTATTCACCCCCCCCCCCTCTAGACCTCATCTGACCACTTGGGACCAACATTTAGTATTTCTTTCCCAAGTAAATACTTTAACATATGTGAGCTGAAAATCTAGTTTGTTCAACAAATTTCCGTTTGAGTTAATTATTTATGTTGAACAATGTCATTTGATGGTTCCTGAAGTTCAATTCGAACTCAATGTGATAACTTGGAACTGACAAAATATATAAGGCTATAGTGATGCAACTTGTCTTTGGCTAGTAAATATTAAATAGGATTGAAATACAATTTCAAGTTTGATAAAGAAACAAAACCAAACTTAAACTGAATATCAAAGGATCTCCTGAGAGAGTGACTATAAATAGCTGAGAGAGACGAAGAGAAAATAACACAACAACTGAGAGGAGAAAATAACATTGCTCAACTGACAGAAACCTTCATCAAAGTCTGCGAAGAGGAGAAAGCTGCAAATATGACATTGTTGAAAGATGTCCATATAGCTAGAGATGTCATTCATGAAGAACTTGCAACTATGCAACTCAACAATGACTGTCTGAATGATCAGAATGATACCATCAGCACCACTCTCAATCATCTAACTGCCAGTCATGATGTAGTGAATCAGAACATCAAGGCTTTATGTGCAGCAATGAAGATCCAATCTGTTGCACTCAACCCTCTTACCAAACTTGCTAATGTCACCAGTTCTGATGATGACAAAAAGGGGGAAGAGAAAAGGAAAGAGGAGCCAACTCTTCAGGCTGCTGATGAAAGTCAGAAACTTGAAGAAAAAGCTGAGGAAGCTGCTGCTATTGAAACCAAGAAGACTGATGCTGCTGAAGAAACTGGAAAGGTTGAAGGCAAAGAAGAAGCTGCTGAAGAACCCAAGGAAAAAGACAAGACTGATGAGGAAAATGCTACATTCAAGGATTCTGATGGAGAAAAATCAGAGCCCTATACCAAGTACAAAGATGAAGAAAGAATTAAAAGGAAGATGGACGAAATAGACAAAGAGCAAGAAATAAAAGAAAAGATGGAAGCTGCTAAGTCTAATCTGCTCTTAGATGATGAAGCTGGTGAAGAAGAAGATGATGATGAAGAGTCTTCATATGAATATTATGAAGAACTTGAAGGAGGAAGTGAAGAAGCTGATGATTAGAATAGTTAAATCCTTTTGTAATCAGCTTTTTCTTTATCTTCTGTCAGACATCTTATCTAAACAGAATTGTACTTGTAATAAATTTCATTTTTAATAAAAGTTCAAGTTCTGTTTCCAACATTTTTTCTATCTCAGAAAACTTTGAGGATCAAAACTTTAGTATAGGTAAACAAGTACCAAGCTGAAGTTTTGTCATCATCAAAAAGGGGGAAATTGTTGGATAAAGATGAAGATGGAGTGCACTGAAGGTTATTTAGTTAAGGGAGGTTTTGATGATTTCCAAAACTTCATATCAGCTAAGTAAAGACAACTTAGTTGTTATCCCTTAGAAGAATTTTGACCAAGTAAGAAGACATATCAGACGGATCAAATATTCAAGGTCCAGAAGACTACTGATCTGCTGAAGAGAAGAAATCAGACTGGTGTAAATCAGCCCACTCAAATCAGATTTGTTCAAGTTTGAGATCAGCTTTGTTCATCATCAGATGTTTTCTCTCATCAGCCAAGTGGAAAGATCAAGAAGTCATCCCAACGATAATAAATGCAACTGGAGTAATAAATGCTGAAGTCTGAGGTTATTAATGGCAAATGATTGAAGAAAAGACTCGTATCAGCTCGGTGCATTTAATGCTGCCTGACAAAAAGTACAGTCTGCAGTACTGTCACTGTGCAGAGAGCCATTCGCGGAAATTAAGGACCAGAAATCAAGAAATTTGAATTGTGTCTCTCTTCAACGGAGAGTGACTATAAATAGCTGAGAGAGACGAAGAGAAAATAACACAACAACTGAGAGATTGATTTCGAAGCAAAATATTTTCCAAGTCTCAAAAGCTCAAGAACAGCTCACTCATCAGCCCTGTCATTGGTTGACTTAAGCTGAAGCTGAAGATCAAAGACAAACGCATTTTTCTGAGTGAAATCTGTTAGAGTGTTGTGAGGAGTGTTTATCCATCTGTGTGAAGTGATAAAACTCTGTAGAATAGGTCTTCTTTGTGATTTCCTATTGTGAGCTTACGGCCAGATTCATTTGTTGTTTTGGCGTAAGTGGAGTATACCGATTACTGTGTGTTTTTAGTATAACTCAAGATCTTTGTGACTTGGAAGAGTGGATTAAAGGATATTTACATCCATATAACCACTATAAAAATTCCTGTTTTTTATCCTGCTTTTACTTGCATATTTTAAGATTGCATAAAACACTGCACTAAACTGTTTGAAAAAGACTTAAAGGAGTTTTATAAAAGTGGGGATAAAATTTTCAAACTACTAAGTTTACTTGTGAAAAACACTTCAAAAATCCGCTGCAAGTACTCTGGTATTAAAACTGATTTTCACCAAAATCAGCTAAGTAATTATCAGAATAGTGGTCAGCAAAGCTGTTCAAAGATTTGTTCGCGATCAGCCTTGTAAACATACTGTTCTGTAACAGCTTAGTCTGTTTAAGTTTGAGCAACAGTTTTAAAGTTAAAAGTTGATTAAAAAATTTCAGAGGTCTATTCACCCCCCCCCCCCCTCTAGACCTCATCTGACCACTTGGGACCAACAAATATTTTAGATGAGCAAATGAGCAATTCATGATCTGGCTTAAAGAAGGTTTGGTAATTGGCCCCCTCCTAGTCGCATGACCCTATAGAACACCTCCCTCCACCCTCTCTTATATGAATTGTTCCATGCATTCTGTGCAAACGTTAACCATTCGTCTCTCTCGCTCGATCATGACTACTTGCTATGTACTTCATGATTCCGGACTAGGGTGTTGTTGGACTTCACACGACTCACTTGCATATTAAACATGAGTACTTCTTTCATTTATTATTAAAACTGGAACTACAACTAAATATGATAAATCATACTCCTACAACATAATATTTAGAAAATGTTTCCATTTTTTGTTGTGACCAGAAAATCAATACCAGTTTCATCCAAAGAGGAAGAAAATAAACTAAATTTTTACGGCCAACAAATGTCGTGCTTTTCGACCAATATGTAATATGTAAGAATGAGATCTCATTTACAGAAGAAACAAGATTTCTATGTTCAAGCTTTCACGCAACAAATTGCATCCACTGAATTAAATGGTTACTTAGAGTAAAAATGCATATCATCAAGAAAATGTTGAATGACATCAACATCATGCCCAATGCCTAGGCTTAAGCAAAATAGGAGAAAATGTTAAAAAAAATTCATGACATACATATTGTACCTTCTCAAGTATTCATATTGCTCTTTCAAGTTGAAAGCGATTGTTAAATGAATTAAAATTGAGTGAGCTTTAATCGATAATTGTCAAACGTTGAATAGTTTAATATATTCATATATAATTTTTCACTTTTTTGTATTATCCAGTAATGCGCTGAATTTTCAGCATCACTAAACATTTTATATTTGTTATGTATCAAATTTAACTTATAATTTTTTATAAAGTCGTCTCTCTTTATTTTTTCTTATAAACATGTTTAGCATTGTTTGAGTAATTTCCAAAATATAAGAGAACTAAACTAGACCTCCAGACTGAATATCTTTTATATTTTAGACCACAGTAACTTGAGAATTTATATATATATCATTGTTTGTAGTTCTTACTCTAAGGTTTCATTTTTTTATTATTTTGATTGGATAGTTATGTAACACAAAGATTAAAATTAAAAAGTCTAATCATAATCAATAGTACTCCTACTCAAGTTTCATCTTTCAACTGAATAGTTTATGTTTACTTAAAATGAGCATATCCATGTATAACTTGAATTTAATCGAACATAAAAGTGAGAAATTCGTGAAATGATATACAATTTAATATACAACAAAATTTCAAGTCATACTTGATATATGATCACTTAATTTCAAATGAAGATAAATAGTGAGGAATATAATAAATTTAATGCAGAATAAAAAAATTGATTGATTCTTTTATACATGATGAGACGTTCTCATTAAATTTGATAATTCTATATAAACAACTTTTTCAAAACCTTTTTTGCTCAAAATAAATGCAAAGAACTTACTCATGTCATGTGAAATCCATATGAAACTATCTCGTGAAATTTTTATTACATAGAATTCTCATGCAATATCAAATATTCTACATGAAACTCCATACAGGTTGGTTTATTGCTTTTAAATATTCATGGGAATCCCCATTCCTGCCCGTAAAATTTGGATGACATTTAATGTCTGTATTTGGACTTTTGTGCCAAATATTTAATAGTACAGGGAATTCTATGTAATAAATATATCACCTAGTTTTATACATTTTTCATATATAATACTTAGAGTTCTTGCATTCAACCCGCTCATAGCTTATCCTTAGTCATGTTATATATTATTATTACTTTTGCTGATTTTCACATTTATATGTAAAACAACTTGGGATTACTCGTAGAAGTAATTTGTTCAGCATTTTAAAATAAAGGAAAATAAAGTTTCTTAAATTTATTACTTGACTGTTTATTTATTAATGAAGTTGTGTTACGATCTAATTATTACACTTATAACCCAAGATAGTTTTATTTTTGTGTAAAAAAAAACATAAAATTAATTTGTGATTGGAAAAACATGTAGAGAAACCCTTGTGTTAATTTTATTGCATAAAATCCTTTTATGTTGTACAAAATGTTATAGAAGTTCTTTTTCCGTCCAAAACTGTGAAAAATTGGATGGGCATGTTTCTCCCACAGGCATAGATTGCAACTAACATCATTAAAATTGACCTCGCAAAAAAGGGATTTCGTTTACTCACTCCGCTTCAAATTAATTGGTATATTTTACATTTTCACACAAATTAAGAAATTCTATAATTAGTCATTTTTGTAAGATAAAATCATAAATACCCTTTTAATGATTATTTTAAGTAATGTCATGGATTTTTGTGTACTCTACTTTATTGCAATGTTGTTAAAATCGGACCGGACCGACCGGTTTAACCGCGAACCGAAGGTTGGTCCGGTCCGGTTTACCCCCTAAAACCACCTTTCTTAAAAATCAGTCTGAACCGGGTCGAACCGGTCCAAAACCGGTGAACCGGCTCAACCCGGTTCCAAATTTTCTTTTTTTTTTTTTTTTATTTTTTTAAATGTTAAAATTAAACTAAAAATTCTTGTAAAATGTGGGATTTGAACACCCAACCTCTTAAGTGAAAGATAACTTCCTTACCATTTGAGCTACATCATTTTTGTTGAACTTTTAGTACAAATTAAAATTTATAAATATAGAAACTGTAGCCAAATTAACATTTTATACATTATGAATGAAAATTAATACTCAAGTAATAATTTGTTATTAAAATTTGTTCTATAAAATATTTATTTTCAATATTATTTTTGGGATAAAGAGTCAACTCGATATATTATGCAAATTTGACTTTGAATATTAGACTTTTATACATAACAATATTTTAAAATTTATGAATTTCTTAGTTTTTTGTATTTTTAACTTACACTTTTAAATTTTTATAAAGAAATGTAATCATATTATATTTATATGAGCATACAAATTAGTATCATATTACCGTTATGATATAAGTTAGATAAATATTATATGATTTAATTTAAGTATATTATAAGATTTTGTATATTTTTAATCAGTTGTAGGATAATGTTTAAATTTTATGCATATTACATATACTTTAAAATTAAATATATTTATTATATTATTATGACGTCATCCGGTCCGACCGGTTCGACCAGTAAAACCACTGACCAGTCGGCTCACCGGTTCACTATCCGGTCCGGTTCTGAAAACATTGCTTTATTGTGTAAACTTAAGAAAGGGTAAAATTGAAAAATGCATTTGCGCACTCTACTTTATTATGTAAACTAAAAGTAATTCTTATAAGAAATGGTAAATTTGAAAAAAGATACAATGAGAAACTTAATATGACAATTAATTTGAAATATAAATTTTTTACAAATGTGCCAATTAATTTGAAACGAATGGAGTAATATTTTGTAAAGGACAAATAAATTTTATGCAATTAAAATTAATTCATAAGAATTATGCACCCAAAATACTGGTAGATTTTATGTTATTTATTCTTTAATTAATTTTTAGATTTATATCAAGGGTAAAAGAGAAACTTAAAAATATATAATTGCATTAGTTAACTAACAGTGCAATGACGAGTGTGCAATATTTTGTAAAATATAAATAAATTTTATGCAATAAAATCAATACATGGGTTTCTCTTCAGGTTTTACCGTTTTGCCTTCTCTTTTATGTAATTAAGCCAAATCTTAAGGGGGGAAACGGTGAATCACTTCTTGTTAATTTACGTATTGTTGATCCGGATGCAAAACTTGACCCGGTTGACTCGTCTGCACAAAACACACTGACTGGTCACTGCACAAACCTCTACACAGCAATGGCAGCTGCAATTTTCTCCGTCTTCATTTTATCTCTCTTGGTGCTCGTCAAATCGACGTCGTCGTCTTCAGTCGCAGACCTCCAGATCGTCCAAGCCGAGCGCCAAGTAATTTCTTCCATTCACTTTTTGGATTGAATTTCAGAAAGTAAATCTGTTAAAGGTTTTAAGTTTGATGAGTTATCTCATTTATATTATTTCAACGAAATTCACGGTGATCAATCCAATTTATTGCAGATTGACTTGACTTCGCACATTGTTAGGGTTTATTTGACATTGAAGGTACTGTTCTTAATTCAATAGAATTTGACTATAAATGTCTGCTGTGAAATATTGATATTCTTTTATGATTAATTTGGTACTCATTGTTATAGAATGATTTATGGTGTTCAATTGTGACGCAAGCAGTTCATATATTTGAAATGGGATTGCTTGTTGCGTGTTTCAATCCATATAATTGGAATTGATGAAAAATTTATCCAACCAACTATACAAGCTAGGTACTGAAAACTATGTCAGTGTAGAGTGTAATATTTAGCAAATGGAGTAATTTCTTGTAATGATTTGGTCTTAAATCGAACTTATATGTGATATAGAGAATTTGGAAATGGTGGATCAGTTCGGATATAATGAGGATTCGGTGAAAGCCGCAGAGTAACCTTCTTTCTTTGTTATACAGCTATCTTGTCTAGTAACTTCTGCTTGTCGCACATTTTCGATGTCATGTTCTTGTACCCCGACAATGAAGCTGCAGAAATTTATGTTATGTTTGCTCAAGCTATTGTTTCTCTTATTTCAGATAGAAAATATCGGCGATGCTCCAACATCAGAAGTTCTTCTTGCATTCTCACCAACACAATTTGACCATCTAGCATTGGTCAAAGCAGCTTCTGTTGTTGGCAAGAAGAAGAAGAAATCATATGTTCCTCTTGAAGTCAATCCAACTGAGCGCCCTGATGCACCAAATGGAACCAAATACTATGCTATAGCATTGCTGAAACCTTTATTAAAGGGGGAAGTTACCACACTAGAAATACTTTACAGCTTGACCCACACTCTGGAACCCTTCCCAGTGGAGATAAGCCAATCAGAGTCTCAATTGGTCTATTACCATGACAGTGCAATTATACTGTCTCCATATCATATCCAACAGCAGGCAACATTGTTTAAGACACCAAGTAACAAGGTTGAATCATTCACAAGAGTTGAACCCACTGACCGTGCTGGTACTGAACTGAAATATGGGCCGTACGAGGGCCGCTCTCCATTCTCATACTCTCCTGTGATAATTCATTTTGAAAATAATAATCCATTTGCTGTCGTGGAGGAGCTTGAGCGTGAAATTGAAGTATCTCACTGGGGAAGTGTTCAAGTCACAGAGCATTACAAGCTAGCCCATGCTGGTGCCAGACACAAAGGTGTTTTTTCAAGGTCAGGCTACTAGTAGATTACTAGTTACATGAACCTTCTATCCAGTTTTTTAAATAATTAAATAAGTCTATCTTTGTCTCGCTCTTTGTTGCTTAATTTAAATATTGTCCACAACTTAGTACATATGTGCTTTTCAACGTGAACTTTTGATAGCATGTAAACCAAAAATCGTCCTGATACTTGTTAAAGATATAAAAAGCTTTTACAAGTGTTAAGACTTTGCGACATATATGCAAATGTGATCATAAATCATGTATATGTGGCTTACAGAAGCCAGTATGATTTTATCAGTACGGAAATATTTTTTTCACGTGTGCTGATATTGTGACAACAATAATTGTTTATGAATACAATAATTTTTTTTTAGGAATAGGAATATAATAATTGTTATTACAAAACCAAAATTGCTATTTTGTGTTTCACTACTTCAATCTTAATCATGTTTCTTTTTTCAGGGTTGAGTATCAATCGAGACCCTCTGCTAGTGGAGTCTCTTCATTCAAGCATCTTGTTGCAGAACTACCCCCACGAGTTCATTCTGTATACTACAGGGATAATATAGGGAATATATCATCATCGCGTTTACGCACAAATTCCAAGAAGGTTCTCTCTCTTTCTCTCTCTCTCACAGACTGAAGAACAGGGCCCTGTTTCAGCTGCTTATGTTGCTAGTCATTTCATTTGAGAAGCATACTTGATTTCTTCTTTCTGTGAACTTATAATTTTACCTGCTTATTTCTGGTTGAAACCTAATTAATAATTATGTTGCAAATTCATAACTGATGAAGTATTTTAAACATTAATATTTGAAAAACTTGAGCATTGCACCGATCCTTGTAACTTCCTAAAGAGAGATAATGAGACTTGTTTACTCTCTGTTAATTTCTTTTTCTTTATTTTTTTTTTCTGGTTGAAAGTATTTAAGATTCTTATAGGTTGTTAATTGTTATCACCAATGGAGTATTTAAGACCTTTATCTTATTGCAAAACCTGGCCATTGCTTCCTAATTCTTATAATTTTCTATAGGAGAATAAAGATATTTGTTTTCTCTTATAAACCAAGCCATGTTGATACATCACTTTTGCAGTCTGAGCTGTTAATAGAGCCACGATATCCTTTATTTGGGGGCTGGAAAGCAACTTTTGTCATTGGATATGGGGTGCCACTACATGACTTCCTTTTTGAGTCAGCTACTGGTGCACGTTACCTGAATTACAGTTTTGGCTGCCCTCTTGCAAATACGGTGGTTGACAAGTTGACTATTAAAGTGCGTGCTGTATTAGTAATTTATATTTCATCTAATGTCCTATTAATCTAAGCTTACTAATATTGAGAATATTGTATTATACAGGTTGTCCTCCCAGAGGGATCAAAGAATCCTTCTGCCCAAGTTCCTTTTACAGTTGAACAAAGTTTTGAGGTAAATCTTTCAAGATTATGTTTAACTTGCATCCTGTTAAACAAGGAAGATCTCTTTGGTTGATGTCCTGTCATGGATATTGATTACGATTAAAACTGTTCCCCATAGCCTAGTTTCCGAAACCTGTACAGCTGTAGAAAGCATGTTGACTACCAAAGAAATAACAATGCTCCATTTGAGCGCCTATCTTTTCAGATGAAAGCAATACTTGATTCGTAGACAATCTGCTGCTCAATGTTTTTCTTTAAAATATGTTGATTTATTTTTTAATTCAAAAAAATTATGGTCTTAACATTTTATGAAAAATTTATTTTCGGATGTTATCCCATCAAGTATCACATGGTGTATTATCTGAATTTACCTTACGCTGCTTATTTTTCATTTTAGCTGATATTTGAAGCAGCATTGTTGACTGTAATGCTCTCACATTTATCTTTGCAGACAAAGTACTCATACCTTGATGTGATTGGACGGACTGTAGTAGTTTTGGAAAAGAAAAATGTGGTTCCTGAGCATAATGTTCCTTTCCAGGTAACGTACGACTATCTCATTTTACAGTTTTACTGGCAATTTGCAATAGGTATTGTCTTTGCCCGCCCACCCAACCACCCCAAAGATTCTGTTCTTTATATTTTTTCTTATACTTGTATGATTGAAATTTTTTATAGTAACCATTGTAAATGGTCACATTCGAAAGCCCAAATACAAAATTCAATAATACAAATACTATGTTTCTTAATAATATAATATAACTCTTCAATCCTAAATCTGTCTATGATTTCTTGTAAATATAACATCCTACTTTATGATTGCATTATTCTTATTCAAAGGCCAAGTATGATAACATTAGGGGCATGTTTGTCTCGCGTTTCTGAAAGTAGTTTCATAAATAAATTGAAGTTTTAGAAATTTTCTCGATTTTCGTAATGTTTTTTGTCTGGGTTTCTAAATGAAATAAATAGTAGGTATAAGTTTTAGAAATTAATAGGGATTTTATAGAGGTTAGGGAAAGAAGAGAAGAGATAAGAGAAATATGAGATTATTTTTTGAAAATTTGGGAGAGGATAAATTTATTTTTATAAGTAAAAAATGTTGTTTGTTTGGCTTTTCAGAGAGCACCGAAATGCTCTCTGGAAAGTGAGATAAACAGGCCCTAAGCATCTTACCCCTCCCCCCCCCCCCCCCCCAACTAAAAAAACAAATATGAAGATAAAGTAATTCTGACTTTCTTATCTACTCATCTTTGCATCATCAGATTCATTTTTGATATATCCATAGATTTAAAAAAACTTCATATTTTCTTGTTGAGAGTATAGTAAGCAATATTACAATGTCATAATGTGGTTAACCATATCGTTTAATGGTCTGGGGTTTCCTTATTATTCTAAGTCCTATGATTAACTCCTCTGCTGTAGGTCTTATAATTTGCTAAAGAAATACTGCTAAGTTTTCTACTTCCGTTATTAGACAGGAATAAGACGGAGTAAGAAAACAAGTTATCGTTTTTGTTAAACTAGGTTTGAACTGTATAATAATTGCTTGTCATTTGGTGGCTTCTCTATTTTTATTGTGGCTTTAAACTACTCTCATTTCCGTTTTGCTTCTGATGCAGGTCCATTACAATTTCAACCCAGTATTTATGCTGGCAGAACCTATGATGCTTGCTTCTGTCTTTTTCCTTTTCTTCGTCACTTGCTTGGCATACCTTCACATAGATGTTTCTATACGGAAATGAAATTCTCGACAACTTAAAGATCCTCGCAAGGTACTTTAAATGCTTCTTGATTCGTGAAGGATCTCAAATTGAGTCTCTTCTTTTTCCGGTTTTTTTTTTCTGGCTTCATTATGGTGCTAATTTAGTTTAGCTAGTCAGCTAAATGTAAAAGAAATCTTGAAGTTTACGGACAATGATTACTTGTTTTCCCTCTGATCAGCCAGACGAAATATGGATCCTTGTATGGGTACAACTTCAAACCATGAACGTACATCACATTTAGAAAGAGTAAACTTTTTTTCACATAGTTGTGAATCACTTTTTGGCATGTATTTAACTCAGTGGAAAGATTTTGGCCATAATACGACAGATATTTTTTGTTGTCAATGTATTTTTACCTTTTTATATGCAACTAGGTTGAACAATATTTGCTAATAGATGGTTGTGAACTCAGTCCAAACTCGACTTGATATGTTAATACATTAGTAATTTATGTAAATTATCATATTACTCGAACTTGATAAGATTAATTTTACATTTATGTTCTTGAAAGTAGTGGTGGAGAGTTAGTGGTGTCGAATCGTTACTTTATGTGATAAGATTTTTGAGATCAGTTTGTTGAAAAATAAAATGACGAAGAGAGCAGTTTGTTGAAAAATAAAATGACGAAGAGAGTATGTGTTCAGCTTTACTAAACTTCTTATGGAGATCAGTTTGTTGAAATCAACCTACTTTACGAACTCTATAATTAAGAAGAAAAAAAATTGAGCTCAAATTAAGTGTTTGATTGAATTCTATTTGTTTCTACTTCAAAGAATGGAGTTGGTTAATATGTTCATGGTATTGAGATGGGTCGGATCTTCAATTAGGAAATAATGTATTCCCTCCATTTTATTTTAATTGTCATATTTATAAAAAAAATTATTTTTCATATTAGTTGTTGCATTTTATTCTAATATGCTTTTCTAAAAAATTATCATTTCTTATTTTTAGGCTTACACGCTTATCAATGTACACAGATTAATAACATCAATAAAAATAATTATTTAAAGGGTATTTTATATATTTTATTTTAGAAAAGTGAATAACCATAGAATCTTTTAATCTATGTGAAAAAATTAATTTTGATAATTAATATGAAACGAAAAGAGTAAGTTCAAATATTAAAATGACTTTATAAATGTATTTTTTCAACGTAGACATGCCTTGTTCGCAATGCTAAAAATAGAAATATAGAAAGTAAAGAAACTAAGCCTAATTGAGAGAACAAGCTGACTCTCAACTGACGAATACAAATAAATAGAATATCAAATAATTGAACTTACTTCTTCTCCTAGTAGCTGAAAATGACTGGGAATCTTGACACGCGTTTCTATTTATGCATTTTTATTTATTTATTTTTCTATTTTTTATTTTTTTTTAACAATGACTTGTTAGTCTTATTGAAGTCGAACATATTAGAGATTATCATGTTGGCTAAAGAAAAATATCAAAACTACGAAGAAAATATGTATGACCCAAAAAAATTTCATTATCAATAATCTACTGTTAAAATAAATTCACAAGTCTAATTTTTATAGCTAATAGAAAATAATTAAAATGAAACAAGATAGACTCCTAAAAAAATAAAATAAATAAAAGATACTCCTAACAATTAAGATTCCTAGGTGTGGATGGAGATGGCTCTGGGTAGTGCCTCATGCTGCTGAAAGTCTGGGGCACATCCCCGCTTGGCGTACGTGTTTTCAGCGGGTCCGTTTCACCTGCCACCTACTGCCTTATATATGTTTATTAAGTTATTAAATTTAAAAAAAATTAAAAATTTAAGAATACTTTGTTTAATTTAGAAGTGGAAGACAAATCTGATTATAAATATTATGGAAGGTTTATTTACATCTTGTTTTAAATTGAAGATGTAACATTATTAATTTTAATTTTGAATTTATAAATTTTTCTACGAAAGTAAAATTTATTTAAAATGTATAAATATTAGAAATTTTATTAATTTTTCATATTTAAATTTTATCGACATTATAATAATCAAATCCTTAACCATTAATTTTTTTTTTTATAAATTTGTCTACGAACGTAAAATTTATTTAATCACATTTAAAATTTGATTTTTCATAATTAATATTTATTAACAACAATAAAGTATAAATGTTAAATATACAATTGTGACAAAATATAGAAATACAATATTTGACTAAATTATGTCAATATTGGAACACGTACGTGGATACATAAAACTAATTATAATAAATAAAATTACATACTACGTAGATACTAACTTATAAATAAAAATATTTCGAGAATTTATTATTATTATTATTATTATTATTATTATTATTATTAATTTTCAAAATTATTATGATTATTATGGACATTATTATTATTCATTTTGTGAGTTATTATTATTATTATTATTATTGATAATAAATGGTGAGAGTGGAGAAGTTTTTTTTTTTTTCAATTAATTGGTGTTGTTCCTCCTGACGGTTGGAGACGATGCCCAAGAAGGGTGCATGTTTATCCGGGATGGAAATTGACAACTCTGGACTATGAAAGCCTTATGGATTAGAGATGCTCTAAGATAATATAATAACTAAAAGAAAATATTAAATAAATTTCCAAATAAACACGATAACTTCAATTAGTAAATTATCCTATAAGATTTTGTCTTCCATATTCTCTAAAGTCGTCCTGTATCAATATTAATATTAATTCCCTAATTATAAATTATAGAGTAAACACATGTAAATCAATCCAAAAAAGAAAAAATTAATACATGTAAAACATGGTTAAAATGCATATACTTTTACTCATACTAAATTAATAATCTTGAATTCATTGCCCCCAGGGCATATCTCCAACTGGTCGACCAATAATCCATAAGGCTTGCTCCAGCGGCAAGGGTGGGGGTTCGAATCCCATCTGGAACTTGGATGGAAGCATTTCTATGGGTCTATCTAAGGGTCATTTGTGGTGAAGACTCCTTTGTGCGCAGAGTGTACAGCAGTATGGTGGGAACCCGGGGCTTGGTGGAGGCACATCCTGCGATTTACATTGGTGGAGGCACATCCTGCGATTTACATCCTTCAGGATTCTAGGGCAAGGGTTCTGAGGGTCCAGGATTAGTCGAGTGTAAGCTTGTACACCTGGGTTATCAAAAAAAAAAAAAAAAAAAAAAAAAAAAATAATCTTGAATTCATTGTTCATCATAACTCAATAACTCATGCACAAGTAAATGATGACTCATTGACACTCCTTGAGATTTGAATAACTTTTTAACTAGCTGTATTCAAATAGGATAGATGCTTTCATACGAAAAACTTTATCAAGAAACCAATTATGTACAAATTAATAATTGGTTAGTTAATTATAACGACAAATGATAGGCAAAAATGTAATGCGACCCTTTTTTTTAATTGCATTTTTAATACCAAATTTTCACGTAGTTTATACATTGAATACCATACTTACTAAAAAAGTACATTTAATACTATGATTTCACTCTCCTCTACACATTTTCTTTCTCCATCTTCGTTACAAGGTCAAATTTCGTGTTCTTTATATGGCTGGAAAGCTCTTGACGAGAGATTTCTAAGGGTACAAATTTCAATCATGAAAAGTAATAAAAGTCCGCGTAAAACTAAAAAAGTTTTGGGATATAATTAAAATCAAATAATGTCTCATAATCTATAAAAAAATCATACTACAATAATTTTCAGGTACGATATAGGGCACATAAGCGCGTCATTTTGGTGACTTAACGGTTGTTTCTATTCAAAAAATTGATGGAGAAAGCTAATATGTTGAGAGGATGAAATTATGGCATTAAATATTTTTTTTTTCATAAAACATTGTATCAAATGTATAAAATAGGTGAAATTTTGATATTAAAAATACAATTTTTTTTCAACCATTCTCACACCCTGAAGTAACAATAAAAATTGGGTAGAGGGCAGATTAGTAAATTAGAAGGAATTGCCAAATTAAACACCAGATTGGCAGATTGCCCTTGGTTTAAACGGGAGGAGAAGAGAACAAAGAAACACGCAAAAAAAAAAAAAAAATTAGAAATATATACATTGACAGTTCGCTAAATAATTTTCTGCATTTGATTCTCTGATTCCCTTGAATGGAATCAGAGATTCAATAATCTCTTCTTCATCACCTTCGCAAATTCTCTTCGTTCCCTTTACACATGCACATGTATACATTTTCCGTGTATATATGTGCATAATAAACAATCTTTAAATTGTTCTTGATCAAAAGGTAAATCAATTGAATAAAGGCTGGATTTTTACCCATTTTTTCGAATCTTGTAAAAATGGGTATGTCAGAAATTGAAGGGAAAATGAAGGGGTGGCTTTATTTGATTCGTTTTAATCGTTTTGGGTTACAATATTCACGTAAAAGGTACTTCATTCTTGAAGACAATTGCCTCAAGAGCTTCAAATCAATTCCAATTTCTGATAAAGAGGTGCATTTTTCTAGTCCTTTTTTATTGTATTCATGTGTTTATCAGTTTATGTTTCTATAATGTACCTTTTATGTTAATTAATTGCCCTTTTGATGATTGAGATTGTTATATTTGGATTAGAAGTTCGTTTCTTTGGTATGTTTCGGTCAGTTAAATATTAGTGAAAATTTTTGAGGAACTTTTTGGAACTTTTCCGGAAATATTTGAAAACATTGTAAATCAAAAAAACATGTTGAAGTAGAAACTGCGAATGGAAATTTTGATCATTGTATGATTTATTATTTGTATCATTTATTCTTTTATGTAAGCAACACTGCTGTTCTTCTCAACTATTGAAATGGTTATAGGATTCTCACATCTTATTTTAATTTGTTTTTCTTTCTTTTATCAAATTCCATATACCCTTCTAGCTGAATTTAGTTATGAATTAATAATAGAAGAACAAACCATTAAGGATAAAATGGCAGTCATGATGTTAATTATGTCAAAATTTAAAGACTTTAACTTGATGTTTCACATTTATCATTGTCTATAGTTTCGCGCAACTTTTTACTTTATCCTGTTTTTATATTCATTTTTTTTTTTTTTTTGTAATTACCCTTTAGTTGCTTGATAGTAAATCATTGTTGGTATCATTTATCACTCTCTTAGTAACCTACTTGTAACTCGTGACACTGATACTGGATTCTTTGAAAAATCCATGGATTCTGTATGCATTTCTTCATAAGCTTCGATTGTGTTTCTAAGTATGATTATGATAAGAAATGTTGCAGTAATTCCTTCTATAATAATCACATACTAAACATTTCATTTTGATCCATTTTTTGTTTCAGGAGCCTGTGAGAAGTGCGATAATAGACTCATGCATTCGTGTCGTAGACGATGGAAGAGAGAGTCATCTTAGAAAAGTATGTAGCTTACACTAAATACATTTTATTACACATTTTCACATTCGCAAATAGCAGAAGATCTACGGGCCTGTTTTTCTGGTATTTGGGAGAGTCATGGATGTTTGTGAAATAATTTCGATTTGCGTATCGTTGTTTGTTTTGAGTTTTGAGTTTTGAGAGAGTTTTTTGGGAAATAAGATAGTCTTGGTTATTTTGAAAGGGTTTAGGTTGTAGGTGTAAGATGTGTAATACATTATGTCAAATCGTGTTTGTTATTTGAGATAAGTTGTGTAAGAGATACATTACTCTATGTCACTTAAAAAGAATAGTTTTTGTAGTTTTTTGCAGAGATAGGAAAATTGTTGTTTGCTTGGGTTTTTTGGAAAATAATTTGAAAAAACTGAGAGATGATAAATTTATTTCAGAAAGAAGAAATTGTGTTTGTCTTGCTTTTCCCGAATACGAATTTATATTGGGAATGCGAGACAAACAGGCCCTACAATTCTTAAATTTAACTGATTTTTCTATGTGATTTTGCAGTTATTTTTCATTTTCACCCTGTACAATACTTCTAATCATAATGATCAGCTAAAGGTATGTAGTTTATTTTCGTTTCAATCTGTGAAGAATGTATCTTGATATTAAAGGTGTATAAAGTTTAATGTAATTTCAAATAATGTCATAGCTTGGGGCAACCAGTTCAGAAGAAGCTGCTATGTGGATTCATTCTTTAAAGGATGCTGCAGTTAACCCCGTAAAAAATCTCATGTCTAACTCTGAAAGAAAATGGCAACCTTTTAGCTTGAGTGTCTCAAAAAGAATGGCGAAAAGGTCTATCGACTGGACTTCAGCCTCTTCTATGCATGTGAATGCATTTACATCTGATGTAATTGCACCTTCACCATGGAAAATATTCGGGTGTCAAAATGGTAATAACATACTTCTTTGAGGTTAAAGAGTGATAAATGTTTAATTGTCATTTTATTGCCTCTGTAGGATTACGTCTATTCAAAGAAGCAAAAGAGAGAGATTCCAATGGAAGGGTACGTAGATTTCTTTCGACTACTTATATATAGTTGTTATTATTGCCCTCGTAATGCATCTTTGAATTGTTTTATCAGCATTGGGATAAGCATCCAGCCATAATGGCAGTTGGTGTTATTCATGGAAGTTCAGAAGCTGTTTTCCGTACACTTTTCTCTCTCGATACCTCAAGGACAGAGTAAGGCTTGGTTTGATTTATTCATTGATCTTGAAATTGTATTTGAGCTTGGTTTGATATATATAATGAATCTAGTTCAAATGAGCTTTATCAAATGAACTAGCGTCGAATATTGAGTAGCTTGATTTGACTTTCAAATCTACATTCTATTATTCAATGCTCGACACAGTTTAATGATGCATTTTTTGCAGATGGGATTTTTGTTTCTACAGGGGAAGTGTGGTTGAACATCTTGATGGTCATACCGACATCATTCACATGCAATTGTATAATCATTGGCAACCATGGTTAGACTTTAAACTTTTTCCAAGAATCACATTTCGACATTATTATTATCGTTAACTCACCACCAACTATTTGCAGGTCAATGAAGCGACGAGACTTGCTTCTACGACGTTATTGGAGAAGAGAAGATGACGGCACATATGGTACTTGTTATTTGAATTACTAATTTGAAATGCCTTACATCTCTTAAAGAGCTTTGAGTGAGGTGGACATAAATATGGTACCAGAAGCTAGTATCAATAGAACGCCCAATCTTTCCACCACCCATTTACGAAAATAATCTCACGTGTTAGAAGTAATAATAAATATTATATGTCTCATCTTTCTTGCTCGATGGTACATTTTAATTTAGTACTTATACAAACAAACATGATGGTAGTGAAGTTATTGTTTTTCATTCAATCATCTCGTTCTTTTCTTGCAGTGATTCTTTTCCATTCCGTGGTCCATAGGAAGTGTCCACCGCAAGATGGATATGTTCGTGCTTGTGTTAAAAGTACTCTGCGCTTTGCCTTCAATAATGTAAATGCCATTCTTAATAAATATTATCAAAATCTATAATAGTCTCTTTATTTCCTTAATCAGGTGGTGGATATGTGATAACTCCTATGAAGAATGGTAAAGAATGTGTTATAAAACACATGCTCGCTGTTGATTGGAGGTTTTGGAAATCTTATCTAAGGAAAGGGTCCGCGAGATCTATTACCATTCGTGTTCTTGGAGGAGTTTCAGGTCTTGTTTGGATTAAAACTCTTCTCTTTTCTCAATTGGAATTCTCCTAAAATTGTGAGATTATTTTGCAGCATTAAGCGAGTTTTTCAGAGCTAAAGAAGGATATACAAGCCATGAATATGTATCAAGAGAATTGACAATAGATATTGGAGTTCCTGAGAGTGAAGAAAAGGAGGAGATAAAATCAATACATAACAAACCCGAAGTAGATCACGAGACATTCAGACAGCTTTCTAGTGATTCTAGTCTCATGGGACTAAACGATGCAGCTGATGAATTTTTCGATGTTTCTGAACCTCTAGATGACGAGCCTGAATTATGTTATGTGGTATTAATTTTTTGCTTACTTTTCTTGCATTTAAGCAGATTCTATCTAATCTTGTTCTTATGTTTTTCGTTTTTTTGCATTATTAAATGCAAAAATACCCCATGTGAATTTTTTCCCTGTGTTTTTTTATTAGCAAATGCCCCTGTTGAAAATTCCTTCATAAATCAATAGGAAGGTTATAGCCAATTTTTTAGGTTAAGACGGGTGTTTTCGCATTTTTTTGTGGGGGGCATAAGTGTCACCTTTCCTGCAAAATATGTATTCCGGCATGGGAGGGTTTTTTTTGCCAATAATAAAAATAACACAAGGGGGTTTTGCTAATAAAAATAATATTGAGGTGATTAGGCAAAGCAGAGGGGTTATCTTTGCAATTCACTCATTATATATATCATAGCCTCTAAAATTTTCCTTTTAATATGAAAAAAACTAGCAGGATATGTACCAGCCAAAAGTGTCATCCACTGCCAATTTTGTGAAGAAATTGCATGATCTTGCAGGTTAGTAGTAACTACATCACATAAAAAATTAATTAAGAATGTGGGATACTTTAAGTAAGGTCTTAAGGTGTAAATGATTTAGAAATGACTCGAAAATATTTATGATTTTCAGTACACAAAAAGGGATATATGGATTTGCAAGAGATATCTAGAGAAGAAAGTGTATCGTGCTACTATGGAGCTACACTTGCAAAAGATTCGACTTTTAATATGCCATGTAGCTGGGCCTCGGCTGATCCTTCCTCGTTTCTTATCCGTGGTCATAACTATTTACAAGACCATCAAAAGATCAAGGCCAAAGGGACTTTGATGCACATGGTTGCTGCAGATTGGTTAAGGTCCGATATACGTGAAGATGATCTTGCTGGTCGATATGGAGGCATTGTTGAGGTTTGATTTATTTTATTCTTTTAATACATTTGCTCGATTCTGTCATTGGAATCATTTCGATTTACAAGTGTATATGCTCCTCTTGCACTAAAAACTTTAGGTATTTGCCTATGACCCCTTTTCGAGTATGGATCCATATGTTTATAAATGTGAGGTTATTTTACTCTTTATATCTTAAAAAGTGACATGTAATTTTTTATTTTTCATACATAGCTGATACAAGCAGAATTTTTAACCAGTCATAGCCCCTTTTATAGCATAGTTATAGAAGTATTAAAAGACTATCGCTACGTCATAGCTATTGATTGATCTTGATAAAATGAATGCCCTCACTTTTAAATTTCGTTTGGTACCCCCAAAAAAGTATAACGGCCCCGTCTACATACACAAAAAACAGAAACATATAGGCTATGTTTGGTTCTTGAATTTTTGTGAGTAAAATACTAACATTGAGTTCAATTTTTGTTTATTATCATTTTCGTCCTAAACTAAAATCTTTGAGCCACCAAAACGATGGATATTTGGGGGAGAGGGTTTCGGAGGATGGGTGGTGGCGTCTCTTCTTATTACATTTCAACTATTATTCACAAATATATTACTGTAATAGTTAAGATCTTTACTTAGCTGCCTTTTTATTTTATTTTTATAATTTTGCAGAAATATGCAGCTAAAGGAGGACCGGAGTTCTTTTTTGTCATTAACATACAAGTTCCGGGCACAACCATGTACAATTTGGCTCTATACTATATGCTAAATTCACCCTTGGAAGAAACACCTCTTCTAGAACGTTTTGTGAACGGAGACAATGCTTTTAGGAATTCGAGGTTCAAGCTCATACCCTACATTTCAAAGGGATCATGGATAGTAAAGCAAAGCGTTGGAAAGAAAGCTTGTTTGGTTGGTCAAGCACTCCAAGTCAATTATTTTCGTGGAAAGAACTACTTAGAGGTAATATGCTATATAATTGAAATTAAGGAACCAAACACTTTTTTCAATATTTATAGATAACTTACATACATTTACGTTGCATCTATTTATTCAGCTTGATGTGAATGTTGGCTCATCAACAGTCGCGAGGGGCGTAGTTAGTCTCGTTCTTGGATACCTAAACAATCTTGTAATCGAAATGGCATTCTTGATACAGGTAAAGCAACTCTACCTACCCTTTTAACGAATCTCTTTAATTCAACAATTTATTCTCCGAAGTTAATATTGCGCTTAGGAAGTTATGTGTTTTTTTTTTTTAAATTTTAATAAGAAGTTTATTATGGATTATTTGTAGGGTGATACAGCAGAAGAGTTGCCAGAAGCGCTTCTCGGAACGTGTCGACTCAATCATCTAGATGCATCGAAATCGATCTGCACTGATTCTATCAGAATGAGCTGAGACAAATGGATTATTATAAAGGGGCTTTATATTATAGCTGAACAAATTTGAAGTAGTAGACTCAAGTTGATTCATGTATAGTTATTCTTTGTCCATTCATTCAATTTTAGGCATTGAGGATGTATAATATAGTTGTCATTTATTTGAGGGTGGAGGTTAGGTGAAGTTTTATTTTTGATTGTTTTGTTTATGTTTAGTACTACTATTGTTCATCATTCTTTGTAACATTAAAGAATTTAACAAATAAGGAAATTCATGTATTGATTCAGAAAATTGAAAAAATATATTATGGAGGTGAGTTTTATTTTTATTTTTTATTTTTTTCCAGTGCCACACTTTTGCTTTGTCAATTGAATTTTATCCCGGTGATGATTGTAATGTTTAATTTACTCCTCTCTTAAATTTAAGAGGCGTCCTCGCGTGTTTATTAAGTTGAATCACTCTATCGCTCTTGCGTTATTAGGTACAGACAATTTACCCTCCATGTGTTATGAAATATCCAATATTTGTATGTTATTGGTCTTATAATAAGGTTTTTGTGCTATGTAATCTTCAATATTTGTATGTTATTGGTCTTATCTTTCGTGTTCTCTTTTTTTCGTGGTCTTACATATGTTGATATGTGGCAGGTTAGATCATTTTTGTTGTATGTCATTTTGTTTGCTTTCTCTTAGTGTTTTTTGTGATGAGTTACCCTATCTTTTATTTTGTTGTACCATTTATTTAATTTTGCTGAAATGAATGTTTAATTATCCAAGGAAGAAAAAAAACGTGCCAGGTTAGATTATTTCTAAAATTTACCCTTCACAAAAACTTATTGTTGTTTCGAAAATTATAAAAACACTCCTTATTACAACTAAAATTTGTTAAGTTTCGAAAATTATAAAAACACTCCTTATTACAACTAAAATTTGTTAAGTTTTGGGACAATTTTATTAAACATAAAGACTAAAAGTATCTATGTCAATTTACGCTCAGACCCCCTCAAGTATACTATAATTACCAAAAAATCCACTATTGTTCTGAAAATTAAAAGAACATCTCTTATGATTTAACCTATTTACATTTTATGTCGTCAAATTGTATGAGGTATTCTTGTAAGAGGTGTTGGTGTCGGTTTTCACACATTCTCAACCATTTTTAAAAATATATATTGGTGGTTAGATCTTTACAGGATCGATATCCGTGTACCATAAAAAAATCTGCATAAAATTATTAGAAGTACTAAATTTTGTTATGCTGTCATAAATTTTGCAAGTTTAGGATCTATTAAGAAGAATTTGGAACTATTTATCTAATGAAGATGTTCTTTCCAACAACTTCTTTCATCTTATTAATGGATATAGTTCGATTAAATCAAATAAAAACGTCACTTTTAAAGATTTGGCGGTGGTTGTCGGTTGTCACATCTTCTCAACCACCTTTAAAGATAACACGGGGTTGAATCTTTATAGGATGTGATGACCAATTGGGATCTATTTGTCTATTGAAGATGTTATTCCAATAACTTTTTTTCATGTTATTAATAGATATCGTTCGATTAAATCAAATAAAATTGTCACTTTTAAAGATATGACGGTGATTGTCGGTTGTCACACCTTCTCAAGCACTTTTAAAGATATACACTAGGGGTTGGATATTAATTATGTGATCGACATCCATGTGCTATAAAAATACTTGCAAAAAATTATAGGATGTTCTGCTATCATGAATTTTGCACGTCTACTAGGAATCACTTTTTAGTTATTATTATTATGCAAATGGTCATGCCATGATGACCATTTGAGATCTAATTTAATTATCTATGAAGATGTTCTTCCAATAACTTCTTTTCATGTTATTGATGGATATCCTTCGATTAAATAAAATAAAAAGTGTGACTTTGAAATATTTGGCGGTGGTTGTCGGTTGTTACACCTTTTCAACGACCTTTAAAGATAAATGTTGGGGGTTGGATATTTATTTTGTTATGCTATCATAAATTTTGCATGTCCCTCCCCTCCCCTCCCCTTCCCGCCATCTTTCATTAATATCACTTTGCACGCCTCCCTTTCCCTGTTAGTTTTTGAAACAATTTTCATTTTACCCTCTCATGATTTAATCTTATTTACATATTTATCAAAATAATTTAATTTTATATATTATTCATAAATAAATAAATATAATTTTTCTATGAAATAAAAAATAAAAAATAATTGCTTATCTGTATTAATTAAAACATTTTTTTTTTGTATAATATCAATAAGTTGTGCCTAATTTTAGTATAATATTTAAGAAAATCGAAAAATAAAAATCTTATATATATTTGTGTTAACAACTTAATTTTATACTACTCTGTTAATAAAATAAATAAGATCTTAATATAATGTCTCAAAACTTAAAAGAATTTCTTTATATATTTACTAAAAGATATCAATTCAGAAGGGGGATTTCGTTTTGCAGAGTTTATAAAAATAGAAAAGGATTAAATGCAATAAACCTAATTAAAAAAGAACCTCACATATTGTTGGATGAAGATGAAGATGAAGGCACCAAAGAAAGTTTGATAAGGGAGGTTTTGATGCATTCCAAAACTTCAGAAATTGGCTAAGTATGGAGTAACTTAGCTGATAAACTTATCAAGGAATTTTGACTAAGCAATGAAGACAATCAGAAGAGTCAAAGTTTCAAGGTCCAAGACTTCTGATCTGCTGAAGTAAAGTTATCAGATTAGTGAAGATCAGCCGACTCAAATCAGATTTGTTCAAGTTTGAGATCAGCCGAGTTCACCATCAGACGTATACTTTCGTCAGCCAAGTGAAGAAGATCAAGAAGTGTTCCCAACGGTAATAAATGCCCTTTGGAGTAATAAATGCTGAAGTACAAGGTTATTAAAGACAAATGATTGAAGAAATGCTTCGCATCAGAAGAGTGCATTTAATGCTGCATTTAATGCTGCCTGCAGGATAGTACTGTTCAGTACGGACAGACTGCAAAAGAGCCATTCGCGGATTTTAAGGACCAGTACTCGAGGAATTTGAATCTTGTCTCTCTTCAACGGACACTTTTCAATCCTCAAGTATAAATAGCTGAGAGAGACGAAGAAGAAAGAAGCAACACACTTTCTGAGAGAAATTTTCGAAGCAGAATTCTCCTAAGTCTCAAGAACAGCTCACTCATCAGCTGAGTCATTTGTTGACAAAAGCAGAGTTGAAGAATCAAGAAAAATACATCTTCTGAGTGATTTTGTAAACAAGAGTGTTGTGAGGAGTTGTGATCCATCTTTGTGAGTGATCAAACTTCAGAGGATAGGTCTTCTGTGTGATTTCCTATTGCGAACTTGTGGTCGTTTCATTTGTTGTTCGACGCAAGCAGAGTATACTGTAAACTTTGTGATTATAGTATAACCCAAGATCTGTGTGACTTGGAAGAGTGGACTAAAGGATATTCAAATCCATATAACCACTATAAAAATTGATTGTGTTTTTACATTGTTTTAAAACTGCATATTTACTGATTGCATAAAACACACTAAGTTAACTGTTTGAAAAGAAGTTAAAAAGGAGTTTACAAAACTGGGGAAAACATTTTTCAAACTACTAAGGATACTTGTGAAAAACACTTTGAAAATCCGCTGCAAGTACTCTAAGTATTAAAACTGATTTTAACAAATCAGCTAAGTAATCATCAGACGAGTGGTCAACAAATCTGTTCAAAGATTTGTTCGCGAACAGAGTTGTAACTTACTAATCTGATCAGCTTAGTCTGTTCAGTTGAAGAAAAGTTTTAAAGTTAAAATTGCAAGAAAATTTTAAAGAGGTTTATTCACCCCCCCCCCCCCCTCTAAACCTCTTCTGACCACTTGGGACCAACAAGTGGTATCAGAGCAGGTGGTTCATTTGAATCAGCTGCCTGATCAACGAGCTTGATCCAAGTGTTTTTCAAAGGTTTTTAAAAACTTTTCAAAAGAGCATCTTTTTGAAAAACTAAAACTTTTTGAAAAATGGATTGTATCAGTCATGTTCCCCACATTGCTGGTATGTCCTTTGAGGACTGGAAAATCAGAATGGAGATTTTCCTTGCTGCCTATAATGACAACATGTACACATGTATCATTAAAGGTCCATTCAAATTCACCAAGACCATCATAGTAGATGAAGCTGAAATGGTGGTGGAAAAAGATCTGACAGAGATGACAGCCGAGGAAATAAAGCTGTTCAATCTGGATAAAGTTGGCCGTTTCATCATGACCAAAGCCCTGGATAATGATCGGTTTGACAAGGTCAAACATTGCAAAACTGCAAAGGAGATGTGGGACAAGGTTCGTGACATGAGCGAAGGAAACGACGCCATCAAAGAGCATCAGCTCAGTGTTGCTTTGGAAAAGCTGGACAACTTCAAGATGAAATCTGGAGAGACCATTGATCAGATGGATACCAGGTTCACCAGGACGTTGAATGAAGTTTTAAAGTTGGGAAAGACCTTCACAGACAAAGAGATAACCAACAGAGTACTGAAGGCCCTACCCCCAAAGTTCAACATGAAAGTGACAGCTATGGAAGAATCAAGGGATTTGGGAAAAATCTCTCTTACAGAGCTGTTTTCTGTACTCAAGGCTTATGAGTATAAACTGCCTAGGATGGGTATTGAAGAAACCTCAACTTCAGGACCCACAGCTGCACTGGTTGCTGCTGAAAATCAAAGAAGACCAGCTCAAAGAATTGCAGAAGTGGACTCATCTGATGAAGCCACTCTACTCAATAAAAAGGAGTACACTGCTGGAGACGTTGCACTGTTGATAAACAATTTCAAGAAGTTCTACAAAAGAAAAATGAAGAACAAATACAACAATGCTTCTACTTCTAAACCTAACTTTTCTTCTCAAGATAAAGATGATTATAAATCAAAACTAATGTGTTACAACTGCAGGAAATTGGGTCACTTCATTAAAGACTGCCCATATCCAAAAGCAGAAAAGTACACTGAAGAGGAGAAGAAAGTGAGAAAAGAAAGAAAGTATCAGAGAGGGAAAGCAATGATGGCTGAAGCAGAAAAGCTTGCTGCTGTCTACTCATCTGATTCAAATTCGGACTCGTCTGATGAAGAATCTTCTGATGAAGAAAAACCTGCTCTCCTGTGCCTGATGGCAAAGGACTCTGATGACTCTGAGGATGAGGTAACTCCTCAAAACAACGAATTGTTTGATTCTCTAGAGCAAATGATGTTAAATAATACTACTATTGCTGGAGAATTTGTTAAGCTTAAGGAAGAGATGAGCTTGCTAAAAGAGCAAAATAACTCACTGAAACTTAAAGCTGAAAAGCCTAAAGAATCAGCAGAGTATAAACAGCTTGAGCAAGAGCATGAATCTCTGAAAGCTGAATGTGAAGTTTATAAAGGAAAAATCATGGAACTTGAAAAGATTATCGAGTCTCATGAAAAATCATCTGTTGCATCCACGCATACATCTAGTAAACAGAAGATGCCTTTAGAACAGGATAAGCAAGAGTTGAACCATACTGAAAAATTCATATCAGCTGACAATAGTAAGGTCATTCTGTATGTTCAAACTGCTAGACCTACTTCACCTGAGAAAGAATTAAAGGAGAAGAAATCTCCTAAGGCTAAAAAGAGCAAAGAGCCTAGTGTAGGAAATAAGACTAGTAAGACCAAACAGCAGAGTCCTAAGAAGTCTGCTGATAAAGCTAAAGTCAATCAGACTAGTGGTAAAGCTAAGTCTAAACAAGTTGAGCAAGCACCTAGTAAACCAAAGAAGCATAAGAATAAGAAAAATCAAAATGCTTGGTATGGAAATGAGTCATATTATGTGCAACCTGCTGCATATCATCCTATGTATCATGCACCTCAGTTTCCTAGTTACTATGCACCTTACCCTGCTCATCCTATGCATGCATATCCTCCATATCATGCACCTTACCCTGCTTATGAACATTATTCATATCATACTGATCATCAACATGACTTATCTGATAATTATGATGAAAATAAAACTGTTCATGCTCCTGTGAAAACTCAGAAACCTAAGAAGCCTAAGACTTCAACATCTTGGGTTGTCAAAGGTGGAACTAATCCTTCAGGACCCTCTCAATAAGGGTACCTAAAACAATTTTATTTTTGTTTTGTAGGTTAGAATTAGGAGTAGGAGTAAAGTAGAGAAGATTTGGTACTTGGACAGTGGATGTTCAAGACACATGTGTGGAAACATACATGAGCTGACTGATGCAGTTGCTGTGGATGGTCCAAGTGTTACATTTGGAGACAGCAAAGAAGGCAAGATTAAAGCTAAAGGAAGAATAATCAGAGGAAACATAGAGATATCTGACGTCTCATATGTCAAAGGCCTCAAATACAATCTGCTGAGCATAAGTCAATTCTGTGACAAAGGATATTCAGTCATCTTCTCAACAGATAAGTGCTACGTTGAACAGATAGGTACAAAGAAGGTAATTTTATCTGGAAGACGACAAGGGAATGTCTACATAGTCGACTGGAGTTCTGCTGACAAGAACTCAAGTGTTTGTTTGGTAGCATCTGCTCCAAGTGAAGTCAGTTGGCTGTGGCACAAAAGGATGAATCATTTAAACTTCAAGACCATCAACAGATTAATCAAGAATGATTTGGTAGAAGGGATTCCAAAAGCAGTCATGAGCAAAGATAAGCTCTGTGACGCCTGTCAGAAGGGTAAACAAATCAAGTCATCATTCAAAAGCAAGAAGCACCAATCTTCTGGAAGGATATTGGAGCTGTTACATATGGACTTATTTGGCCCTATTGATCCAGTCAGCAATGGTGGAAAGAAATACTGCCTAGCTGTTGTGGATGATTATTCAAGATATACTTGGGTGATTTTCATGAAGAAGAAAAGTGAAACCAAGGAATGTCTTACAAATCTGATGGAACTGATCCAGAATGAGAAGACTATCAAAATATTGAAGATCAGATCAGATAGAGGGACAGAGTTTACAAACTCTACTGTTGAAGAGTACTGTAACATCAAAGGAATACATCATGAGTACTCTGCTGCCAGAACCCCTCAACAAAATGGTGTTGCTGAAAGGAGAAACATAACACTAAAAGAAGCTGTCAGAACCATGATAGCTGAAGCTAAACTGCCTCAAAGATTTTGGGCAGAAGCAACAAATACAGCATGCTTCACCCAGAACAGATGTATGATCAACAAAAATCAGAACAAGACTCCATATGAAGTTTGGAACAATAGGAAGCCAAACATTCATTACTTTAAGATTTTTGGCTGTAAATGTTTTGTATTGAATAATGGGAAAAATCACCTAACTGCATTTGCAGAAAAGGCTGATGAAGCTGTTTTTGTAGGATACTCATCTGTTAGTAAAGCTTATAGAGTTTTCAATAAAAGAACATTACTAATAGAAGAATCTATCCATGTAGTATTTGATGAGCCAAGTCAATCTTCTGAAAAGAATCAAAGTGTTAATCAAGATCTGTCTACTGATCTACAGAAGCTAGACATTGGAAGAAATGAAGAATATGTTCCCATCATACTACCTAATCTAAATTCAGCTGATAACTCAAGTGCTGTTCAAAATCACAGTGCTGATTGTCTAACAGACGAGTTGCAAACAGCTGACAGACCAGTGACTGTTCAACAGACGACAAATGTTCAACAGACTACTACTGTATCTCCAACAGTAGTGTTGCAAGATCAAAACAGAGGACAACATTCAGACCTGCAACCTGATCTCAGATGGCTCAAGAATCATCCTCCTGAATTGGTGATTGGTGATCCTTTAGATAAAGTGAAAACAAGAAGAGCTGCTGCACAAGATGCCATGTTTGTCACTTTTCTATCTCAAATAGAGCCTAAGCAAATTGAAGAAGCTCTAAATGATTCCTTCTGGATAGAAGCTATGCAAGAAGAGTTGAATCAATTTGAAAGGA